>CM050172.1:24649905-25152405 GCA_027410445.1 Discoglossus pictus | reverse complement strand
TTCACACCACACCATACACACACTACACTCTTACACTATTGAACCATACACTTAGGGCACTACTTTTAATGTAATCAGGTACTCTTGGCTGTATGTCTACCATATAAGTGTAGTCTTCCATGTGGATCCATAGAACCTGAGAGGTCATCTCTTATGTGACTGAGCTGTTCTTTTTTTGTCTTGCTTATATTTTTGCACCATACATAATCACAGAGATCTCTCTACAGTACAACCAACAACATTTTATTATTAAAGCGTCGCCTTATGATGATAACCAACGAGAGAGCTGCCATGTTACAATGCGGCATGAAGGCAGCCAGAGTGCAGTCATCAAAGTCTGGTGATTTTTTTCCTTATTCTGAAGCCTTTTAATAAATTCTGAAAGGAATAAATGGGGAGTGAATTATTTCACCAACACCAACAAATTATTTGTTGAAATCACAATTTAAAAATATATTTATTAATGTTTCTAAAGCATTGTGGAAGAATCCAGTGCAAAAAAAAGTGCTAACAAACAACATGTTGATAACAATCTTTGTTAGAAAAATGTATACTTTACTCGAAGTGTGAGTATCCAACTAGTAGCGCTACCGAATGTACAACATTATACACAAGTATCAACGGAAGTATCTGAATGTCCGATGGTCCAATATGTATGTAAATAGAGCCGTAGAGCTGAGGTTTGCTGCTTCCCCAAAGAATACTGTCCACATAGTACTCTAACAGTCGAACAGAAAAGGAAAGGGGGGGGCGCACCACCTCCTAGTGCAGATCAGCAGGGTAGATGGGCAATAAGATAAATAGACAATATCCAGAACACTCACATTTGTTGACCTCATCACATGAGGTATAGTAGCCACATCACAGGAACTCCTCTCATGATCTCCAAGAGAGTCCCTGATCCTCTCAATTTTCCTTGTCTGGAGTCCTGGGTGGTCCTACAGTACATACAGTATGGAACTGGTACCTTTTGGCACTTCTCGATGTAAAAGCACTCCCTATCCCCCTGTGTATCCTAGGGTGCCAACTCAAGATCCCATGAGAAACCATGGAACATGCTGCAAAATCCAATTTAGGTGCCAAAATAGCCCAATTGTGTTATTGCCATATACCCACTGTGTCCTAATCATGGAATCAAGGAATGAAAGTCTAAATATCAACTGGAATTTGATATATACGATCATTAATATTTTGAGGTCAGATACTAACTGATAGAGTTGAGAACATTTACCGCAAAGTCCTCTGGAATAATCTGCACTAGGATTTCATTTTGCGTTTTCTCCCCCACCCCTTCTTTTTTTGTGTCCTAATCATGGGATGACACCCTAGTGATACACAGGAATAGGAAGTAATTTTACACTTCTCAAATAGCACTACATATAGAAGGGCCAAAAGGTACCAGTTCCATACTATATGTTCTTGAGGACAACCCAGGTCTGTAGACAGGGATAACTTAAAAGGTTGGAGATTCTCTTGGACATCATGAGCTCCCATCATGTGGCTACTATAGCTCATGTGATGAGGTCAACAAACATGAGTGTTCTGGATATTGTCTATTTATCCCACTTTCCTCTTTATTTTCTAACCAACAGTCTATGTTAATATTAGAATATTTCCTCTGATTCAAAAGGAATTGAGTGACTCACTCAACTGACCTGGTCAAACTTTTTTTTTACTGTATCCAATGACAGGACTAGCATGGGACTATATAAAGAAATAGAGTATTTTTTTTTTATTGGGAATAAAACTAACATGATCCCCATTTATGGTTTTAGGCAAGAGTAGAGAATATTAACATGAGCTCAAGGGAGGTCAGAAGGGCAGTGGCTGACAGATGTGCCTGCTGTCCATATGTCACAGAGCGTCAGACCTGACTAAACACCAACAATATGAATATGACTTTCAAGATTTTTGCATACATTTTAATATCTATATTTAAGCTATTTTTCTTAACTCATCTTTATTTGTGAATGGTGTAATATCATCAATGAGAATGACTTTAAATGGATAGATAAGGTTTTTCTCATATAATATTTAGGCTATTTGGTTACTAACCTTCCAAGGACTCCTCCTGCTTATATATAAAAACCACAGACCCAGCAATATCATGAGTATCAAGACCTGGTATTTCACTTGGACAGTATAATCCTGGGGAAATCCTGAAAAATATACAAATCATCATTAAATTATCCTACTGAAAACTTTGAGTTTGACTAAGAGCATAATTACGCTGGAAAATAAGTAATTACCGTATTTTTCCATGTATAAGACGCCCCCATGTATAAGACAACCCCTATTTATTGAGCCCAAAATTAAGAAATAAATATGGGGACCATCTAGTGGCCACTTGCAGTTTTGCAGCATATTCCGTGTATAAGACGACCCCCTATTTTAAACATAAAATTTGGGGTAAAAAATATTGTATTATACACAAAAAAAAAGGTAAGCTGGTTTTTAATTAGAAAAAAAACATGAAGCCTTTGCTGGATCCAGGAGGCATCCATGTTATCTTGGTGAAAGTTGTGCATGAGAGGAGCATTTACATTTCTTTATGTATGTAGGAGTTACAACTCTTATACACTACATATTTGAAAAGTTGAGTGAGACCAATGTCTACTGAGATCATTAATCCAACTTGAATGCTCAAATGCCCTTTGAGAAAGAGCCACTTATTTCAGGTCATCTACTTAAAGTACCAACACATAAGACATACTAGTTGGATCAATGACCTCAGCAAACATAAGCCCAGTTTCTGCTGTTTTTTGAAGAGTTGAACACAATGGGTGGAGAAAAAATCTCTTAGAAGCTTTAAATCTATATTCTTTAAAAAATATGTATGAAGTTTATCTGCTACCTATATATTTACTATTAAAGGGACTGCTTAGATCTTATTTTCAAAGCAAATACATTTTAAAAGCCAATACAGTATTCATTTGTAATTTACTGGCTGGTTATAAATAACATCAGTATTTGCAAAAAAAAAATAATAATTTTGTGTTTGGAGGACTTGTAGAGCGACTTTGACCCAACCCCTATAAGGTGTCAAAGGGGTGGGAGAGGATCTGTCTTGGAGGCTGTCTTCCTAGCAAGTCAGTTACTACACCCTGGACATTTTATAAGATTAAACAATATATATATATATATATATATATATATATATATATATATCCTGAAGTAGGAGGAGACTTTGGATACACAGAAAACTTCTATCTGGACAACGGGAATGTGTCAGCTACAACTGCCTGGGATTTCAATAGGAGTAATGTGAATCTCATTAGTTTACATAAGGACACATTCTTCTGAGAAAGTAGTAGACAGATTCAGCTGAGAATGGAAATGCAGACACACGGTAAAGACTAATTAAATCAGTCCCACCTAATGGCCACAGAATGATACCCAGCAACACTGTGGGGACATACCCTGTATATTGGCACAGCTGGAGTCTACGTGGTGAAGCTGTAAATTGTTAACCGAGCAGCAGACCATCCCATCCCTATCCAGTAAGATATAACTATTGATCTGGAACATGGTCTTTTCATCAAACGTGTGTAAATTGTATAGTGTCTCAATCGTCTTCTGGTAACGATCATGCCACCACATCGAGGCATCAGGATATCCGCCACTGGTATTACACCTTAGCATCACCCTGGGCTTAAGTTGTATTAACTGGATCTGGGGGAATTGATACGCCACTGAAAGGAGAAAAAGAAAATGATTACGGGTGTTGGGTGCAGATATCTCTACCATGTCCAATCACCTTCCGACATACTGTATACTATATATTATTCTGCCTCATTTTACAACAGTTCGGAGATAATATGGAACCATTGGGAAACACTTTCTCATACACTTTGTACCAAGAAAGTGGTCAACTTACCGATCATCGCATTTGAGAACATTTTTCTAATCTCTTATCAGCTAGGAGCCTCTGGGAATTAAAGAACTTGCCCCTTAAATTGAGCTTCAAATGGACCTGATCAATCACAATTAAAAGGACCTATTCTGTCACTGCTTATACCTGTCTGTCCCTGCTTCTCTATTGCAATCTCTCCATGTCTGTATCTCCTTCTTTATATCTAGTTACCATTTTTGATTTTGAGTCCTGGTTTCTCTATATTTATATCTTTTTTTTCTATTTTTTTTTTATTTATCTATCTATTTGACACTATTTCTTAAATCTCTCTGCCATACTGTATATATCTTCATCATACTTTCCACCATATTCTAGTCCAGTCATTGGCCATTACCTTATCTTGCTTCATGCAACACGTCCCAAGCCATACGTTTGCTCCATGTGATCATGTTTCTTGTCCAAGACCCCTTTTAACATAAAGTGTCAGTGGCATGCATGTTGAGCTTTGACACACTAACTGATGTGCTCATGCTCTATCTCCTGTCACTCTCCTTGTGCACCGATAGGCATTGGCAAATGAGTCACATGGTTTTGTTGTGTGCTGCACCTTGGTGTTTCTATCTATTTCTGATAGTTTACCTGTTGTGACCCTTGGCTTCATCATGACTACTCTACCAACAGGCACCCAAACTTTGGTTTTGATATAGGAATTTCCTCTGTCTGTCAAACAATTGTTGTCTTTGCCTGATTACTCGCCATTGTGGTACCCAAGCCTTGGTTTTGGTTTTGCATATTCTCCGATCTCTGGCTCCCTAACTATATGTCTTGTGTTTTGTTCTCCTTTACCTACTACCTTCTCTGAGTGTTTATGCTTCTGCTTCTTGTACCTGTGGTGTAGTGGCCCTACCTACCTGAATCACAATCAGTCTCTGTCTCCATGCCCTTGCTGTACTCTCTATGTCTCTCTCTGGTTAAATGGATTTCTTTGCATGTCTCATTATTTGTCTCTTTATGATCCAAGACATAGGAAGTCTTGATATTGTATTTTACTAGTGAGAAACCTCTCACTTCAGTGTATATAGTGCTCTTGCTTTTCTTCTAGCTTTGTCTTTCTATATATATTTATAATCCTTTCATCCAAATCCAGTGACACCATGATTTTTTGCATATTTAGCGTCATATACAAGTTACAGAAAAGTATATAGAAATTCACACCTCCATTTCATTAATAAATATACGTCAGTGGACAAACCTCCATTAAAACTCAACCATACTACAATATACTAATTTAAATTGTATAAATCGTCTATAAATCTGCCTACCTCACCCACCTGACACTTTTAGTACCATTGACCTCTTTGTGATGGTCTTATTATTGAAGACAACAATACAAGTATATCTGCCCTCATCAGCCACTACTACATCTGGTATAGTGAGTGATAAATCCCCTATATTTAGGAGGGCATGCAACATCAGTACTCGGTTATTGAGTTTCTTTTCCCTTGCAGGAGATAAGTTGTTGTAATAATGATAGGAATAGAGTGGCTTGTTCTTCAAGCTTCGTGCCTGGTGGAACCAGAAGACAGAGAATGGAGATGTCATTCTGAGGTAGGGCGCATTGCATGGAAGAATTGCCTTCAACCCGGACAGGATACTAACTACTTCTGTTCCAGAACCTAAAAAATGATATATGAACATCAGATATGTCAGATGAAAGTTCAAAATGGTGGACAGGCTGTAAAAGATGTACTGGGAGAGCCAATACCGATGTCAGGCTGTCATCTCCAGAGTTTTAGAGATTTAAACTATTAAACAACTCACTTCATAAAGCTATGTTACAAACAATGAACAAAGGAAAAATATATAAGTATGCTAACTTTTGAATTAGAAAATAATCTTCTTTAATGCCTCTGCTAGTCCCTGGAGGCATCCATGATACTTTTTTAACCTTGTATGTGAAGAGGGGTATTTACTGTATATTTCTGCTGTAGCAAAGCATGCATCTGAGCAAGGACTCAAATTAGTCAAACTTCATATTATTAAAGCCCTCTCAGGATGGGTGTAGAAGCGGGGGGGGGGGGGGGGCCAAGTCCCCCCCCAAATTTTTCTATGTATGTATATATAAGCTATTTTACGGCCAGTGTATATAATGAGCTGTATCGCCCTCATAATTATCCTGGCTTTTACATACCTGCTTCTCCCCTCTTTATTTTCCCTCCTTACTCAACCTTCCCACCAGTGATAGATTCATATTTATATATGTAGAGGTTTTCCACCACTGATCCTAAGACTAATGCACACTTGCAACCACTACAAGCCGTATTTATCTACAAGTGAGCTAAAAGAGGCTGCTCTCAGAGTGGCTTATCATGTCCATAGAACTAACCTATTAAGGTTAGTTTGTTCTCTGATGAGCACCTCTGACTTAGTTGTTTGGTTTATGCAAACTACCCTAAGGGATAAGTCATCCCAAGGGTGATAGGGGACTCCAGACCTGGACCCCTTGCTCACTGTGCCTTAGGGAGTTCAGCTGCACTTCACTGACGAGGCGAAACGTACGTCTGAAGTTTGCTGTTTCTCCTGTTCAGGGTAGAATTGCCTGGTATTTCGGGACTGGATCACTCTTTTGAGTGGGACCAGACTGATATACTACAGGATATTTCTCCCTGTGAAGGGCACAAGTGAGCTAAAAGAGGTTAATGTTAGTTTGTTCTCTCATTGAGCCCCTCTCACTTTATTATATAGAGCAAACATTGATAGATGTTTTGACTGAGTGTGGAAGGACGTGGCTTTCTAGTGTGTGTGCTCTAGTTGTCTTACAATTAAAAAAAAAAAGACCATAGAGGTCACTATTTTAATAGCCTATCTGTGGACTATCAAATATAAATAACATTTACCTGCACCACATATCACAGCCACAATCACAGCAACCAGAATTGACACAGTGTAATCCATCTGTAACTAGAAAACATATTAAAATATATATTCATTCATATCCAAATTTTACTGATCAAAAAAAGAATTTAAAACAATCATATTTACTTACAAATAACTTTGCTGCTGATTGATCAGAGATATTTAAATCCCTTCTTCACCTTTTAAAACTGTTGCTGAAAGCTGATTGGTTCAGGATAGCAGTGGTACCCAGACACAGGTAACCAGCTGTTCCTTGTATAATCAGAGGATGCTGTTGCTGTAACCATGGCAACCAGGGAGCATCTAGCATGAGGATGCTGTGTTGCTAGGTGAACAAGCAGAGGCCGGATACATATTAGTTTTTTTACTGGATAAATAGATTAAAAGGATGGAAAAAAGAACTGAGACATAAAAAAAATTATACGTCATACACTTGAATAGGTATTTATAAAGATATTTTTACTTTATAACACAAGTTTCTAATTACAGCCCATTTAAAATACCATAAAGTGCCACTATAACGGCACTACAGCAGTTAGGATATGAATAAACAACTTTACATACACTGTAATTATAAATATTGTTATTTTTGCATTGAAAAAAAATAAAACAGAAAATTTATCTTTTTCTTGAATGTGCTGAACATCCTCCCTTTTATATATAAAAAAAAAACTACTTACTTAAGTCTAATTACTTTTTCCATTCATCAATATGTTGATACAGTATTTAAAGAAAAAAGACAGGCCAGGAAGGAAGCTGAAATGCCCAATCAATCCATGTTATTAGACCCTTTAGTGGTTTTAGTTACTATATAGTGACCACTACAGGGGCCATTTAATAACATATCTTTGTTGAATATAATAAAGTCCAGCTCCCACCAGAGCCATTCATATATAAGTACTAGACCTGGGACCCCCATGGAGCACATGATGGTCATACCCATGTGGTCAAAGCATGCATGAGAGCATGCACATATTCATAAATGGATCCCATGTTAAGTGGGCTAGATGTACTCATTTGCATGTCACTACCCAGAATCCTTAGCAGCAGTGGGAATGCTGTCTGTGAGAAAAACAAGTATACAGGCTACATGAGACATGAAAGAATATTTATTTATTTCCTCTATGATGGACATTATAGGACCTACACCTAAATAGGGATATGTTCCAACTCATGGACAGGTCTAAGTACCTTTCAGAGGCATTTACACATCTAATAAACCACTGAGGTTGGAAACTTCAAACAGAAAGTGATCTTTGGAAAAATTTAGCTTTTTGAAAGGAATATTGACCAGGCAATAAAAGGGGAATTTCCTGTTACACTGGCAACTTATTATGATTTTTGCTGATAATTCATAATAATCTTAAAGGGCCAGTTACCTCACCACAAGTGTTCTTCGTGGTGTGGAAGAGCACCAGATTGTATGTTAAAATTATCTATTTTTTCTTTAATTACTTTTATAACAGTTAAAAAATGAAAGTTTGAGGTCTGTTTACAAATACACTGACTATTCCATGATTAATGACATCTGCTGACAACGGCCGTTGTAGCTCCAGTGCAGATAATTATTTATTATTTATATTATTATTGGCATTCAGGACTCCTACAGCCCAGCAGTTAACCCACAAGTAACTTATTTCCAAGATTCTAACACTCCTTGATGAGTATAGAGAGGACTTTGATACATTGGTTATGATATGTATGATACTAACATATTTTATTGTGTTCTACAATTGTTACAATATCACCCCATCTGTCACCCCAAAATCAATTTTTAGGTTATTAAGTGCATGAAAAACTGGCTATACGTTGTGTTATTCATTTTTTTCTAAAGTAAATCAATCCTTGAAGTATCCATGTTGTTGCTGTATGTATATGCAAATGAACATCTCATGAATATTAATTAGATGATTTGATCTGCTAATTAGGATTACAGTCCGCTTTTCTGTCTCTGTAGTGGCTAAAATGAAGATCTGTAATGTTATATGACCATTAGATCCTCTCTCACCCATATCAAGTCCTCTGAGCCGCTCATTAGCATACTTAGTCACACATTAGCATACAGGAGCCGCAAAAACAATTCAACATATTTAGGAAATGCTTTAGTAGTACAATGTATAGCCAGTTTTTAATGCTCCTTAAAATTTAATCAATTTCTCGTTGAGGTGACAGAGTCTCTTGAATGTGTGTTTGCGTTGTTCAGCAGTGTTCGACTCTCAGTGAGCATAACACACCATGTTGATCTGCTGGGTACTTGTGGCAGAGATATTGGAGTGGGCTGCCAATTCCTTCTCCAGTGGGCCACAGCATACATCTCTTGGTATTCCTAGGTGGTCTCACATCCAAGTATTGACAGGCCCAACCCTGCATGGCTCCAGGGTGGTGTGACCTCTTGGTGACGAGATGAGAGGGCTGTATGATGGATAGATGTTATAGCATGATGGAGTGAGAGGTGTTAGACAACCAGAACATGTAGTCCTAGAATTGTTTGTGGAGTGATGAGGTAAATGCATGCTTGTGTGGACAGGTGGGATTTTAAGCTATAGACGAGTGAAGAGTCTGAAGAAATAAAGTAGATAATTCAAAATATTGGGGGCAGCTCTTTAGACATCCTGGAGACAAACATGGGAGAAGATTGGAGGCTGCTCTTTAGACATCCTGAAGACAAGCATGGGAGGAGGTCATGATCAAGGATGAACGGTGTAAATAATTGGCAGGGTGTAGAGGGCGGTTTGGGGTGTGTCTGAAAACAAGAGTTAAGATGCAGAAAGGTGTGGTGCAGCTGAGAACTTTGTAAAAGAAGCTTAGGATTGTATGTACTCAGTATCTGGCTACAATGGTCCATTCAATGACCTACAGTACAGAAGCCCAACTTATATAGTATACTACAATTCCTTGGCTGTACTCACTGTGCTGATCCTGGTGGGGTTGACGTTGAGACCAGAAACATGTTGTACTGAAGTAAACAAAAGCTGAAGAACAAATAGAAGATTGGAGGTTGCTCTTTAGACATCCTGGAGCCAAGCATGGTAGAAGATTGGGGACTTCTCTTTATACATCCTGGAGACAAATATGGGAGACGATTGGACGCTGCTCTTTAGACATCTTGGAGACAAACATGGGAGAAGATTGGACGCTGCTCCTTAGAGATCCTGGAGACAAGCATGGGAGAAGATTGGACGCTGCTCTTTAGACATCCTGGAGTCAAGCATGGGAGAAGATTGGGGACTGCTCTTTATACATCCTGGAGACAAACATGGGAGAAGATTGGGGAGTGCTCTTTATACATCCTGGAGACAAACATGGGAGAAGATTGGAGGTTGCTCTTTACACATCCTGGAGGCAAGCATGGGAGAAGATTGGAGGCTGCTCTTCAGACATTCTGGAGACAAGCATAGGAGAAGATTGGGGGCTGCTCTTTATACATTCTTGAGACAAGCATGGGAGTAGATTGGGGTCTGCTCTTTATACATACTGGAGACAAACATTGGAGAAGATTGGAGGCTGCTCTTTAGACATTCTGGAGCCAAGCATGGGAGTAGATTTCGGTCTGCTCTTTATACATACTGGAGACAAACATGGGAGAAGCTTGGAGGCTGCTCTTTATACATTCTGGAGAGAAGCATGGGAGAAGATTGGAGGCTGCTCTTTATACATACTGGAGACAAACATGGGAGAAGATTGGAGGCTGCTCTTTATACATTCTTGAGACAAGCAGGGGAGTAGATTGGGGTCTGCTCTTTATACACACTGGAGACAAACATGGGAGAAGATTGGAGGCTGCTCTTTATACATTCTGGAGACAAACATGGGAGAAGATTGGAGGCTGCTCTTTATACATACTGGAGACAAACATGGGAGAAGATTGGAGGCTGCTCTTTATACATTCTGGAGACAAGCATGGGAGAAGATCGGAGGCTGCTCTTTATACATTCTGGAGACAAGCCTGGGAGAAGATTGGAGGCTGCTCTTTATACATTCTGGAGACAAACGTGGGAGAAGATTAGAGGCTGCTCTTTAGACATCCTGGAGACAAGCATGGGAGGAGGTCATGATCAAGGATGAATGGTGCAAATAATTGGAGTGTAAAGGGCGGTTTGGGGTGTATCTGGAAACAAGAGTTGAGATGCCGAAAGGTGTGGTACAGCTGGGAACTTTGTAAAAGAAGTTTAGGATTGTATGTACTCAGTATCTTTCTACAATGGTCCAATCAATGACCTACAGTACAGAAGCCCAACTTATATAGTATACTACAATTCCTTGACTGTACTCACTGTGCTGATCCTGGTGGGGTTGACGTTAAGACCAGAAACATGTTGTACTGAAGTAAACAAAAGCTGAAGAACAAATACAATGATGATAATGGATTTGCAATTACACATTAAATACAATAATTGTGGATGAATGTTGGCTTGAGTCTTGTACACTAGGGAAAAAAAAGGTAGTCTAGTTATGTATAAAATTTAGAGAACTGTCAAGTATATCTTATACTCCATGAACCAGATTAAGTAATAACTATTTAAAAGAGAAAATTAATCAAACCAGTTTGAAAGAGATACAATATACTATTCCAATCCATGGGATGATAGTAGGATTCTAGAAACATTTGTGAATATCTTAGAGATTGTAAAGATTAAATTACGGATTTCCCTATAAAAAAAAAGAAACAAATAAAGCTCTATTCACTATTTTATAAATGTTTTGAATTGTGCACTGTTAGCTATTAAAGCCCTCAGTGAATTATGTTTGTCTTATATTTAGTTCAACTGCACCATCTAAAACATGCTGCATACAGGGAGCACTAGCTAAATGTTCTCAGGTCCTGACAGGTTCATACATTTTTTTTTTACAAAACTTTATACAAATATATTATTTTATATTCTTTATTTTTCCCATTGAATTTTTGTAGACAATAATAATAATTATGAGTCAGTCCAGTGGCAACCTCACTCAGTGTACATCATGTCATACGTATGCAGTACTGGAACAGCTGATCCATGGTTCATACCTCTGTGGCAGGTGTGAGCATGTTGCCTTTCTGGAAGCTCAAAGTGGAGAACTGGAGAGTAGAATTGCAGCACTTAGTGATATTGCTCCACTGGAAAAGGAGTTGGTGCTCACTGAGCACAGTTTTGGGCCTAGCATGGAGGGTGGAGCTGGTGCTATTGAGGATGTCCATGGAGGTAGTTGGGTTACAGTTAGAAGGGGAATCAGGGGCAACAGGAGGAGGCAGGCCAGTTTTGAGTTGACAAACACCAACAGATTTGCCAGATTGAGTGAAACTGTTTTGGATTTCCATTAAGGAATGGCAATGCCAGATAGAGCTGTTCCCTCTAAAAGCCGGGAGAACAGTTCTACTGGAGGAGTGGGAGGGCAGAATAGGCAGAGCAACCGACAGTATTTGGTGGTAGGGGACTCTAATATTAGGAAGGTAGACAGGGTTATTTGTCACCCAGATCCCAGCAATTGAACAGTTTGCTGTCTCCCGGGTGCTCGGGTTCGTCATGTTGTGGATCGGGTAGACAAATTATTGGGAGGGGCTGGAAATGAACCAGCAGTCTTGGTACATATTGGTACCAATGATAAGGTTAGTGGAAGACTGAGTGTCCTAAAGAAGGATTTTAGAGAACTAGGTAATAGGCTGAAGCAAAGACCTCCAATGTAGTATTTTCTGAGATACTGCCAGTTCCAAGTGCTAGCCCAAGGAGGCAGAAGGAGCTTAGGGATGTTAAGATGTGGTACACTAAGCAGGGGTTTGGGTTTTTAGAGCACTGGGCTGGCTTCTCACTTTGGTACAATCTCTACAGCAGGGATGGATTGCACCTTAATGATGCGGGAGCTTTTGTGCTAGGGGATAGGATGGTAGAAAGGCTGAAGGAGTTTTTAAACTAGTAGGTGGGGGGAGGGACTAGATATAAGTAATGGGGTAGAAAGTGTAGAGAGTATAAGGGATGAATTAACAACTCATAGGAGAGGAGATGGGGGGGTAGTATATTCAATAGGGAGGTAGTACTAAGTAACTCAAGTAGAGTGGCAGGTACTTCAGAACTACAGACTCATAACATAAGGTCTATGCTTGCTAATGCCATAAGCTTGCCAGGACAAATGTGAGAGTTAGAATTATTAGCAATTAATGAAAAATGGGATTTAATAGGCATTACCGAAACGTGGTGGGATGAATCTCGTGACTGGACTGTTAATCTGGATGGTTATAACCTATTTAGGAAAGATAGGGGCAATGGTTAAAGAGGAGGAGGGATTTGTCTGTATGTTAAGCCTGAATTTAAGCCTATAGTCAGAGAAGATATTTATGGCGGAACTAGTGAATGTTTGTGGATAGAGTTAAATAGCGGAGCAGTAAATTCCAAAAGAATATTAGTAGGAGTATGCTATAAACTCCCAAATATAACAAAGTGAGGAAATACAATTATTGTTACAGATTGGAAAGGCAGCTAAGCATGGGCAAGTTCTAATAATGGGAGATTTTAATTACCCTGAAATAAACTGGATAAATGAGACCAGCAGTTCAGCTAAGGGGAGCAGGTTCTTGAGTACACTCAGAGATCATTATATGGCCCAAGCTATACAAGAACCTACTAGAAATGAAGCTATCTTGGATTTAGTCATCACAAATAATATTGATATAGTATCAAATGTTGAAATAGGACAACCTTTGGGAAACAGTGATCACAACACAGTGTCATTTGAGATTGAATTAAAAAAAACACAATTTTAAGGGGCCAACAAAAACTCTTAATTTTAAAAGGGCAGATTTTAACGGTCTAAGGGCAGCAATACAAAGTATAGACTGGGACAGAGAACCGATAGGTAAAAACACTGAACATAAATGGACAACATTTAAATCCTTACTAAATATACATACACATCTGCATATACCATGTGGAAATAAAAGTAAAAAGGAGTAAATCACATCCAATATGGCTTAGCAATGATTTAAAGATCAAGATACGGAGTTAAAAACAAGCATTTCAATTATACAAACAAGAGGGCACAGAAACTGCTTTACGGGAGTACAAGGAGATCAACAAGGCTTGCAAAAGTGTTATTAGACTGGCTAAAATAGAAAATTAAACATTAATTGCAAAGGAGAGTAAGACTAACCCTACAATATTTTTAAGTATATTAATGGGAAGAAGGCGAGGAAGGAAGCTATATGAACATTACATTGTGACACAGGCCATCTGACAATTAGTGACCAAGAGAAGGCAGATGAGCTAAATAGGTTATTTTCTTCGATATACACAAGGGAGGTACAAGTGTTTGGGACACTGCAACATAATGGGGCTGCACTACTTTTGTCGAATAATTGGTTAATGCAGGAAGTAATCCAAAAGAGGTTGGAAAAAATAAATATTCATAAAGCCCCAGGTCCTGGTGAAATACATCCAAGGGTACTGAGGGAACTGGGCTCTGTAATAGCCAAACCATTATATTTAATGCTATAATTCAAAATTCACTCAACACAGGGTCTCTACCAGATGACTGGAAAAAAGCAGATGTGATACCTATATTTAAAAAGGGAGCAATAGCAAATCCGGGGAATTATAGACCAATGAGACTCACTTCTGTAGTGGGGAAGCTTTTAGAAGGGTTAATAAGGGATAATATACAAGAATATATCTATTTGAACAGGATTATAAGTAGGAGTCAACATGGATTTATGAGGGATAGGTCATGTCAAACAAATCTCATTAGTTTCTATGAGGAGTTTAGTAGGGACTTGGATCAAGGCAAGTCAGTGGGTGTAGTCTTTTTGGATTTTGCAAAGGTTTTTGGTACAGTGCCACATGGGAGACTATTGTGCACACTAAGGGATACCGGAATTGCAGTAAATATCTGCTCATGGATTGAGAGCTGGCTAAAAGACAGGAAGCAAAGGGTTGTTGTAAATGGAACATACTCCGATTAGACTAATGTGGTAAGTAGGGTCCTGACTTAGAAGCAGGATTGGAAAGTAGTGTCTCCATTTTTGCTGATGACACGAAGTTGTTCAAGGTAATTAAATCAGATAATGATGTGCTTTCCCTCCAAAGGGATGTACATCATACTGTGGAATGGGCATCTAAATGGCAGATGAGATTTAATACGAATAAATGTAAAGTTATGCATCTGGGAAGGAAAAATAGCCATGCAATTTATAATCTTAATGGAGCAAATCTAGGGGTACCAGATATTGAAAGTGATTCGGGAGTACTAGTGGACAACCACCTAGGTAACAGTGCTCAAAGCCAAGCAGCAGCTGCAAAGGCAAATAAAATATTAGCATATATTAAGAAGGGTATAGAAGCAAGGGAAGCAAATATAATTCTGCCACTATACAAATCTCTAGTACGCCCTCATTTGGAATATGGAGTACAATTTTGGGCACCACTTCATAAAAAGGAAATTTTATAGCTGGAAAAGGTACAGAGGAGGGCAACACAACTAATAAGGGGAATGGAGGGGCTAAGTTATGAAGAAATACTAACCAACTTAAACTTATTTTCTCTAGAAAAAAGGTGTCTAAGAGGAGATATGATTACCTTATATAAATATATCCAGGGTCAGTATAAAGATTTGTCGGGGGAGCTTTTTGTGCCAAGAGGTTTTCAACTGACAAGAGGACATCCCTTGAGGTTAGAAGTAAAAAGATTCCACCTTAAAGAAAGAAAAGGGTTCTTCACAGTAAGGGTGGTTAATCTGTGGAATTCTCTACCAGAGGAGGTGGTGACAGCGTATTTGATAGATAACTTTAAAAGGGGACTGGTTTTATTTTTAATTAAAAAGGGAATTCCTGGATAATTAGTGAGAGAGTATTGATACAGGGAGAAAACCGATCGACAGTATCTGGGGTCAGTAAGGATTTTTTTTTTTCTTTGAGACGATTGGCTAAGTCTCACTTGTTTTTTTTTTCTCTTTGCCTTCCTCGGGATTAATTAATAATTAAAATAAATAAATAATTAAATAGTTGATTAATAATTACTAATAACTAACCTGCATATTGCAGATTAAAGGAGATCTTAAAAGGTTGAACTTGGTGGACTGAAAGTCTTTTTTTCAACCTCAATTACTATGTAACTATATAATAAATAAAAAAGAAATCCATTTACATGGTGGTCCGATACTCTCTTAACTGCAATAATACATTCCAATGGACTCCTTTGGAGTTAGTATGTCTGGTCAAGATAAATTTGTTGTTGTAACAGACAGAGAACATGGTAGTTTGTTTTGTACTTGTGATATTTGGTCCCTTCGGGTAGCAATGAGGACAGTTGGAAGAATATTTTAAAGTTTTTTAAAGAAGTTATTAAAAGTTAAGTTTTATTAACTATTTAAGTCTATATAATAATGTTGGTATTAATAGGTGTGCACTACAAAAGGGTACTTTTTTCTTTATAAGTTTTCCAATATATGTTTCTGACCCTTAGTGGCACCCTATGAACAGTTCATTAAAATAAATTTACACCTAGAGCCACCAAATCCTTCCTTTTTTAGCTTAGTTGGAAGAATAGTTTAATTATGTAAAAACGTCTATAAAATATGAAATAAGCATAAATTTAAAATCTTAGTTATCAATTACAGTAATTTTCAGTGTTCTGTCTGATGATGTAGAGAAGCAATGGCGACTTCACATCCCTTAAAATGTTTAAATTATAATTAAACAGGATATTGTAGCATTTAAGACTTTCATTTATAACAGTTGCTTTTTAAACAAAACATCTCTGCAAAAGGAAATCAAACCCTAAAAAGGAAATGGTCCAGACATGCTGGTATATACTTATATTAAAACCGCTTTCTAAATAAATCAGACACAATTTACAATGTGACTGACAATGAAGGAAATTAGTGTTTAAGCTGAGTCCTTGTCAGATTGTACCAGTTCCGGAGAGGGCACAATTGCTGCAGACTGGTCACCTCCTCAGATATAAAAGCAATGACCTCATAATTAAAGGGCTGCTGTAATCCAAAAATATGATATATATATGACTCAGAAAAGGAAAAACAAATTCATGTCTTGTACATTATCATGTTTAAACAGGGGCGGATCTATCGCCGGTGCAACCGGTGCGTTGCACTGAGGTCCTTGCTCTGTGAGGGACCCAGTGCTGTCCCCCAGTGTCCCCTTGGTGGCACTATTCAGCTTCCAGCAGACCCATTCAGCCCCCCAGCAGACGCATTCAGCCCCAATCAACCCCCACAGCAGCACCATTCAGCCCCCTCCTCTTAGTTGTGCACTGTGGTCCCTGGCCCGGTCTCCATTAGTCAGAGGTTGTATATCCTTCCCCTGCTGGCGCTTCATATTGCACAGAATTCCCTTTGACAAGAAAACGTACTTTAAATATATATATATATAATATATGTAACGGAACCCATCACTGTTTTACCCTGTTTTATGATTATTATGGTTAAAATATGATCCTACTATATGTATGTTGGTTTATGCTCTGCAGAATATTAGCCAGACTATTGCAGACCCCTAGCAGAATACATAATCCTATTAGGGTCTCCTAGAGGCAGGAGAGCCCTATTGTGTAAAGTGTTCACATTGTGAAAGATGGAACAAAGAGAAGAATTATCTTATCAATGTCTGTTATTGTATCAAAGTAGCCGGCTAGTCCATGGGAGGTGTGACCACACCTATTGTTCTCTCTATGTGTACTGTGTGGCCAAATATGGGCATGTGTATTGCCTGTGGGGAGAGATGTGTATAAATATTTCTGCATATAACAAACTAAAGAGTAGTTCTGCTCCTGAAACTGTGTGTCGTCCAGTTATTGGGATTGCGGTTGGGATATTGCTATTATTTTACCTGTGGAAACTTTGCCTGTGGATTTACCATTTACTTGTTCCTGAGCCTCACTGGGATTATAAGCGGAGATACCCTGGGGAATATTGCCTCTCCGCTACAATATATATATATCTTGCACTGGAGGGGGGCTCCTCCTTGGGGGGTGGGATTTTTTTTTGCACCGGGGCCCTCCATTCACTAGCTCTGCAACTGTGTCTAAAATATGTTTTTCAGAAAAAAATATCCCAAGAGATATAGTAATTTAGGGTTCTGGGTAGATCCCAAAACACTATTATATAGTTTTATATAGAACCTGCACCTGTCCGAAGTACTTTTTGACTTTTGTTTCAGCCTGAAACCAGCCACAAACTAATGCAATGAGTTACATTTAACTTAAAGAGGCAGTGTAAGTGCATTTCAGGTTAAATCTATTTTTTAGTTTACCTTTAAGTAACATTACAAATACATGTGCAATCTTTGGAGATGCAGGGATTATGAGATTACACCTTTTTCAGTTTTGTTAAAAGAAAAACTGCTACTACAAAATGGCACCTGACAATAGGATGAATTAGAGACTAAGCCTCAATAGGATAACCCTACAGTTTTGACTAGCAGTAGACCATCCATCTAAGGCCAAAGCAAATTTGTAAAAATGCTTTTTATGCTCATGAATTATCTGACTGCTAATGTTGATAATTTGCAACTTACTTCACAAACGTGTGAAGTTTTTCTCAAGTTATTGTGATTCTTTAACATGTCACCTGACTACAGGGAGTGGAGAATTATTAGGCAAATGAGTATTTTGACCACATCATCCTCTTTATGCTTGTTGTCTTACTCAAAAGCCTACTACCAATTAAGCATATTAGGTGATGTGCATCTCTGTAATGAGAAGGGGTGTGGTCTAATGACATCAACACCCTATATCAGGTGTGCATAATTATTAGGCAACTTTCTTTCCTTTGGCAAAATGGGTCAAAAGAAGGACTTGACAGGCTCAGAAAAGTCAAAAATAGTGAGATATCTTGCAGAGGGATGCAGCACTCTTAAAATTGCAAAGCTTCTGAAGTGTGATCATCGAACAATCAAGCGTTTCATTCAAAATAGTCAACAGGGTCGCAAGAAGCGTGTGGAAAAACCAAGGCGCAAAAAAACTGCCCATGAACTGAGAAAAGTCAAGCGTGCAGCTGCCACGACGCCACTTGCCACCAGTTTGGCCATATTTCAGAGCTGCAACATCACTGGAGTGCCCCAAAGCACAAGGTGTGCAATACTCAGAGACATGGCTATGGTAAGAAAGGCTGAAAGACGACCACCACTGAACAAGACACACAAGCTGAAACGTCAAGACTGGGCCAAGAAATATCTCAAGACTGATTTTTCTAAGGTTTTATGGACTGATGAAATGAGAGTGAGTCTTGACGGGCCAGATAGATGGGCCCGTGGCTGGATTGGTAAAGGGCAGAGAGCTCCAGTCCGACTCAGACGCCAGCAAGGTGGAGGTGGAGTACTGGTTTGGGCTGGTATCATCAAAAATGAGCTTGTGGGGCCTTTTCGGGTTGAGGATGGAGTCAAGCTCAACTCCCAGTCCTACTGACAGTTCCTGGAAGACACCTTCTTCAAGCAGTGGTACAGGAAGAAGTCTGCATCCTTCAAGAAAAACATGATTTTCATGCAGGACAATGCTCCATCACACGCGTCTAAGTACTCCACAGCGTGGCTGGCAAGAAAGGGTATAAAAGAAGAAAATCTAATGACATGGCCTCCTTGTTCACCTGATCTGAACCCCATTGAGAACATGTGGTCCATCATCAAATGTGAGATTTACAAGGAGGGAAAACAGTACACCTCTCTGAACAGTGTCTGGGAGGCTGTGGTTGCTGCTGCACGCAATGTTGATGGTGAACAGATCAAAACACTGACAGAATCCATGGATGGCAGGCTTTTGAGTGTCCTTGCAAAGAAAGGTGGCTATATTGGTCACTGATTTGTTTTTGTTTTGTTTTTGAATGTCAGAAATGTATATTTGTGAATGTTGAGATGTTATATTGGTTTCACTGGTAAAAATAAATAATTGAAATGGGTATATATTTGTTTTTTGTTAAGTTGCCTAATAATTATGCACAGTAATAGTCACCTGCACACACAGATATCCCCCTAAAATAGTTAAAACTAAAAACAAACTAAAAACTACTTCCAAAAATATTCAGCTTTGATATTAATGAGTTTTTTGGGTTCGTTGAGAACATGGTTGTTGTTCAATAATAAAATTTATCCTCAAAAATACAACTTGCCTAATAATTCTGCACTCCCTGTATGACATTGCAGTCAATAGGGCCACTACATACATAACCCTGTCCAATTGTATGGTTCTTCCTGGCAGCACATACCACCTTCCAAGGGATTAGCTCCAAGCAAATAGAGTTGAAATGGTCCATCCTATAATGATGGTCAGTGATGACTGAAACAGGTAGGACTACCAAGCCACAGTGTACGGGAAGTTCAAAGCTGTATATTTGAAAATGCTAATAAAATATTCACTTAAAGGTATGTGGAAGTTTTCCTGGTTTTAAATGTTTCTAATCTAACAGCCACTGGTTAACAAAAAAAATAATTAGATCTAAAAGTTTAATAAACTAACAGATTTGCAGTAAACTAAAATCTGGATTTCCACACCCCCACTAGCAACCCCTACTAGCCTATAGCAAAGCAGCATTCAAGTACGAATTTTAACTAATTTGTCTAACAGTTCAATTTGTCTGTTGCAACTAATGAAATGTTTGGGTGGTGTCACAGGGGAGGGAGTGAGAGATGTAGTGCATGATACATATAACTGATTTTCAGCAGGAGCGGTATTGCTCCTCCCTTTCATTAACTCTTATTATTAATAATTAAAAAAGAAAAAAACTGTCTGTGATGGGATGTGAACTTGCAACCCTAGCACCACAGTCAACAGCTTAGCTTACTGTGCTATACTCATATGTCGCACATATGTAGCTAGTGCTACACACAGCTTATATATTCTTTGGATCAGAGACAAATTACCTGGTTCCAATTAATACTAAAATCCCATGACTTCTAGTAATTATGAATTTAGCATTAATTTTAAAAAGAACAACACCTTTTCCGCATGATCTTTCTAGTGGTGCAGAAAACATATGGTGACAGTGAGTCTTTAATTTAGCCTTCTGATTGCTTTATATCTTGACGCCACAGCATTTTTGGGGGGAAATTCTGTATGGATGAGACCCTTTAGGTACTTGTACTCTATAATATCTCAGTAAGAGCTGCTTAACTATCCAAACCTACATGTATGAACCAACATGTCCTATATTGGGAGGTACTCAATTGGAATCACACATAATAGTTGTCAAACTACAAACACCCACACAAGCGGCACTTTAACAAAATAGATCTAAAACGCAATCACTAAATACGGACTTACACAAAAATATATGAACCGCGGGACTTAGAGCGCAAAATGTATGGACTTAGCATCAAAAAATCCGAACCGCAGGACTTAGAAAAAAAAACATTACAACCTCGCAAAAATACAACCTTAACGGCCGAACCGCGCACACTTGAAAACATTAAAAACACAATAAATACACACAAAAAAGACATAAAAAGCTTACCCACAGCAGGGGGGGGGGGGCACCCAGGACCTCTGCAAATGAAGTTACACCACAATTTAAGTCTAAATTCTCGAGTTTAGACACCCGAAAATCCCCTAAGCGACAGAAAAATTGCCGCCGGAAGAAACGAAAACGGGGCTACAAGACCCTAAAGCCAAAAAACACCACCAAGCACATACGGCTTTTCAAAAAAGCCTTACGAGGTACAAGATACACTTTTAGCAAGGACGCTAAATCAGCCACAGCCGCGTACCACACACACATTCGCCGCCATTTTACAACACTAACTTAAACAATGCGGAAGTACACAGCTACACTAATGGCTTTGCCTCGCGCGGGCAGCCTATTTACACTACACACTGCGCACGTTGCACAATGCTTCTTGCGTATATTACTTCCAAATAGGTCAAGTATATTCATTTATTAATGTATTAATTATATAATTAGCACACAAAAATAAATATGCACACAAAAAAAACACCATTGCAATAAACACAAAAGCCATTCACTGCGCGACTCACAACAAGCACCAACACTGCTCATAGCACACAAACCCTTGCAATAAGCGCAAAAAGAAGATCACCGCAATCAAACAATAACAGCAAAAGCGCCTATCGAAAAATACAACAACCAACAGCAATGAGAGCCGAAGGATCTCAGACCACCAGAAAATTCATGTCTGTGGCAAATAGCATTACCTGCCTTACAATTTTATTGCCCCGTCATTTTTGACGGGAAAGTCGCTAGTTGTCTAATATTAGTTACAACGTGTGGAGGAAAACCTGTGTGGAATGTCACCTGGCCGACCTAATAATCTAATCACACATATTATATTTTCATATTTAATCAGTAATAAAATAAGGAAGTGTCTGTCAGTTGCTTGTTATTTACCATCACCATAACCTTCGTTATCAATTAGCTAATAAATAATATGAGAAAGGGTAGAAGGGACTTTAGCTTCTCAAATATTTGCTCAGCCCTCAATGATATCCACATAACATTAATACTCCCAGTGTCAGGATCGTCTACAGATGGCAAAGTGTGGCAGAGCAAGGCTGAGATGGGATTCAAGCCCAGGACTGTGAGCTCATTGTCATCAGTTGTCTTCTGCTCTGCCACCAGGGACATCAGCATGTTGAGTGTATCTACACCTTTAGCATCCTATGCTTCCAGGACCTAGTGTTGGGATCACCACCACCTGGAGCCTATAAATAGGGAATTAGACTGAGCCTCTGTGCTCAGTCTTTATCATTCTGCTCCTTGACCAAGCATTTATATGTATCCTGATATTTGTTCTTGGCCTGTTATTTGGCCTTTACCATGGCCTGCAACTTGGATTTTTTGTTTGATCCTGGTTTTCTCTTTGCACCTCTTAGTATTGCTGCCTTGGATCCTGAGCTCCTGCATAGCCTGCTCATGTGGCCTCCTGTTCCTGCAGCCCACTGACATTTGCAGTCATCTGTCCTAGATCTCCAGTTACCTGCTGTCTGGCACCTCCCAGAGGTACCTGCTGTCTGGCATCTCCCTGAGGTACCTAGCCTGTTTTTGTGGCCTCCTGTTCCTGCAGTCTGTTCACCCCAATGCACTGTTACCTGCAGCCCACTGACATTTGCAGTTCTTTGTCCTAGATCTCCAGTTACCTGCTGTCTGGCACCTCCCAGAGTTACATGTTGTCTTGTACCTCCCAGAGCTATCTGGCATCACCCAAAGCAACCTGCTGTCTGGCACCTCCAAGAGGTACATGCTGTCTGGCACCTCCCAGAGGTACCTGCTGTCTGGCATCTCCCAGAGGTACCTGCTGTCTGGCACCTCCCAGAGGTACCTGCTGTCTGGCATCTCCCAGAGGTACCTAGCTTGCTCTTGTGGCCTCCTGTTCCTGCAGTCTGTTCACCCCAACGCCCTGTTACCTGCAGCCCACTGACATTTGCAGGCCTTTGTCCTAGATCTCCAGTTACCTGCTGTCTGACACCTCCCAGAGTTACATGTTGTCTTGTACCTCCCAGAGCTATCTGGCACCTCCCAGAGCTACCTGCTCTCTGGCACCTCCCAGAGGTACCTGCTGTCTGGCACCTCCCAGAGGTACCTGCTGTCTGGCACCTCCCAGAGGTACCTGCTGTCTGGCACCTCCCAGAGCTACCTGCCTTTCTCCATCTATCTGCAGTCTGCTGTCCAGTCTCCCACTTACTTGCAGACCGTTGTCCATTGTCCCTCTACCTACAGTCCGATGTCCAGTCTCCCACTACCTACAGTTCCGAAGTCCAGTCTCCCACTACCTACAGTCCGATGTCCAGTCTCCCACTACCTACAGTCCCCTGTCCAGTCTCCCACTTACTTGATGGCGCTGTCCAGTCTCCCGCTACCTACAGTCCGATGTCCAGTCTCCACTTCCTTGCAGTCAGATGTCCAGTCTCCCATTACCTACAGTCCTCTGTCCAGTCTTCCGTTACCTGCAGTCCCTGGACCTGTCTTCTGCTACCTGCAGCCCGCTCTCTGTCTCCACCGGTTTTGTTACAATTCAGTTTCTTGGGCCTTTCCTGCTATTGGGCTACTATTTGTCTAGCCTCTGACATCCACTCCCTGACACCCTGACTGGTTCTTAGAGAGACCCGTAAACATGTCAGTTACATTAGTACAATCTGGCAATAGAGAGCCAGGCCCATAAACATGTTATTGCCATCAACAACCTGGCCCAAGGAAAGACTAACCCATGAACATGTCACTACTATTGGTACACTCTGTCCTAGGAGAGACTAATCCAGGGGCATGCTATTACCATTAGTACTCTCCATGAGAGACTGACCTATAATACATGTCACTACCATTAGTACAATATGGTCCTAAGAGAGGCCAGCATTAGTACACACTTGCCCTGGGAGATTCACACCATGATGCATGTCTAAACAGTGACAAGCTCTGAGGTATTGGAGGATGGATGAAGACCAACATTGCAGTCCCTCTAGAGACAAACGGAAAAAAATAATAAAGAGCCTTAATTCTTAAAGAATTAAGAGTCATAATTCATTACTGTATGTAACGGGGCAGCTAGAGCTTTCATTTAGCTGGATATAACTATAGACATCCACTGAAATGTGAGCAAAGTAGAACCAAACTATACTTATACTAGTAATATCAATGTTGATCATCAAATAATACATATAAGCAAACACCTCTAGGCACTCATAAACATCTATTTATTATTATCACTGGTATTATTATGATTGTTTATTTTTAATGCGCCAACGTATTCTGTAGCGCTATGAGCATATAAATATATAATCAATAAATGGCCAGCATATACCATCAGTAGACAATCTCTTGACAAATTTATTTTACACCAACATACACAACCACCACAACACACAAACAGCAACCAACATACACAACCACCAACATACACAACCACCACCATACACAACCAGCAGTCAACATACACAACCACCACCATACACAACCAGCAACCAACATGCACTAATTGCATCCAATATAAATAATCACCAAATAACATACACAAACACCACAACACACACAACCAGCAACCAACATACACAAACACCAACATACACAAACACCTGTTGGAGTGCTCTTGTAACTTTAGGTATGTGGCCCTGACTTCTAGGGCTTTAAAGCGACGATAACTTCTAATATACACAATAGTAAGAAGGATTTTCTCAAAAATAAAAGGTTTCTGGATGTCACTAGGAATATAATATTCACACCGCCGTCAGCAACTCCGATATGCACAACAGTAGCGAGAACGTTATAGGTCCCCTCCTATCCTGGTTCTGCCTGCCTTTGAACAAGCCACACACAACCCGCTTGACAATAAAGACCTTAGTTAGGTCCCGCTGTCCAGGTAGCTTAAACATAAATGCCAAAGCTGCTGTTCGTCGAACAACCGTAGCTTTAGAGAGCCCTTCGCTCTTACGCCGCAACAAAAACCACAACAGGACCCTGGTCCTCTTTTGTTATCGGACGTACGGGGTAACTGCTTAGGTGCCGTGCCCATTAAACATTTAGTTAGGGATATGAAAAGAGAGATAGCTGCATGGAAGGTGAGGTTTGAAGCAGTAGTAGTCATCTGGTCAGACATAGTACGGACGAGGGTGTGGCGGAACGCCAGGGATCCTGTGTATTTGAATGGTGCGCGGATCAAGGTCAATAAATTGTTGGCCAGTTTTTGTAGCAAGATGGGATTCCTGGTCATCCGCCACCCTGAGTTTGAGAGTGATGCAGAGGAGCAATGGTTCCTGCCCGATGGCGCTCACCTGACCGAAATCGGGATGGAAATGTTTATGTTGGAATGCAAAGGGGGTGTGCAACGGGGCTTGGAGGTTTTGGGTCGGGAGCGCAGTACAGTAAGGGTTGGTTTCCTGCACTGTTTAGTTGCGGGATGGGGAGTTGCCCGGCCAGGGGTATAATTAAAAAGGGGCTTGCCTCTACCTCTTGGGCCGGTGCAGCGTAAAAGCAGGTGGACCCATGGGCGCGCGCCCACGTTCAAGAGGTTGCTGCCCCTCGTCGGGCTCCTCCCATGGGTTATACCATTTTGGTAAATATATATGTTGGTTTTAATAAATTGGCTGTGGCCTGTTGGTTTACCCATACTGGTTTATCAGTGTCAGTTATTGTACGAATGCGCAGAATGGATCCTGCTGGGGTCATGTTAAGTGCAGTGTTTCAAATTAGCTTGTCAGTGACCTCTCTCAAGTTGCATGTTGCAGAACGTTGCCACTGATTGGTTGCTACGAGACAGTACAACCACTGTACTTAGAAGTCACTGTATTCATGAGCTGCAGAGGACTGGGACTAATTAGGGCCTATTTGTAAAGTACACAAAAGTAAATAGATACACAGGTATATTATATTCCTAGTGAAATCCAGAGTGCTGCCATGTCTCTTTAAGCTGTGCTGAACTTTAATAAGTGAGAATCCATTTGGTGATGAGGAGAGAGAGATATTTATGTGTTTATACTTCACTCTTCATAACTATGTGTTCTATCTATCTATATATTTATCTATCTATCCATCTATCCATCTATCCATCTATCCATCCATCTATCCATCTATCCATCCATCCATCTATCCATCTATCCATCTATACATCTATCCATCCATCTATCCATCTATCCATCCATCTATCCATCCATCCATACATCTATCCATCTATCCATCCATCTATCCATCTATCCATCCATCTATCCATCTATCCATCTATCCATCCATCTATCCATCCATCTATCCATCCATCTATCCATCTATCCATCTATCTATCTATCTATCTATCCATCTATCTTTCTATCTATCCATCTATCTATCTATCTATCTATCTATCGATCTATCTATCTTTATGTCCCCTTCTGGAGCCCTACCTTGTTTTGGTGAAGGGGCTTGTGTACTTCAGTGAAGCTGTGAGCTAAACCATGTAGGGTCACCCAAGATGGGCATGTCATAGCAAATTGACAAATTGCGGTCCACTGGAGAAGGAACTGGTAACCAACTGCAGTATTTTTTCCAAGAGAACCTTATGGATAAGCACAACCAGACACGATTGAAAGACTAAACAACAACAATATATATATATATATATATATATATATATATATATATATATATATATATAAATTAATAATTATAAATCTATATATTTATATAAATAAGTATATAAATAAATATAATAAATTACATGTTGTAGGATATTTTTACATTGTAGCATCATTTTGCCTGTATTCAGGAATAGTTTATCAAAAGACTGTGCTTTAAATATATACAGTGGGCCTTTAAGGGTTTACAGAGGAGGGGGCCTGTGAGGGGGGGGCAGGAGGTCACTGAAAGTGCATTTATTTACCCACCATTTATCTTAATGATGGGAATTATGCTATTCAGTACAGTAAATAAACTGCATTCTGCAGTACTTGTGTTTCCCTGATCCTAAATACACATGTAACACTGTCAGATAAAATAAGTAATTATCTCTGGGTGTAATGGCGCCGCACAGGAATGTCTGGGTAAAGGAGACATGTTTAGATATAGCCCCATTGTGTGATATAAATCCTGGGACCTGTAACACAGCCCAGCACGGCCGCCATAAAAGGCAGGCTCTGCTATCAGGACACAGATTTTATACGACTGAAGAACCAAAAGGCCCATCTTGTGACTCATTCTATCTACCTAAAAAGCTTGGTTTAAAGGGATATGGAACATTGTTTTATTTTCATACATTTAAAAAGAACATGCTTTAAACATTATTAAAGTAGTGTTTTGCATTAAAAAAATTAAAGGATCACTGTAGTGCATTTACAAGTAATTTCATATGATTGGTTGTTGCGTAGAGACTAACTGTCAGTTTTCTCCTCAAGCAGAGCTGCTTATCTCCTTCTACCCGTGTATCAGGGCCGTGGATAGCTTTGCTTGTGTGCTGGATTATCATGGAGTGTGAAGCAAGGTGGGTTAATGTCACTGGCCCTGCCTCATAATATAATTAGCTTCACCCCCACTGCCTACACAGAGGTAACAGCTTTATTGTATCATGCTTGCAGCTGCACCATATCCCCTGACAAGTGCATGAAAATTATCATAGCCCGCCCCCTTTACAGAGCATACTCATTCTGAAGCAGAACCTACACTGGTCAGACTTATTTTTTATTCCAGCACACAGGTAGAGCTGGCCGTGTCCCTGATAGACACAGGTAGGAGGAGATATACAGCTCTGCTTTAGTGTAAACTGACTATGAAGAAAACATTTTTAACTTTTTTCTATTTTACTCTCTTTAATAGTATTTTGTCCAGCAAACAAATATATGTGCTTTACTACAGTGGTCCTTTAAATATCCACTGTACTCTAAAATTAACTTAAAATAATGGCTGTTAACATGCCTAAGTTTGCTTGATGCATAATGTTCAAACTTTATAATACTAGCAGTTATACTTTAAAAGTTCTTACCTTCATAGATTTCTGTCTGTTGCTCAGTGCTGCTTAGATCCCAACCTTTTGGTGGGTGGGGCAGCTGTAGCAGACTTACTGCTGTGTGTTCCTGTATCTGATTGGTGTAAATCTGAGGGCTAATCTACATCAGTTGGACGACAGAGCACACAGCAGGCCTGCTTTAGCTGTTACGCCCCTAATTATGCAAAAGGGTGGAACCCACCAGCACAAAGCAATGGGCAGAAACCAATAAAGGTAAGAGCATACAATTATAACTAATAGCCATATATAGCTTGAAACAGCTGTACATTGATAGGATTCTCAGCTTGTGTAAAATCCAGCCTTGGCTTTGCATTAAAGCTGTTTAATACAGCAGACATAAGCTTAAAGGAAGTCATGTTTGAAAATGGCTATGGATTGAAGAGTGAGGCATTTGCGTGCACATTTGCATGTCCCAGCTCAGCTTCCAGAATGCAGTGTAATAACTGTTTTTCTTGGAATTCTGAGCTGGAAGCAGATTTTTTAACTTGCTTTAGACATTTAAATGTGAACACAGATGTACTATTTATTTACTATATATATATAAAATTATCCACCAGAACTAGACTTCAGCGTCGATGAGACAGGACTGTTCTGGAAGAGAATGCCCAGCTGTCCATTCATATCCCATGAGCAGAAGAAAGCATCCGGGTTCAAAGCCGCCAAAGACCAGCTAACCTTTTTCTGGGTGGGGACGCCAGAGGTGACTTCAAGATCAAGCCACTGCTGGTGTACCACTCAAAAACACCTAGAGCCACGAAGGGCATTCCTAAGTCCACTTGCCAGTCATTTGGAATTTCAACTGTAAAGATTGGATCACCATGGACATCTTCAAGAACTGGTTCAGCCAGCATTGGCCAAAGTGCTCCTGTTAAGCCACCCTACCAACTTGACTGAGCTCCATTGCTGCATCCCAGTGGAAGTAGTGTTCCTGCCACCCAACACTACTTCACTCATCCAGCCAATGGATTAGGGAGTCAATGCGACCTTCAAGGACTACTATCTTCACCATAAATTCTATCAACTCATTGACCAGACAGACAACATGGACAATCAATTTATGATGGATTTCTGGAAAAAGTATGCCATCATGCAGGCCGTCACTAACATTGATTTATCCTGAAAGGAAGTGACACACCAATGTCTTAAAGCTTTGTAGAGGAAGATATGCCCAGAGCTGCGTTCAGATGTGCTACCAGAACAGCCCATGACAGCAGAGATAGTAGACCTGGTGAATACGACTGGATTGAGAGATACAGACATAGACATAGAGGAATTGGTACAAGCTTCAGGGGAGAGCCTGACCAACAAGGTCCTTCAATAACTGGCAGAACAGGACAATGAGGAAGTGACTCTGACACAGAGGAAGGAAAAGAACTATGAACCGAGTTCCTCAGCAAGACTTTACATCCCATCCATGACCTTATGTATGATTTAGTGGCAAATGATACGTACGCTGTGAGGAGCAAAAATGTGAGACGCAGAGTCATTGGGGCAATGTCCTGCCACCAGAAGCTACTGTATGGCCGCAGGAAAAAGAGACAAATGTCCCTGGACCAGTTTATCTCATATTGGAGGATGACCCTGAAGCTTCACCATCTGGTACTGAAAGTGGACTCTTTATTTTTAGTGTGCTGTTCCTTTACATTTTTTTTTATTATTCTTGTGTTGTTGTTATGTTTGTATTTTCTTAAAAGTTAATATAAAGTAAAACATTTTGAAAATTCTATTGGTTTTGAGTCTTTTCTCCATGAGTTCCCCTATCCCTATCTACCCTATGTTAAAATGTTTAGTGCTGTTTCTTTTAACACTCCTATTGCCTGGGAACTTATTTACATTGCTAAACAGGGTATTCCTGTGTATATATATATATATATATATATAGATATATATATATATATATATATAATAGTTGTCAAACTGCGATTCGTCGTCACGCTTGCGACAAATCGCAGTTGGACAACTACGATTGCGCAAATTGGGCGTGCATGCGCATTGCACGCCAGAGAGAGAGGAGGAGGAGGGGAGACACACAGGGAAGGAGGGGGAAGACACAGAGGAGAGGGGGGAGAGACACAGGGCAGGGAGAGGAGGGGGGAGAGACACAGGGCAGGAAGAGGAGTGGGGAGAGACACAGGGGAGGGAGAGGAGGGGGGAAGAGACACAGGGGAGGGGGGAGAGACACAGGGGTGGGAGAGGAGGTGGGGTAGACACACAGGGGAGAGACACAGAGGAGGGGGGAGAGACACAGGGGAGTGAGAGGTGGGGGGGAGACACATGGGAGGGGGGAGACACAGGGGTGGGAGAGGAGGTGGGGTAGACACACAGGGGAGGGGAGGAGAGACACAGAGGAGGGGGGAGAGACACAGGGGAATGAGAGGGGGAGAGACACAGGGAAATGAGAGGAGGAGAGACACAGAGGAGGGGGGGAGACACAGGGGAGTGAGAGGAGGGGGGGAGACACAGAGTAGTGAGAGGTGGGGGAGACTCAAAGGAGTGACAGGAGGGGGGCAGAGACACAGGGGCATTAAAAGAGGGGGGGAGAGACACAGGGGAGTGAGAGGGGGGTTTAGACACAAAGGAGTAAGGGGGGAGAGACACAGGGAAGGGGGGACACACATGGGAGAGACACAGGGGAATGAGAGGGGGAGCGACACAGATGTGGGAGAGACATAGAGGAGGGGGAGAGACACAGGGGAGTGAGAGGTGGGGGGGAGACACAAAGGAGTGAGAGGAGGGGGGGGAGAGACACAAGGGAGTGAGAGGAGGGGGAGAGACACAGGGGGTGAGAGGAGGGGGGAGAGACACAGGGGAGTGAGTGGAGGGGGGAGAGACACAAAGGAGTGAGAGGAGGGGGAAGAGACACAGGGGAGGGGGAGACACACAGGGCAGGGAGAGGAGGGGGAGACACAGGGGAATGAGAGGGGGGAGAGACACAGGGGGAATGAGAGGGGGAGTGAGAGGAGGGGGGGGAGACACAGGGGAGTGAGAGGAGGGAGAGACAAAAAGGAGTGAGAGTGGGGGGAGAGACACAGGGCAGGAAGAGGAGTAGGGAGAGACACAGGGGAGGGTGAGGAGGGGGGAAGAGACACAGGGGAGGGGGGAGAGACACAGGGGTGGGAGAGGAGGTGGGGTAGACACACAGGGGAAAGACACAGAGGAGGGGGGAGAGACACACAGGGGAGTGAGAGGTGGGGGGGAGATACATGGGAGGGGGGAGACACACAGGGGAGGGGAGGAGAGACACAGAGGAGGGGGGAGAGAAACAGGGGAATGAGAGGGGGGAGAGACACAGGGAAATGAGAGGAGGAGAGACACAGAGGAGGGGGGAGACACAGGGGAGTGAGAGGAGGGGGAAGAGACACAGGGGAGGAGGGGGAGACACAGAGGGGAGGGAGAGGAGGGGGGAAGAGACAAAGGGGAGTGGGGAGACACACAGGGGTGGGAGAGGAGGGGGTAGACACACAAGGAGGGAGAGGCGGGGGAGAGACACAGGGGAGGGAGGAGGGGGAAGAGACAGATGGGAGGGAACAGACACAAGGGAGGAGAAAAAGAGACACAGGGGGGAAAAAGAGACACGGGAGGGAGAGGTGGGGAAAGAGACACAGGGGTGTACAGGGGTGAAAGACATGGGGGAGAGGGGGTAAAAACACAGGGGGAAAGGAGACACAAGGGAGGAATTAGACATATGGAGAGTCTCGCAATCAGCGCCGATGGTGCTCATTGCGAGGCCTGTGATGAGCGCTGAATATATATATACTGTATATACTAGAATATTGCCTGTCAAAAAATTACGGCAATTAAATTGTAAGTGAGATAATGCTATTTGGTGTATGATAATAAAATAAATAATACATTAATAAAGTAATATACTTTACCTATTTCCAAGTAATATTTGCAGGAAGCATCGTGTTGAAGAGCTGGCAATCTGTTTTTATGTTGCCGCATCATCAGTGCTGTGGAGCTGCTGTGTAAGCGTAATGAATGTGTGTAGTGTAATAGTGTGCGTGCGCGAGACCAAACCGTTAGCGTAGCTGTGTACTAAAGCATTGTATAAGTTATTTGTCCTAAAATGGCGGCTAATGTGTGGTATGCGTCTGTGGCTGCTTTAGCGTCCTTCGTTTCGGATGTCATCCGACTTTTTCAGAATATCCGTAGCTCTTTGGTGGTGTTTCGCGTGGTTATGGTGGTGTTTTGCGTGTTTAGGGTCCTTTAGCCTCGTTTTCGTTTTGTTCTGCGGCCATTTTTTCTCTCGCTTAGGGGATTTTCGGGCGTCTAAACCCCCGAAATTTGTAGTTAAATCAAGGTGTAACTTGACTTGCAGAGGTCCTGGGTGCCCCGCCCCCCCCCCCCCCCGGCTGTGGGTAAGCTTTTTATGTGTTTGTTGTTTGTATTTATTGTGTTTGTAATGTTTTTGGGGTTGCGCGCGTTGCGTCCTTGTTTTCGAATCTTGTATGTCTTTTTCGGGAAATCTGTAGGTGTTTGGTGGTGTTTTGCAAGTTTCTTGTGGTGTTTTGCGTCTTTGGACTGCTGTAGCCTCGTTTTCGTTTTGTTCGGCGGCCATTTTTTCTCTTGCTTAGAGGATTTTTGAGTGTCTAAACTCTTTTATTTTGAGTTAAATTGAGGTGTAAGTTTAGTTTTCGAGGTCCTGGATGCTCCCTCTTCCTATGGGTAAGCTTTTTATGTATTTGTTTGTGTGTATTTATTGTGTTTTTCATGTTTTCATGTACGCGAGTTTCGGGCGATTTTTGCGAGGTCGTAATGGGTCGTAACGTGTCTCGTATTTTCCTTTCGTAACTACGTAAATGTTGCGAGGTCCATGCTTTAGCAACAGCTCGCATGCTTACAAGTATATATGTGATATATATATATTCATGAAACTAGCTCATTTTGTGAGGTGAGAAAAATCATGATTCACTGGAGAAGGAACTGGCAGCCCATTCCAGTAACTTTGCCAAGATAACCTTGGGTAGGCACGACCAGAGACATAATGATTGTGCCTGGCTTTCTCAGTCCATAGGGTCATGGAGAGTAGGACACGACTAGACGACACAACACCAACAAGGATGTGGTAGCTCAGAGACCACCAAAAAGTAATAACCAGTAACAGATAACATGCAGGGAGAGGGGGAAATTAATGAGGATTTATTAATATTACACCTAAATTTCACCGCAAACAAATATTTATAGTGATATTTAAATACAAATATCCTTGTTGTGAAATGTAATTTTCTGTATCCTGTGATAATCTGCAGCTGGGTCCCGCTGGAGACTGGTGTTTGTGATAATTTATTTATTTTATTACTGTTTTTCTTGCTGGTTTGTGGGATGTGACAAGAAGTCGGATTGTGCTGTATCTGTACACAGGCCAGGATGTCGGAACATAAAACCCAGCCATGGTGTATTAGGTTTAAACTCTCCCACTGTTGCTCGCCCTCAGGCCTCACTTGCAGCTCTTTCTTTCCCCTTTCTATATTATACATTTTTTGTGTGAATATATGGATGTATATGTACTAGTATATTATATAATTGTATCTCTCTCTCTCTCTATCTCTCTCTCTCTCTGTGTCTCTCCTGTCTCTCTCTCTCTCCTCTCTCTCTCTCTCTCTCTCTCTCTCCTGTCTCTCTCTCTCTCTCTCTCTGTGTCTCTCTCTCCTGTCTCTCTCTCTCTCTCCTGTCTCTCTCTCCTCTCTCTCTCTCTCTGTGTCTCTCTCTCCTGTCTCTCTCTCTCCTCTCTCTCTCTCTCCTTGCTCTTACACTTGCCTCCTTCTCTCCTGTCTCTCTCTCCTCTCTCTCTCCTGTCTCTCTCCTCTCTCTCCCTCTGTGTGTGTCTCTCTCTCCTGTCTCTCTCTCTCTCTCTCTGTCTCTCTCCTGTCTCTCTCTCTCCTCTCTTTCTCTCTCTCTCTCTCTCTCTCTCTCTCTCCTTGCTCTTACACCTGCCTCCTTCTCTCCTGTCTGTCTCTCTCTTGTGTCTGTCTCTCTCATGTCTCTCTCCCTCTTTCTCTGATCTCTCTCTCTCTCTCTCTTTGATGTCTCTCTGTCTCTCTGTGTGTCTCTCTATCTCCCTTTTCTGTCTGTCTCTCTTTTGTCTCTCTCTCTCTCCTGTCTCTTTCTCTCCTATCTGTCTGTCTCTCTCTCTCTCTCTCATGTCTGTCTCTCATGTCTCTCTTCCTCTTTCTCTGATCTCTCTCTCTCTCTCTCTCTCTCTCTCTCTCTCCTGTCTCTCTCTTTGATGGCTCTCTATCTCTCTGTGTGTCTCTCTACTTCCCTTTTTTGTCTCTCTCTCTCTCCTGTCTCTCTCTATATTCTCTCTCTCCTGTCTATCTCTCTCTTGTCTCTTCCTCTCCTGTCTGTCTGTCTCTCTCATGTCTGTCTCTCTCTCTCATGTCTCTCTTCCTCTTTCTCTAATCTATCTCTCTCTCTCCTGTCTCTCTCTTTGATGTCTCTCTATCTCTCTGTGTGTCTCTTTATCTCCCTTTTCTCTCTCTCTCACTCTGGTCTCTCTCTCTCTCTGATGTCTCTGTCTTCTCTCTGCCTCTCTCTGTTGTCTCTCTGTCTCCTGTATCTCCCACTCTATTGTCACGCAATATTTAACAACAGTTTGATGCCTGCGCATTTGGTAAATATTCTAGTGGATATATGTGCAGTGTGTCAGATAGGAATATCACTGCATATAGAGATTTCTGTGCATATACAAACATATTTACATATTTACATGTACTGCACTACACCTTCAGTCTGACATGACAATGTGCAACCCTAGTACTCTCACTGTACTCTCTTACTTAGCATTCTAAAGGAGCAGCGTTATTATTTACTAGCGACTTGCCCGTCAAAAAATTACGGTCAATAAAAGAAAGTGTTGAAATGCTGTTTGTCACACAATGTGAGTGTACTGTGTGCCTCAAGTAACTAAATTCCTCAAAAAGCAGAAATCTTCATTACATAAAATAAGAAAAACTAAAATCACCAAAAATAAAAAATGTACATTACAGAACAAAACAAAAAAACTAAGTCCCAAAAAATAAAAAAAGGAACATTACAGAAAATAACAAAATACATTACAACCCCCCCTCACTACAATTTTTTTTTTTTTATTACACACCTGAAAAAGAAATACATATAATACATACATATAATACAATACAACAGAATTAAATAAACTAAAATACAACAGAATTAAATAAAATAAAATACAACACAATTAAATAAACTAAAATACAACACAATTAAATAAAATAAAATACAATACAATTAAATAAACTCCAATACAACCCTATGTAATATAAATGCCACTATCTAATATAAATGCCACTATGTAATATATATGCCACTATATAATGTAATATACATCCCACTATGTAATATAAAATATTATCTAATAATACATCCCCCTATCTATGTAATATACAATCCATGCTATCTATATATATATATAGGTACCCTAATTGTACGCTACAATAAAATAATTAAGACCACTTACCTTTGAGATGTTTCTTCAGATCAGCAACCTACGGAAAAAAAGATTCCAAAAATTAATACAACACGTTTACATGAAATACCTAAACATTCTAAACATTCTAAATATTGTAAATATTATACTCACCTTTCCAGCATGTCCTGTTCCAGCATGTCACGTCCTCCATGTTCCGTCCGCCATGTTCCGTCGGCCATCTTTACTCCTGTCAAAAAAAATTACATTAGTAAACATAAAGCAAAGTAAAATAAACACAATCTACATTATACTTACCTTTCCGCGATGTCTCCGGCCTCCTCGTCTTCTACGGAAGCATACGCGCTTTTAAAAAAATAATAATAAAAAAAAAAAAGGACACACATCCACCCTTGCGGATGTCTCCAACACTAATGACCTTCCTATGGAGTGTTCCAGAGTAAAATTGGCAATGGCGGCTTCTGATTGGCTGAAAAGGCTGTCTATCAAATTTAGCCAATGAGAAGACCCCATTTGTGAACCAATGAAGAAAGTATACACCCCAAAATACAACGCTGATTGGATAACACACCTTTCAATCTTTATTTGAACCAATCCTAAGGCTTTATTGCCATCAGCCAATCACAATGGAATATACCCCCACGTACTAATTGGTGAAGACATCTGAGCCTTCCCATTGGCTGTAATATTGATTGATTTTAACAGTAGCCGCCAATGAGAATGCGCAAATCCTTCACCAATCAGTACGTGAGGGTGTATTCCATTGTGATTGGCTATTGTCAGTGCAACCAATCAGAATGCGCAGAGGCTCCAACCAATCACCCTGTGCGGGTGTTTTCCATTGTGATTGGCTGAAGGCATCTGCGCCTTATGATTGGTTTAAATAAAGATTGATAGGTGCATTATCCAATCAGAGTGGGATTTTAGGGTGTATCCCTTTCTGATTGACTCACACATTGGCGCCTCCGGATTGGGTGAATTTGATAGACAACTCATTGCCTCATTGGCTAAGTGTTACGATTTAACGGCTCGCCTCGCTGTGCATTAAATAGCAATTGTATTAATGTTCTTAATAATTAAGATTACTAGTTACTCTTTCTAGGTCACTACAGTAGTCCTTTAACATTAAAGGGGCACTAATATCATCCAATCAGAAGGCGCCATTGCTTATTTTGTTCCTGAAAATTCTCCTGGAGCCTCATTGGCGTCGGGTATGTCTGGGAGTGCGGATGTAAGTATATATATATATTTTTTTTTTACAGGGCGTGGCAGAAGAGGATCCGGAGGAGGCCGGAGACATCGCGGGTAGGTAAGTATAATGTAGATTATGTGTATTTTATTTTGATGTATGTGTTTTTTTTAACAGGTGCCGTGCCGGAGAAGGATTGAAAGAATGCCGGACGGGACATGGCGGAAAGGTGAGTACAATATTTAGAATATATAAAATGTATATAATGTATAGAATGTCTGTAATGTATAGAATGTCTATAATGTTTATTTTATTAGTGTAAACGTGTTGCACTAATTTTTTTTAATTTTTTTTCCGTAGGTGGCTGATCGCAATGAACATCTGCAAAGGTAAGTGGTCTTAATGTTTTTATTTTAGCTTAGACTTAGATTAATATATAGATAGCATTTATTGTATGTTAGCTAGGGGTTTTATATAGATAGCATAGGATGTATTGTATATTAAATTGTGTTATTTATTTAGATAGATTGGGGATGTATTATTATATAGATAGGATGTATATTAGATTATGCTATTTATTTAGATAGATTGTGTGATGTATATTAGATAGTATTGTAATTGTATTGTAATTTTATGTAATTGTATTGCAATTGTATGTATTTGTATTGTATGTATTTGTATTGTATGTATTTGTATTATATGTATTTCCTTTTCAGGTGTGTATTTTTTTTTTCTGTAGTGAGGTGGGGGGGTTGTAATTTTTTTATTTTCTGTAATGTTCCTTTTTTTATTTTTTGTGACTTAGATTTTATTATTTTGTGTAATGTATTTTTTTTTTGTGAGTTAGTTTTTTATTTCATGTAATGTAGATTTTTTTGTGTGACTTTAGGCTTTTTTATTTTCTGTAATTAGAGTGGTGGGGGTTAATAGGGGGTAGGTAGTGTAGATGTTAATAGGTTAGTGTAGAGGGTGTTTAGTTGATCTTTAATGTTTTATTGGGAGTGGTATAGTGCAGTGTAGTGTTTATACTTAGTGTCATGATGGTCCTTGAGGACCATCATGGCACTTATGTGGTTAATGTAGTGTTGTAACAGGCCCATAATGGTGTTAATATACCCTTATGGGACTGATGGGGTTAAATAGAGGCTTATGAGGGTCTGTATGGACCCCCATGAGTGACAGGGTTAATGAAGGGCTTATGGGGGTCTCTACTGACCCCCATGAGTGACATGGTTAATGATGGGTTTATGGGCGCCTGTATTTACCTCCATTAGTGACAGGGTTAAAGAAGGGCTTATGGGGGTCTATATTGACCCCCATGAGTGACAGGGTTAATGAGGGTTTTATGGGGGTCTGTATTGACCCCCATGATTGACAGGGTGACAGTGTATATTTTTTTCTTTTACAACAGGTCCTTTAAAGACCTTTATGGTCCTTTAAGGACCTGTAACGCGGTAATTTTGAATTTTGATTGCAGCGGGGGACCCCGATCGTGTGCAATCGGGACCCCCACTGCGATGGTTAATGTGGGGTTAATACAGGGCTCCAAGCTTATCTCGGATCCCCTGGGGTTAATGCGGGTTTCCGAGCTTATCTCGGATCCCTTCTTGTCTAATTTGTACGTGGCTGGGCTGTGAGCCTAGTTTTCGTTTTTTTTGGCGGCCATTATTTATCCCGCTTAGCAGATTTTCGTGTGTCTGAACTCGAGAATTTGGACTTAAATGGAGGTGTAACTTCACTTTCAAAGGTCCTGGGTGCCCCCCCCCCCTTGCTATGGGTAAGCTTTTTATGTAGTTTGTGTGAGTATTTGGTGTGTTTTCACTGTTTTTAGTTGCGCGCGGGTCGGCCGTTATAGTCGGATTCTTAGTGCGTGTTGGTGTTTGTTACGGTAAGGTTGGTTCCAAGGTGTTTTTTTTTTTTCTAAGTCGTGCGTGTGACGTGTTTAACGGCTCGCCTCGCTACGCGAGGCTCGCCAGCAATGAGCGCCTGCGGCGCTCATTGCCCCATTGGCTAAGTGCTATGAGTTAACGGCTCGCCTCGCTATGCGAGGCTCGCCAGCAATGAGCGCCTGCGGCGCTCATTGCCTCATTGGCTAAGTGTCACTATTTAACGGCTCGCCTCGCTGTGCGAGGCTCGCCGGGCGAAGAGCGCCTGCGGCGCTCATTGCTAAGTCGTACGCACCACGCAACACAGCGTGACGACGAATCGTAGTTGGACAATTATAATATGTGATAGATCCATTGAGGATGTAGATGTTTTAATTAAGAACTGATCGTTAATAAAAATCATATTTAATTATTTCAAAAAGCAATATTCAATATTACATTTAAAGTCCAGACTCAGCTTTTGCTGGTATCCACTCACTATAAAAGACATTTTTCTACCAGGAAGCTGCTAAATTTTCAGACATAATGTGTATCACCAACATTGATCTCCATTGGCTGGAGACTTGTTATGGTAAAAAGTTGGTTCTTTTGCTGTTCCGGACAGGCTTAAGGCAGAGAACGGCAAAGACGCTCACTGCGCTGGTGGAGATGAGCGCCATAGGCGCTCATCCCTATGACCCCGTACCACTTAGGCAGGGACCACCGAAGGCGCTCACTGTGCTGATGGAGATGAGTTCCATAGGCGCTCATCCCTACGACCCTGTACGATTTAGGCAGGGAGTGCCAAAGACGCTCACTGCGCTGGTGGAGATGAGCGCCATTGGCGCTCATACCTATGACCTCGTACGACTTAAGGCAGGGAACGGCGAAGGCACTCACTGCGCTGGTGGAGATGAGCACCATAGGTGCTCATCCCTACGACCCCGCACTACTTGAGCATCATACCTACAACCCGCAGAACTACACATCAACACAAAACTCAAATACACAATTCAAAGTGCGAGACCCGTAGCACTTTGAAAACATTGCATTGAAAAAATTACGGCCTGTAAAACAAAAGGAAACCGCCACTTCGCTAAAAAAAAAATGTAACCCGAAAAAAATACGAACTTAACGGCCACACCACGCACAGTGAAAAACACAAACTAAAAAAAAATAAAAATACACACACAGCAAGGGGAGAAAGCCAGAATGTCTGGGAATGAAGTTACACGCCAGTTTAAATACAATTTAAAGATTTTCGCAACTCGAAAATCCCCTAAGAGAGACAAAAAATGGCTGCCAAAAAAACTAAAACGAGGCTACGCGACCCATAAGCACCTAAAACACCGCCAAGCTTATACGCTTTTTACACAGAACCGTACGAGCTAATAAATACACTATTAAGAAGTACGCTAAATGCTCCACACCCGCCTAACACATACACAATCGCAGCCATTTTACAACACTAACTGCAAACTAATAACACTAACGTACACAATGAGGAACTACACAGCTAAACAAACGGTCTCCCCTCGCGCACGCAGCCTATTTACACTACACACTGCACAAAAAACGTACACCTCAGATCACCAACACCGAAAACCTACATTGTATGCTGCAGGAACATCAAAACAGATTGTTAGCTCTTCAGCATATTGCTTCCTGCATATATTAATTACAAATAGGTAAAGTATATTAATTTATAACTTTAAAAATGTATTAATTAACATTACAAAATACATAGATCAGCGCGCGCCTCACAAGGAGCGCCAACTGTGATTAGAGGAGCACAACTACACCAGGGGAGAGGATCGCAATGCGTGCCAAAAGACCATCAGCGCAAACCTTGCAATGAGCGCCAAAGGAGCTCTGATAACCAAACATACACCAACCAAGAGGTTCGCAATAAGTGCCGAAGGTACTCACACAACCAAACAGCATTACCTGCCTTACAATTCTATTGCCGTCATTTTTTGACGGGCAAGTCGCTAGTAATGTATAAACCTCTACAAATTGTATTAAATACATTAAATTTAGTGGTTAGAGGACCATTGTTGTCATATATTTTTAAAATACATTAAAAAAACATTATAAAAATGCTTTTAGAATGTATATGAATAACGTCTCCTCTAATTTATTAACTTTTATATACAATAACACAGTCATGGAATTCACCATTTTGTTTTTTGCTGTTCCACTTCCTGCGGTGGGAGGAGATTTTGAATGAACAGGATGTTTCTATCAGCAAAATGGAAATGTGAATTAACTATATTATCTTTGATATTTAATTTTACTGCTGTGGGATCTACTTCCTAAGGTGGGAGGAGACTTTGAATGAACAGGAAGTTTCTACAACTGCCAGTATGTTCATAAGGTTTTATGGAACAAGCACATTATATAGGTTGGAGTATATGACAAAAAAGATGGGGTACTCCCTATAGATAGATCCAAGATCTCAATGAACTGAGCAATAACATACATATATGTTACTCATTGTGCCTAGATTTATACGTCTCATCTGGCTTACCACGAATATGACAAGTATGACAGTCTGGTGCCACGTGTTGTAGAGACAGGTCAACCAGAAGTACCTCTCCTAGCTTTTGGTGCTGTTTCTTCTGATTGGTTGTTGCCACCCCAGGTTTTTCTACCAGCCAATCACACCTCACCTGGGACTATTTCTTGCTGCTCCGGTGTCTTCTCAGTGTCTCTTGTAGGTTCCTGAGCTTGGGAGGACGTATGGCTGCACCTGTGTCTTCTTGCTTTGTTTCAGTATAGTTCCTATTGCCTATTGGATTGATCTTTGCTGCTGTCCCAGATTGTTATTGACCTCATTGGATTTCTGATGTCCCCAAGCGTGCCTGACCATCCCTTTGCCTGTGACCTTGGACTTGACATCTTCTGGTACTTCATGCCTGAAGGTTTTCACCAAGAAAGCTCACAATACATGTATATGTCACTTATACTCTATTATTATTATAAATCCATTGTTCAAAAAGCAAATAGAGAGAGAGAGATTCACCTGAGAGTGGGTACTACTTAAAGGTATGACCTGCTGGATGGTGCCCACTCAGGGTGTAGACTCTTGAGTTTTTCCTCAGTTGTGCAATTGGAGTAGAGAAATCTCCTAAAGCTTATCAGTCTATATCCATCTTTAATGGCAGGCCAGAACCAAGATGCTAGACATGAGTCCTCCGGAAGGGGCAACCAACAACAGCCAGGCATGCGTTTCGGCTTTAATTGAATTTATTCTGAGAGGGTTTCCTTCAGGGTAGAAAGTAAACAAAAAGTGGGAGACACACATTATTAGCACCATCCCATATTTTATTTGATGAAATTCACTAAAGTCGGAATGTCTTTAAGAAAATTAAATCAAGGTCTGGAATATGTATTTATTTATGTGTACACACACAGTGCTTTCAAAAGTATTCACCCCCTTTGACTTTTTACCTATTTTGTTACATTACAGCCTTTAGTTCAATGTTTTGTTAATCTGAGTTGTATGTGATGGATCAGAACACAATAGTCTAAGTTGGTGAAGTCAAATGAGAAAAATATATACATAAAACTATTTTTTAGAAACAGAAAACAGAAAATGTGCATGTGCGTATGTATTCACCCCCTTTGTTATGAAGCCCATAAAAAGCTCTGGTGCAACCAATTACCTTCAGAAGTCACATACTTAGTGAAATGATGTCCACCTGTGTGCAATCAAAGTGTCACATGATCTGTCATTAAATATACACATCTTTTTTGAAAGGCCCCAGAGGCTGCAACACCTAAGCAAGAGGCACCACTAACCAAACATTGCCATGAAGAACAAGAAACTCTCCAAACAAGTAAGGGACAATGTTGTTGAGAAGTACAAGTCAGGGTTAGGTTATAAAAAAATATCCAAATATTTTATGATCCCCAGGAGCCCCATCAAATCTATCATAACCAAATGGAAAGAACATGGCACAATAGCAAACCTGCCAAGAGACGGCCGCCCACCAAAACTCACGGACCGGGCAAGGAGGGCATTAATCAGAGAGGCAGCACAGAGACCTAAGGTAACCCTGGAGGAGCTGCAGAGATCCACAGCAGAGACTGGAGTATCTGTACATAGGACGACAATAAGCCGTACGCTCCATAGAGTTGGGCTTTATGTCAGAGTGGCCAGAAGAAAGCCATTACTTTCAGAAAAAAACAAAATGGCACGTTTTAAATTTGTGAAATGGCATGTGGGAGACTCCCAAAATATATGGAGGAAGGTGCTCTGGTCTGATGAGACTAAAATTGAACTTTTCGGCCATCAAAGAAAACGCTATGTCTGTCACAAACCCAACACATCACATCACCCAAAATGCACCATCCCCACAGTGAAACATGGCGGTGGCAGCATCATGCTGTGGGGGGACCGGGACTGGGAAACTGGTCAGAGTTGAGGGAAAGATGGATGGTGCTAAATACAGCGATATTCTTGAGCAAAACCTGTACCACTCTGTGCGTGATTTGAGGCTAGGATGGAGGGTCACCTTCCAGCAGGACAATGACCCCAAACACACTGCTAAAGCAACACTTGGGGGGTTTAAGGGGAAACATGTAAATGTGTTGGAATGGCCTAGTCACAGCCCAGACCTCAATCCAATAGAAAATCTGTGGTCAGACTTAAAGATTGCTGTTCACAAGCGCAAACCATCCAACTTGAAGGAGCTGGAGCAGTTTTGCAAGGAGGAATGGGCAAAAATCCCAGTGGTAAGATGTGGCAAGCTCATAGAGACTTATCCAAAGCGACTTGGAGCTGTGATTGCCGCAAAAGGTGGCTCTACAAAGTATTGACTTTAGGGGGTGAATAGTTATGCACATTGACTTTTTCTGTTATTTTGTCCTATTTGTTGTTTGCTTCACAATAAGAAAAAAAAAACATCTTCAAGGTTGTGGGCATGTTCTGTAAATTAAATGATGGAAATCCTCAAACAATCCATGTTAATTCCAGGTTGGGAGGCAACAAAACACGAAAAATGCCAAGGGGGTGAATACTTTTGCAAGGCACTGTAATAGGGGAGATAAATCAGAATTATAATGGGGGGGGGGGGGGGGTGATGAAAGAAAGATTGTGGAATGTATTTAAATAAATTAATATTATTATTAGCAGATACACTTAGATTTCATTCTCCATGATGCCTCGATCTGCAGGATACATCAATCATTTTGGCTGCACATTTCTCAGCTGCGGTTTCTGCTTCTGCTTCTTCGACTTCCTGCTAAACACCTGCTTACGGATGTAAGACTGAAAACAACGAAACCGCGACTGGCGGATCTAAGGAGCAGAACCAGAGAGGGGTGTTTAAAGGGACGATTAAGTACCACATTTTAAGTCATGAAAAAACAGTAGCAGTAGTAGTAAACCTTAAAATAATAATACAATTGCCAATAAAATCAATCCAATTCCTAATTCTGCTCCAATTGTAGAAATGTTATTTTTATGCAGCTGGTTAGGCTTGACACAGCTGTTTGTCAGTCAGCCATCTTTTGTATCCTGTGGTGGGCTGTCATCAGGGGGCACAGTGGGGAGTTTGCTATCATGGGATACAGTGGGTAGGGCCTTCATCAGGAGGTAAAGGACCATCATTAGGGGGTACAGGGTGCAGGATCGCAATTAGGGGGTACAGAGGACAGGGCTGCCATCATTGGGAAGAGGAGGCAGGACCTCTATCAGGGGGCACAGCAGGCCGGACTGCCATCAGGGTTACAGGGGACAGGGCTGCTATCTGTGGGTAACCAGTGGTACAGGGCGCAGGGGCGCCATTAGGGGCACAGGAGGCTTGGCAACTATCAGGAGGTTCAGTGGACAAGGCTGTCATAAGAGGGTACAGGGGGCAGAACCATCATCTGGGATACATGGGACAGGGCTTCCATAGGGGGTTCAACGAACATGGCCACCATCAGGGGATACACAGGGAGGGCTGCCATTAGGGTGTACAGGTGGGCAAGGCCGCCATCAGGGGGTAGATGTGACAGGGCCGTCATGTAGGCTACAGGGCCACCATTGGAAATCTTGGGGCCCAGTACAAATTTAATAGCCAGGGTCATGCAACCTGACTCACAGCTGTGATCTAAGAGCATGCTCATAGGGGAAGGACTTCATACTATCTGTGTCCCAAACTGCTCAGATACACAGCATGTCACTGTCTGCTTGTTAGTAATACAAGACACTGGTATTATTATTATTATTATTCATCTTTATTTGTATTGCGCCAACATATTTCGTAGTGCTGTACAGGGGATAAGGAAAAGGAAGAATACAATGTTATAAGGAAATGGAGGGCCTGGTATTATGAAGGTCTTAACTCCCCATGGTTGTGGCCTTCGATCACATCTGTGAAACATTGAGACGGATGAACCTGATTGTCACCTACCGAAAACATTTATATAAAATAAACAAAAAAAAAATTCTAATTAATGAGTGTGGCCCTGCACCTGAGTGCGTATATCATACTCTGAATAAATATACTCACTTATGTACAAAAAGGTTTAAAAAGAATAAAAAACCCAAAGCATTAACATTTTCATGCAATAATTATTTACTATTTGGTTCCATTTCCTTTATTGAGATCATTCTTTCAGCAACATTTCTACAGAGGATATGCTCATGTAAACTAATGGGATTTCCATTAGTCTTATTGAAAGCTCTGACACATTTCTCTGTAGCAGATAGACGTTTCCTCTGCATTCAAAGTCTCCTCCCACTTCAGTAGATTCAACCGCAGCAACATAGCGTTTTTTATTAATGAATATTTTTATTCAAAAATAATTTTTTCTTCTTTCTGCAGGTGAAATATTGTGGAACATCAATGAGAAATGACTATCTGGGACAATAATGTCCCTATAGTACATGATTTTATGCGTGCAAAGCCGAGACTCCCAACAGATTCCAAAAATAGGAATAGTAGTATTTTTATTAAATGTTACACAAAATGTTACATACATCTTGGCTTCTAGTTACAGAACTCTTTAGGTAGATTTATTTTATATATATATACTGTATATATGTTTTCACTAGCTGACGGATTTAATTTCACATACTTCTAAGAAGTTCACAGAGTATCATATTCTCATCTTTAGGCGACTCTTTCTTCATGTTCTCTCTCATGTATGGTACCATCTTGGATAGATGTGACTTAAAGCCTTTCTACACTATCACTATATGTCTCATGTGTAGAAAATACACAAAAATAACTAAAAATCAGTGTATTTCACCCATCTTAGCCTCACCAGTGAACTGAAAGTGTAAAGGAGGGACTCATGGGGGATCGTTATATTTCTTATATTCAAAAGAATGGGGATAAAAGAACAAGGTCATTGCAGTATAGAGATTCACAAGGATCAGGACAATATCAGGACAGAGTGGGTAACAATGTGTCACTTTCATGTAATTTTTCTACACTATAGACCCACAGTGGAATAATGTCTCCTATGGTATATTTAATTGCAAGCCCGTAATTACATGGAACCCAACATTTTGGCTGCAGGTTAAAAATGTCCTACATATCTAGATGTATTCAATGGACTCAAGCCCGCAATTAAAGGTTTACAGTCTCAAGACGCAAACCATGAACACGAACGTAGCATTTCAGGGCATGATCATGATCAATTAAAAAAGCTCTAACAATTTAGACAGAGCCAATAGTAAATGACCGTCATCATGATGTCAGTAAGACATGGAATTCATACTACAATAAATTAGTGTTTAGAAGTACAATTTGTGATTGGACTCGCAATCCTGCAATGTAGAAATCAATAAAAATCATTAAAAGCAACTGTTCTAGTCCATGCAGGTTCCATGATATGTATTAACCCATTGAATCCATGGGTCAGTAGAACACAGAAATAAAACTTAAAATAAATATTTTCTTATTGCAGATTTGCAAGCTTGAGATTGTTGTGCAAATAAAATGCCTTTTATTGCTTTACCAGTATTTTACAGTACAGCAGTGTGTGTTTATTTGCTTTTACAATGTTATGAACAGGTGTTTAATCCCCTTGAGAGGAGGGGGGTTGAGGAGGGGAGAGAGGTTGAGGAGGTAGGTTGAGGATGAGGATGGGGGGTTGAGGAGGGGGGATGAGGGGGGTTGCGTTTGAGGAAGGGGGGGTTGAGGAGGGAGGTTGAGGATGAGGAGGGAGGTTGAGGATGAGGGGGTTGAGGTTGAGGAGGGGGTTGAGGATGAGGAGGGAGGTTAAGGATGAGGAGGGAGGTTAAGGATGAGGAGGAAGGTTAAGGATGAGGAGGAAGGTTAAGGATGAGGAGGGAGGTTAAGAATGAGGAGGGAGGTTAAGGATGAGGAGGGAGGTTAAGGATGAGGAGGGAGGTTGAGGATGAGGAGGGAGGTTGAGGATGAGGAGGGAGGTTGAGGATGAGGAGGGAGGTTGAGGAGGGTGATAAGGGAGGGGGGAAGAGACACAGGGAAGGGAGAGGGGAGAAGAGACACAGGGAAGGGAGAGGGGAGAAGAGACACGGGAGAGAGAGGGGGACACAAGAGGGACACACAGAGGGCACAAGAGGGACACAGGGGGCAGCACATTTCCCACCCTCGGCTTATACTCGAGTCACTCATTTTACCCAGTATTTTGTGGTAAAATAGGTGCCTCGGCTTATTCTCAGGTCGGCTTATACTCGAGTATATACGGTAAATAGGGCCCAGTGTTTGTATGTGTGCAAAGCTGGAAAACACCCAACAGATTCCAAAAGTAATAAGTGCAATTTTTTATTAAAAAAAGCAACACAAAATATGACATAAATCTTGGCTTCTGGTCATGACCGTGCCACATTAACCATAATTGTATCTTATATTCTATCAAAACAAGGCAACTATTTTACATATTTATAGATATATACATATGCTCGGTATGATTAATAACCAGACTGGACATTAAGGGGATGCTGATGCCCCTAAACACTGCGCTTCAGTCTGAGCACTTGGACAAACAAGCATTTCCCACTTCAAATGAGCTTTGGGTTTGGATATGACTGTGCAAAAATTATACTTTTTGGGAGGGTTAATCAACCAATTCCATGATTTTTCTGAGGTTGTTGGAGAGTTCAGAGAAAAAGTCAGATCCAAACAAGCGGGTTAACTAAGAATCTTAATGTGTTAAACTCACTTTTCATTGACATAAAATTGCCCAATAATTATTAGACTATTAGATAATGTACTATTTGGAACCATTTTTACTAAAAACATGCATTTTATTTTTTGTGTGAGTCTAGGAAATTCAAGGCCCCATCTCTTACCCCTGGCTGCTGTGCATATTGGTTGCATTACTCTTATTTGTTTGATATATTACGGAGTTTAGTGCAGAGTTCATTCATACCTCATTGCCTATTCCAGTCTTCAGGATACCACAAATGGCCAAATAATTACCCAATAACATGAGATAAAGCAGATAATACAAATAAAGGTTGTGGTGTTATTAGGACTAATGCTGAGAACCATTGCTTTAAACGAGCACAAATGAACTCTGCACTAAAATGTATTAAGTCTTTCATAGGATATTTCAACCCCACAATATATACTAGAACCAAGGGGACAACATAAAGGGTTTTTTTCTTGGTATATATTTTTAAATCTTTCTATGATACTAAAGTGTGGCTCCCCACAGTGGAGAAGATACTGCTGGCGCAGCAGGTGCAAAGCACCAGGGCTCAGAACAGGTTATAGACCCTCTGCTAATAAGGAGGGTTTCTTAATTACATAAAGGTTATCTGATTCCCTACCTATATGTTTGGCTGTTTATTGATTCCAAACACAAGCTACTTAGCAGTGGCAGAGCTACTGCTGGTACAGCCGGTGCAAAGCACCATAGTCCTCTGCTGCTGGTAGTAAATGAGGAATCTTACTTTTTTAGATGAATGTGGCAGATAATTATTTTATAGAAAGGTGATATGATCATAATAGGGGTGACATGATGGTCTACTTATATGTTTTTAATTGACTAAGGGGTAGATACAGGAGATGCAAGGGGCACCAAATTATTTGCACAGGGGCCTCCATTCACTAGCTCTGCCCCTGCAATCTAGTATAGAGAGTTTGCAAAGATGGGGCCCGAATTACTTTATACTGGGACCTCCTTTCAACAGCTCTGCCCTGCCATCTAGTATACACAATTGGCAAAGAAAGGTCGCAAATTACTTTGAACCGGGGCAGTCCATTCAATAGTAACCCCCGCCCCCCCCCCCCCCCCCCCCTTACAACCTAGCATTTGCAAAAAGGGGCCCCAAATTACTTTGCACCGGGGCTCTCCATTCATTAACTCTACCCCTGCCAACTTAGAGAATTTGCAAGGAGAGGCCCCAATTATTTTACACCCTCTATTCACTAGCTCCCTCCCTGCTCAGTATTCTTATTTGTGGCACAATCTGTGGAGGCAAAAAAAAAATTTAATATATGTATGTATTTTTTTTTTTTTTGTGCTTCCTACATACAGGCTCAGAAACACCAATAATCACCAGGATGGAGTAAATCCTTAAATCCTGAGCCTGTGATGAATGTAGTTAGACTCCATCATTGATTTGGGCACGGGGGTAAATGCTCCCAAGTGGCATCCCTATTCCACAGCAGCCAAGCAGGAGCGTGCACATGTCGACCTCGTCTTGTGTCGAATCTTCCTCCTTCTTTTCCTCCTCTTTTGTCGCCTTGGAACTTTTATAGATCACGGACACAAATATAAAGATAAACAGAAGCGCAATTAATATAATCACTGCAAGGAAGGGCATGAGATCCACAGAAGAGGAGTCTGATGTCTGGTCCATGCCCGAACCTGAGGAGAGGAGAAAGGGACATGTGAGGGGCTTAATCTTATACTTACAGTGTATATATATATATATATATATATATATATATATATATATATATATATATATATATATATATATATATATATATATATATCTCATATGGATAACAATTCCTTCTATTGTATCTGACATCAGATGAACAAGTAAATTAGAAATAATTAATAATAATAAAAAAGAAATCAGTATTTCCATGGCACACATTATAGGCAAACAAACAAACATTCTCATTAGCTAATTCCACATATTGATGCACATGATGGTTAATAAAACTGATGATAACAACAACAGTATTCAGATATATTATTTAAACGTATAAGATATTTTACTCACTGAAACCTAAAACATTTTTCGGAACACTGATGAACACAATTAAGATTTTCCTCCTATTCATCTCGATCTTCTTGTGTCTTTAGGAACTGTAATATTAAAAGGAGACAGTATAAGTAGACATGGAATTAATCTATCGATCTGTCGTTCTTTGTCCATGGCTAGATTTATCATTAGGCCAACTAGTCAGCTGCTTAGGGTTGTTTCCCTGTGTAGGGTGCCTCATTATACACTTCAAAATGTTCCTTGGCATAAAACCTGCAATATTACAGTTCACAGATACACCACTAAGGAACTAGTGTCACTAGGTTGTCACTGCATTGAGAAAAATTGTGATTACTGGATGAAATTATATTATGTGTAACTATCATCTATCTATACACACAGATATGTATGAACATTATATATATATATATATATATATATATATATATATATATATATATATAAATACATACATATACAGCCATCTATAGAGCTACAGATTTGTGTCTCCCTTATAGAGATTCCATTATTACAATATATATATATATATATATATATATATATATATATATATATATATATCACACCACTGGCACTGGGGAGCTACACTTTATTGAGGGAACCATGAATGCCAACATGTACTGTGACATACTGAAGCAAAGCATGATCCCTTCCCTTTGGAGACTGGACAGCAGTATTCCAACATGATAACGACCCCAAACACACCTCCAAGACGACCACTGCCTTGCTAAAGAAGCTGAAGGTAAAGGTGATGGACTGGCCAAGCATGTCACCAGACCTAAACCCTATTGGGCATCTGTGGGACATCCTCAAACGGAAAGTGGGGGAGTGCAAGGTCTCTAACGTCCACCAGCTCCGTGATGTCATCATGGAGGAGTGGGAGAGGACTCCAGTGGCAACCTGTGAAGCTCTGGTGAACTCCATGCCCATGAGGGTTAAGGCAGTGCTGGAAAATAATGGTGGCCACACAATATTGACACTATGGGCCCAATTTGGACATTTCCACTTAGGGGTGTACTCACTTATGTTTCCAACAGTTTAGACATTAATGGCTGTGTGTTGAGTTATTTTGAGGGGACAGCACATGTACACTGTTATACCGGCTGTACAATTACTACTTCACATTGTAGCAGAGGGTCATTTCCTTCAGTGTTGTCACATGAAAAGATATAATAAAATATGTACAAAAATGTGAGGTTTGCTCCTGTAACAGGATGTGGCTATTACTTCATTATGGTATCGCAGCACTTCCGACATTGGTGGCACATTCATATTACTGATATGATGCCCTGCCCTCTTCCTTCAAACTTTAAAATAAAATATCTATCTATCTATTTATCTATCATAATAGTGTAATAATGAAAAGGTTTGGACTGCAAAACAATAGAAAATATTTACTTAAGTTTTATCATTTTCTGCACAAATGCCACTGCCCCATCATTCATCAATCTGACAAACTGCATGGCTTCAGGGTGGTGTGAACACGTGGTTACCTGATTGGAATTGAACCCAGGTCGCAGCAGTGGAAGCACCGAATCCTAACCACCAGAAGTTGCTGAAATGTATTTTTTTTATTTAAATATTTATTCGTTTTCCATATTCATTATTTTTGTTCACTGCATCGGTTTCCCTTATAAAAGTGAATTCTAATCTTACCCCCAATTCTAACCCCAACTACCCCTCACCTTTTTCTTTATATGCGCTCAGTGTCCAAACATGGCCAGGGTACTTTCGTCAACCTGCTCCTGGCATTAGCCAAGCTGGCTATTTTTAAGTCCAGGAAGTCCTGTTTGGCATAGGAGGTTCCACAACGATGTGAGGCCATGTTCTGGGCACTGGTGCGCTCCCGTATCCGGGCAGAGTACCACCTGGATTTATCCACTCGGTGGGCTGTAGATGGAGTATTCTGCTCAGTATCCCCCACAGGATTAATTTCAGCTGAAACTTCTTATATAGTTTTCAATTATTTTACAGTCGGTTTTACAATTTGTTTCCTCTACCAGCAGGTGGGATGATGGCCAATCAATTCGGATTAGCTCTATATACGGCCAATCAGTGCCCACTTTGATCTAATACACTCTAACCCTAACTATGAACCCCTAATTAAATACCAAATCCCATGTTCTAAACTACATTGTAACATAACCCTACTTGTTGCCCTAATTCTTAACTTCAAACCATAACCATAGATCTAAACCCAACTCTGAGTGAAACCCTAACCATAAGTCTAACTCTAGCCCTAAACCCAACCGTAACTAACATCTCACCATATTCCTAAACACTAGACCTGACTCCCCATACTAATCATAACATCTAACCATATGCCTAAACACTAGACCTAACATCAACCCTGTTTGTAATCCTAACTACTAATCCCTAGCTAAATACCAAATCCCAAATTCTATAAAAAATGTTAACACAACCATAATAGTTTCCTAGTTCCTAACCTCCAACCATAAGCCTAACCAACAGAGGTGGAGCTAGTGAATGGAGGACCCCACTGCAAAACTGGAGAACCACCTCAGCCTGCAAGGGGATGGAGAGAGATATAGACAGAGAAGAGAGGAAAAGAAGAATAGGGAGAGGAGGGAGAAGATAAAAATTGAAGCTGGAAAGAGTGAAGGAAGAGAGAAAAAGGAAAGAAAGAAGAGGGAAGGAGATAGAAGGAGAAGTAAGAAAAGAGGGGACAGAAATTGGGTATAGAGTGGTAGGGACAGATATGGTGATGGGGAGGGGTGGAAAGAGAGAGGAGTGTGGTATGAGGTGGGAAAAGAGAGAGGTAAAAGGACATGAGAGAAGGGGGGAGACAGAGAGGGAAGAAAACAATGGAGAATAGGAGAAGGAATGAGGTGAGATGAGAAAAAAGGGATGGAGAAAAAGAAACAAAAGGTGAGATAGATGGACGGGAGAGAGTGAGGAGATATGAGAGGGAAGGAGTAGATGAGATGGGGTGAAAGAATGGAAATGAGAAGTAAATTGTGCAAAGAAAGAGAGAAAGGGGAGAGAGATAAGGAAACTGGTGTAAGGGGGTGGAGAGAGAAAGTGAAGAGAGAAGAGAGAAATGGGGAGGTGAGAAAATGGGAGAGAGGAAGGGAAGTTGGAGAGAAATAGGAGACAAAAGGGGGAGAGATTGAGAAAAGGGGGAGAGGAAAGGAGAAATAACAAGAAGGGAAAAGAGAGAAGAAGGACGATAGATAGAGAGTGGGGATAGAGTAGAGGGTGAAGAAAGGTGGGGGAAAATAGGGCGAGAAGACAAAAGTTAAGGGGAAATAGAGGAGGGGAACAGAGTTAAAAAGAACAGAAGGGGAACAGGTGAGTGAGAAATAGGGAAGGAGACATAAGGGGGAGAAAAGAGGGAGGAGGGAGAGAGAGCAGAAGAAGAATGAAGAACGATAATAAATCAAAATCTGATTGAAGCGCTGAGATTTCGTGGTCTTCCTTGAGTGCCTGAACGGTGTGGTGAGAAACTCTGGGACAATCTTTTCTTCGACAAACACTAGCTCCTCAATTGTAATTAAATCCCAAAACCAACTAGCCTAATTTTTTGTTTGTTTGTTTCAGATGCAGCCAGTAGAGGGAGCGTCTGATTTCTTCATAGAGCTCCATAACTCAGCTGGTGCAGAGTCCGGACACTCCCTAATTAGAGTTAGTAAGGAGGTATTGTTGATTAAAAGTAAATTCTCAATTTAATACCAGTTCTTTTAATTGTATTTTAATTTATTTGTGAGTTTTGTGGCCATTTACCCAGTTTGTATAAAAAAAACTGAATATATATATATATATATATATATATATATATATATATATATATATATATATCACATATATAGTTGTGAGCGTACGAGTTGTTGCTAACGCTGCGGGCTCGCGTAGCGAGCCCGCGGCCCTCGCGAAGTTCTTTTAATTGTATTTTAATTTATTTGTGAGTTTTGTGGCCATTTACCCAGTTTGTATAAAAAAAACTGAATATATATATATATATATATATATATATATATATATATATATATATATATATATATCACATATATAGTTGTGAGCGTACGAGTTGTTGCTAACGCTGCGGGCTCGCGTAGCGAGGGCCGCGGCTCGCGTAGCGAGCTGCGGCCCTCGCGAAGCGAGGGCACTGCCCGAGGGTCTCAGTTGCTGGCATGGAGCGCCGAAGGCGCTCCTTGCCAGCAACTGAGACCCTCGGGCAGTGCCCTCGCGAAGCGAGGGCACTGCCCGAGGGTCTCAGTTGCTGGCATGGAGCGCCGAAGGCGCTCCATGCCAGCACCTGAGGACCTCGCAAAGCGAGGGCCGCAGTTGCTAACATGGAGCGCCGAAGGCGCTCCTTGCCAGCAACTGCGACCCTCGCAAACTTCACGTCGCAACCCAAACACTACGACACACACATTACGACACTCGCAAACAACATACGACACACGTTACCACACATTACGGACTCGCAACACTCGGACGCAACTCGCGAACATTACAAAATGTAAAACACAATACATACACACACCACATACATAAAAAACTTACCTACACCAAGAGGGAGCACCCAGCACCTCAAAAATACAACTTACATCTCGATTTTACTTCAAATAAAACAGTTTAGAGACTAAAAAAAAAACGAAGCGAGAGAAAAAATGGCCGCCGAACAAAACGAAAACGAGGCTACAGCACTCTAAACTCGCAAAACACCACAAGAAACTCGCAAAACACCACAAAACACCTACGGATATTCCGATACAAACGTATAACACACATTACTCGCCATTTCACGCCAATGCGGAAGTACACGACAACGGTTTGGGCTCGCGCACGCACAGTGTTACACTGCACACATTCAGCACGCTTACACAGCAGATCCACACCACTAATGCTGCAGCAACATCAAAACACATTCACAGCTCTTCCACACAATGCTTTAAAATAGGTAAAGTATATTCATTTATTAATGTATTATATATTTCAGTATTACACACTAAACAGCATTAGCTACCTTACAATTTCATTGCCATCATTTTTTGACGGGCAATATTCTAGTATATATATAGTGAGGATCATGCAACCAGTTACATTTGAAATATTTAAAATATTACAGTCATTTTTTAAACTAATATATCAGCATTTTTTCCAAACTGCATTAATTCAAAAAAAATCTAATTATATACAAAGTTGTCCATCTGGTTTTTCTCCGTTTTTGGCAGTGGAGCAAATGTAGCCGGAGGAACAGGGACAATGTAGGACTTTTAAGATAAAACTAATATTAATATTTATTACTCAAAAAGAAATAAACTTGTTAACGGGAAACTGGCTCTAATATTTTTAGTGTTTCGTTGAAAAGAACTAAAATTTTCAAAAAATCAGAATGTTAAAAAAAATAAAAAAGTACCATTAATTTACTATAAATTATATGCAATTATATAGTAATTATATATGCAAATGTAATGTAATTATATATAATTTTACCTTGCTAAAAAGTTTTTGCCCACTGCACATACTTTAAAATAAAATAATAAATATATTAGATTATAGTGTCCCTTTAAGATACGACAATGGTTTCCCTGGTGGTCCAGTGGTTACGATTTGGTGCCGTCAACACTGTGACCTGGGTTCGATTCCAGTCAGGGAACCAAGAGGTCACACCACCCTGTAAGGTTGGACCTGATTAGTACTTGGAAGGGAGACCACCAAGGAAAATCAGTGGCCCATGGTGTGTTGTGGTCCATGAGATCACGGAGAGTCGGACACAACTGTTCGACCCACACACTCATACTGCCATAGCAAAAAGAGCTAGTAATTTTAATTATGTTTTGATCATTAATAAAATTCATATTTTAATAATATTGAATAAATATAAATTAAGATAATTTTCAAAGATTATAATATTAGTCTACGGAATGTTTTTCTCCACCCTGATAAGGTCATAGGAGGAGGGCTAAAAGACTGGTTTTAAGAACAATCAGATATGATAAGAGAATAAACAATCACTGGTAAATCAAAAGCTTGAAGCAAATCACTAACAAGACAAGGCTCCAGCCAATGGAAATCAATGTGTTGGTACACATTGTGTCTGTAAATTTAGCAGCTACCTGGTGGACAAAGCCGCCTCCCCTTTTGACCTTACAGTGGGTGGACACCAGCTCCAGTGGAGTCTGAACTTTGACATTAAGCTTAATACTGTATACATATTTTATTAATGATCAAGGTCTAATTAAAACATCTAGCTCATGTCGTTAGGACACTACACTGGTCCTTTAAATACAATTCCTGCAGTTTGTTCCTATTTGATTATTTCTCCTCCCTTATCTATCATCCCCCAGACCGGAGTGGTCTATAGAGAAGAAAAATCACACAAAGCTGAGACATTGTGAGGATCATGTCCTCCTCTGTCCTGATATGTTATAGGAAATAGAGAGGCAAGGAGCCTTGGGAATCCCGTGACTGCAACATCCATGTCCTTTTATCCCCATTTCTTATAATTGAAATCCAGGGTCCTATCCTGTTATGGTAGAGCAGCACAAGGCAGCAGCAGTGGCGGTGAGCATCCGCTAGATGGCGCTGCTGATATTCTGGTGCCATATCATAGAGTCAAGGCTTAGGTAAACTGTTAGGGTGAGGGTTAGGGTTGGGGTTAGGGTTAGTCTAACATTATAAGCTTAGAACTTCTCTCACATATCGGCAGCACTGCAAAATATTGGCAGCGCCATCTAGCGGTTGGAGGCCACAATGCAGCGGTGGACCTGTCCCGACACCATATTAGGATAGATCCAAATCTAGATAGGAAATGACAGATAAGAAGCCCTCCATTATCTTTGGTTTACACTTCCTCTAAAGCCTTTTAACTCATTGATAAGACTACAGTCCATGAATCACTATATTGTTCTTAGTTTAGGGTTCATCTTATTCAAGTAATATATTATTTTCATGCAAAACAGCCTTTTTAGTGTATAAAAAAAAGTGTGGGGTTTAAGCCATCCCTTTAATTAATATACTATATGTTTGTACGATATAAGAGCATTTGTGGTCTGTTTAGCTTTAAATGTTTACTCTAAATAACAATACACTGCTCTGTGTATTTCCTGTTAGTTTCAATCAACTTGAAACAGATTTTTTTGATCTATCCTGTTATGGTGTCGGGACCGGTCCGCCGCTGCAGTGCGGCCTCCAACCAATAGATGGCGCTTCCGATATTTTGCAGCGCTGCCGATATGTGAGAGAAGTTCTAAGCTTATAATGTTAGCCTAACCCTTGAACTAACCCTAACACTCACCCCAACCCTAACCCTCATAGTTTACCTAAGCCTTGACTCTATGATACGGCGCCGCAAAAACCTTTAGTAAGGTTATCAACTAATCTTCTAAATGTGCATTTGTTAAAATTAAAATACATACGTTCAGTGCCCCCTTTTAATTAAGGCACATAGATATATATATAGACTTTATTATATAGTAGGAGGAGCATGGTAAAAATAAGAATCATGGTTAAGGTATACTGCCACCCAAACAAAAAAAGTATGAACAACTAGTTATACATTGTACTAGCCCTTTCTTCTCTATAGTACATCATTACTGAGAAATAGTTTTTGCAGCTAATGTGCATGTCAATATGATAATTTGTACTTGATAAGGGTGGGATAGGGGCTCTAACTGAATGACAACACTGGGGGTCATTATTTTACCAACAAAAAGTGATTTTTACTAGCACATCAAAGCAGCTAATTAGTATTCAAGAGTTGGTCATTTGCATAATAATGCAACACAAGTAAGAGTAAATATCTCTTTAAGAATGAACTAAAAAAGTGACTTGATTTTAAAGTGACAGAGTAGCTTTAACATGTTCAATATTTAAGCAGCTGGGCATGCTCTTCCTACGTAACAGAGAGACTATCACAGATAATTAGTCATGTTGGATCTTGATCAATAAATTTATTAAAATGAAATAAAATAATAAAAATACTGAAAATAAGTAACATGCAAGAAAGGCAGGCGGAGCAGCGCAGCCAAATAATCTTGACACTCGAGAAATCTCAGAAAAAAACAACTTCAATAAAATATCTAAAAAATATAAATGAAAATCACTTAGAATAGTGTAGTAACCTAAAAATAATGTTCATATATATGGGTAGATAGATAGACACATACATAGACAATATATATATATATATATATATATATATATATATATATATATATATATACACACAGTAGTACAGAAAATAAATAGTACATTTGTGATCTCATTTGAATGTCGAAAACGAAGTAAAAAGTTTCTGCTCAGGTTTCCCAGAAATACAGTTATTGCACTGAACGCTGGGAATCTGGGCTGGGACATGCAAATTACACCACAATGCCTCCTGTATTCCACAGCTTTAAGCACAGCAGAGGATAGTTATAAGTCTGGAGACCTATTTTACATTTGTTTAGTTTCAAAAAAAAAATAAAAGTTGAAAAAATATTTTTTAAATTAGCGTGAAAAAAAAACAAAATAATACAATAAAAAGAAGTACATGTTGAGTGAGTACGAAACGTGTCGATTATCACAATAGAATTGTAAATGATGAAATACATAAAATGCTACGGGTTCTGTTGTAATCTCTTACCAGATGTTTAAATCCAGCTGTGCAAAGTTGTTTGGGGAGTGAGAAGTTGTTAAAGGTCCGGAAACACACTGCTGAGATGTCTCTTGGTAGGGAGACTGAGAGATCTGTCACAGAAAGGGAAGTAATGTCAGGTTTAAAGGGACACACCACGTTGGGCTGCACAATAACAGAGACTCAACTCGAAAGTGATAGAAAAAAGCTTCACGTGGGCAGGCGCAGCTTAGTTATCTGGGGTGGGAGACACTAATGGAGAGTAATTATAAATACAGCAATAAACCAGACGTCACCCGCATAGTGATGTTTATATAGCGTGCGGGATCACTCATGGGAAGGCGTACTCAGTGAGTGACTAATAGGTTCTCCAGCCTCACTCACATACACACACAATCTGCAAGCTCACTCATCATACAATACACACTTGCCGGAGGGCAAACTCACTGAGTGAGACTACAAGACAGTTTGTAGTTTTATGTTGTTTTGTTGTCATTTAGTCGTGTCTGACTCTCCATGACCTCATCGACCATAACACTGGTGGTGCCAGTTCCTACTCCAGTGGGCCAGAACATACAGTTTCTGGTATTCCTAGGTGGTCTCCCATCCAAGTACTGACCACACCCAAACTCTGCTTGGCTTCAGAGTGGCGTCACCTCTTGGTTCCCTGACTGGAATCGAACCCAGGTCACAGCGGTGAAAATACTGAATCCTTACTACTGGACCACCAGTGTAGGTTTACTCACATTGTGGTGCACACTTGGCACAAGACACACTCACTGAGTGAGGGGCTGTAACTCAGTGTAACGTACACTCATAACAGACTCACTATAAGATGCGCTCACGGGTGACTGTCACGGTTTGTACTGTATTACATATATCTCTCACTCAACCACCTATCCTGTAGACCCCATTGGATCCCCACTCTCAGGAGGGCGTGCTCACTCACCGTCCAGCTCTGTCTTTATCACAGTAGCTGTATATACTGCGCTCTCCTCCCCAGACAGTCTCTACCTCACATGTGATCTCTACATATTCCCAGTGTGTAAATAATTATACAGATAACCAGCAGCTGCTGGGTCATAAAATCAGAGCGCTGGAGACATAAAGAAGAGTCTCATGATCTAAACTAGAATCAATTGGGCGCGCTGCTCTGGTGACTTTGTGACTTTATATTATCAATAAAGGTCCAAACTGGTGACAACTATACTTTTAGTACTTTATTTTATTATAAAAAAGCATGTATGAGCTCTGTTTTTACTGCCTAAACTCAAACAAATAGTTTCGGTATGGGTCCGCCCTCTGCAGTGTATGCAGATACAGACTCTGTAGGGCTGAATGTGCAGTGTAGTGTCCTAGCCTATCAGGCACCACGCTTCATGTTGCTGAGAGTTGGTCACTGATTGGTTAGTATCAGACACTGCACTGTAAGTACAGCAGTACCTGTGAGCTTTGTGAGTTGCAGAGGGCAGACCCATACAGGGACTATTTGTTTGATTTTCAGCAGTAAAAACAGAGCTTATAAAGCACTTCTTAATAAAATAAAGAAAATAAAAGCAAATAGATACACAGTGGCGTTATATATTTAGTACATCCAGAAAACGTCCATATCCCTTTAAATGATTTTGAGCAGTACTTGGCTGTGGACCACACTGTGGGTGTGACCGGGTCAGTTTGATAAAATGGGGAAGTAATATAACTGATTTGATGAGTTATTAACAAATGAACATTTGAAAGGATGATACAGCAAAGAAAGCTTACCTGGGATATGTATACAGATATACTGAGGATTTGGGTAGATATAATGGACAGATCAGATGGGCCTACTGGTTCTTATCTGTTGTCTAATCTGTGTTTTTATGACTTGATGAGAGGGCATCACATGAGGGTAATGATATAAATTGATGGATGGTGGTAAGAAGGGCAACGTGTATGTGGTATTTGATACAGGGGGATTGTCTATTGGGATTTTACTGTGCAAAGGTAGATGTAAAGAGCCACTGTAGTCATCTTTTAAATAAGTTCACTTGATAATGGGCAGAGACTTTTTGGAATGTAAAAAAATTATATGTTCTTTCATGTATTAGCTTTTATATAAAATTATGCTACTGTGGGTTCTACAATTTTGGTTTCTGCTGATCAACTTCCTGCAGTGACTTTGAATGGAGACAAAACTTCAAACTGCACTACAATGGAAAACCTTACCGTGCCCAGGTCCTCCTAAGGTAACATAAAGCTGTAATATTCAACAAGTGGCATTTGTTGTCTACATTAAATGCTACATTCTGTGATGAATGTGATCTGGCGGCAGCTTGTCTGGCCTGTCTGTGGGTGTGTCCCAGTGTGTCAGGTGACTAGCGGGCAGACTATATAAACCAGCAGACTTGCTTGAGTTGTTGTCTTGTCCACCTCTAAGTGGTCCAGTTGGCTGTTTCTGATTTTGACTGTTCTTGAGAACAAGATAAATTACTCCTCGGGGTCTGAGCACCCCAATATCTATTTATCTATTATATATATATATATATATATATATATATATATATATATATTAAATCTTACACTGAAGACAGTGGGTTCAGAGCTATTAGAGGCAATCATTAGCACTGTAAGATATTTCAGTCATTGGTTGATGGGTCAAAAGGACTAATTGACAGCTAAATATTTTAAATGACAATGTGAGATAGCTATGACTTTTTTTTTTTTTATTAACATCCAATTGAGAAAGTACTGGTTATTATATAAACTTTTAAATTATAAAATATATAGTACCTCCACAGAGTCAATTTCAGTGGCCAAACTAGAAACAAAATAACGCAAGGGTTGGCTTTCCAGGAAATGGCAATTACGGACCCTTGGCAAATCACTGATGAACTTCATATATTATTGTACAGTGCACAAAACTTCTATATGTATAAGTGTGTGTGTATATGTATATATATATATATATATATATATATATACTTTTGAAGCAGGCATCTGTATTTATTTGAATTAAGTTCTTATTATTTTTTATTAATGACATTTGTGTGCTATATAATGTCTTACATTTTATTTGTTTCATAAATTGCTCATTTTCTGCTTAGGAGATGAATCGCACTAAGAGCTGACTGTACAGAGGCTCCCCCTGTCATGCTGCAAACAGAGCCTGCCAAGCTGTGTGGATGCTCCACCCCCAACAGTGACATCATCTGTGCATATATTGTTGCAATAAGAAGCTAATGAAGATAGAGGCTGATATCAGGGCACCCCAACAGTCACGTGCTGCAGAACAGCGTGCTGTCATCAGGGTGCAGAGAACTGTGCCCTGATGACACTCTGCGCTCCAGCCTGCATCCCATCTGCCACAGAGGCTGCTCATGCACCCCCATCTCATATTTACTTGACCTGCTTGGCAAGTTAAGGGTCTGATAGTGTGCCATAAGGGCCAGGCATTGTTTCATGTGTCAATAGGAGCATGTTGCATTGCATGTTTATCACAAATGCAAATAATGACAGTGACATGTAGTGATAAACAAGCAATGCACCATGCTCCTAGTGACACATGCACACAAGGACAGTGACATTACATACAATATGCTCCTAGTGATACATGCCAGTCCCACATGGCACACTGTCAGCCCCTTACCTTGGCAGCCTCCAGCAAGCAGGTCCAGTAAATATGAGATGGAGGAGCAAGCATGAGAAGCCTCTGTGGCAGATGGGATGCAGGCTGGAGTGCAGAGAGCGTCATCAGAGCGCCGTTCTCTGCGCCCTGATGATGGCACACAGTTCTCCAGGGCGCAAAGGACGTGCCACCGATATCAGTGTGATAAAAAATGGCAGCCCTTATACCGAGCATTATGAGTGGCAAAATAAAGCAGTTGGGCCAAAAAAATGTTTCACTACAATATCACATAACATATTTTCACTAAAATATTTATAAAAAGTGCAATTTACATTTCAATGTAAAAAAATAAACAATAATCAGAGTCCATTGTTCTTTAAGCATTGAAAAAAACACTATTATTTTTAAGGAAAATAGGCAACACGTTTTTTTAATCTACAAATAAATAGCAAAGTCTATAATGTATTACCTTTTGGCTTCAGGAGATGAACTTCATGAGGTGGGAGGAGACTTTAAACACACAGGACTGTTTATGACTGCATAATGGCAATATGGCATATGCAGCTGCCAGTGCTCTCAGCATTTGGGATATATTTAGAATTTAGTATAACCTCAAATTAAAGCTAGCTGCTATATGTTTGCTATAATAGGAAAAAAGCCAAAGATTCGCAGTTCTTTCACCCAAACTAACCCTATTTGTAGTGATTTAGCTATAATAGTCATTATTCATCACATTTATTCATTACTCAAGTAGCTTATATGATGTTTTTTTAGATGAATAGCCATTGAGATAATGTCTGGTGTAACATGTTTTAGACTGAAAATTAAAATAAATACAATCTTTAATTTATTTTATTTTATGTTTGTCGTTTAATTACTTTACAAAGGTCCCTGTCTGCTGAGAAAGCAGCTCAAACAAGGTTAAAGGGGCAAACTCAACATTAATATATGTTTTAGCATATAAATGAAAAAAAAAAAAAAAAACAGCCTATAATTTATTGCTTTTATGTAAAATTATGCTGCGGTGAAATCTGCCATTTTAATTTCCATTCATCCTCTTCCTGAGGTAGGAGGAGGCTTCTAATGCAGAGAGGGAATTTCCATCTGCACAGTGGGAATGTGGCAGTTAGACTTGCGAGTGCTGTCATTAGCGCCAATGCAAAGCTCATTAGTTCACAAGGAAATGCCTTCTTCTGGTAGAAGATACAAGAAGCAAAAATGGAGGCTACAGTAAAGAATAATGGAATATAAAATAGAATAATATAAACAGTGTTTTTTCACTTTACTACATGAAAACATTTGACCACATATACCCTTCAAAGGCTCGGCTTTTATACATTTTAAATAATACAAATTGATATAAATAACTTTAAAATGTTTTGTGATAAAATATTGTTTTTTGGGAAAAATGTACACTGAATATTGTTTGTTTTCCTGCTATCTTTTAGCTGAAGACCCCCCCTCCCCCTTATTTTCCAAACTGTTGCCGTGTGTATACTCATCAACATAATATTTGTATGCAATGTACACTTCATGTAGCTCTAAGAAGCCCACAAAGTAATAGATTCCCATGTTCTGGACCATCTCCCTTTCTTCCTGTTCTCTATCATGTAGGATGCCACATGTCACAACTGCGACATCACACTAGTATGGGATGTTCTTCACACTACCAGTGTCTCATGCTGTTAGCAATCAGACACTTGCATGCTGTGCACCATGAAACAATGTTAGTGTGAAGCCCCTCCCCTATGAGTGTGGTCTTAGGTCACAGTTGTGAAACATGGCATTCTACATAAGAGCCAAGAGAAAGAAAGTGGGAGGTTGCGAAAGGTGAGAAACATTTTACTTGTTTTATGGGGGTGATAACATTTTCTTTTATGCATTTTATATTTTATGTGTGTGTATTTATTTGTTATAGTAACATTTTCAGTACATCTCCATCTTGGTGGCCCAGTGACATTTTTTTTTTTTTGAAATTAGGAATGTATTTACTTCCCCCTGGCATTTTGAAGTCTCCAATAATCTTCATTTCCATTCTCTCAACACATGCATTGCCCTAACTTGAAATGGAGGATGCTGAGCCGATGAGAGCAATCAGAACAGTATCAAACTCCTACAGATTGAGGTGGAAATCAAGTGATAATTGTTTTTAAACTGGCCAGTAGCCTGTCTTTGGGAAGTCATGACGTGGACGCAAGTCTGTGTAGGTTCCTCAAAGATTGGAATAGAATATAATTCGTCAAAAAGACACGGTCTATAGAAAGGATTATAATATATTAGAATATGGAGAGATATTTATCAAATGTCATTTTACATTAAATATGGTAACCTAAAATGCATCACACATATTGAAGTTCGAGCCTCAACGGCAAAGGCAAAGGATCTCAAACTTCACAGGTCCACTTTTAATAACCACAGAACCTTTTTAAAAAACTGTATTTCTCTATCAACTGTATAAAACTGTAGTTTCATCCTCGATGACCTCTCTTGTGTAGCTGCCTGTCAACCAGGATAAAGACTTACATCCAATGAGCTGCTTCGTTTGGTCAGTTTGGCCAATTAGGTGAATAGAGCTCTGTTGTCCCTAGAAGAGACGAGACATTAGGGTCAACTCTCCGTCCATGCACAGGGTTACTTTCCACACCTCACCAGTTAATGCAGACAGCAGAACTTAGATAGCCTTTTGATCAGATCAGACAGCCACAAACAGAGCATGGAGATCTGAGAATCCATCAAAAGAACATAGTTCTACCACCTATATCTTAACCATAAGATATCTTTATTGAAAAGGATACTGCATATTTATATCAAAATATAATGGTAACTAAACACATAATTGGTAACATTATTAAGTTCACTAAGAAGACTTAGTCAACATAATTATGTAGAGCAATTGCAAAACACATGACTGGTTAGTAAGCTGGTTGTTTGCGGAGGGCGCTTTTCTGCCAGAAGCCTACGTTGGGAAGAGAACATGAACCTGGGTTAGGAGTTTGTTATAGTGCTGCCCCTTAGTGGGGTTAAACCCTGTCCACTTAAGTTTAGTAGGAGGAAGGATGCTTCTCGCTGGTCAATCCATGGAGGGCTTTCCTGGCAGCAAACGTTGGTGCCTAAACATCGTCGTTGGCCATGTGACCAGTGATGTGGTTGCCACATTGACAGTTGTTTAATAAAAGGGGCTGTGGCCTGATTTTTCTCAAAGGTGGTGTGGCTTATTGAGTAAAGGGGAAAAGGAGGTGGTTGACTCCAGCAGGGGTGTAGGACCCAGAATAATTCTGGGGAAGGATACAGCTCATTGTATGCACAGGCCGTAAAATAGTTTAAATATATATACATACAAGCACAGAAAAATCTGTGGGGGGTTTGTCCTGCCCAACCCCCCAGTTTCTACACCCATGGACTTCAGTGACCTTCTCTACCATGCTTGGTCAGTGAATGGCACATGGTGGTACCAGATGCAGTTTCCACAGACAGGATTGCATCTGTGTCTCTCTTTAGTTTCTCAGTGTAATGTGCACATTTTACGTGATATGTCCTGTGTCAGCTCAGTCATTAGGAAATGAGCTTCTGCATTGATTTGCAAGTCAGATGTTTCTGATGTTTCCAAGCACAACGATTGTCTTCAAACATTTCTTCCACTTACATAACTCTGCCAGAGGTTGAGACATAGAACAAACCCTCTGTCTTTAGGTAATTTCCTTTAGACCTTGTTATTTCCCTTTTCGCCTCACTTTGCATCTAGCAAATTTGTGATTAGAGGTTCTTGTTGATCTTCTTTAAAGGGATTGTCCTTGCTATTGAGACATTTATCCGTGTCTAGACAATGGCTTATTTTGCACACCAGCAAGAGCAGTTTTATGGCACCCTTTAAATGCACTTCCAGGTGTGGCACGGGGAGGGGTTTGTGTTCTGAGAGATCATCAGACTCTTTACACTTACTCCCTCTTCTCCAATGGAATTTAAGGGATTACTGCCCCAAGGCTAGCCAACTCACCACATCTTCAGTATAGCAACATACACTGGTCAACTGAGCCAACTCACCACATCTTCAGTATAGCAACATACACTGGTCAACTGAACCAACTCACCACCTCTTCAGCTGGACCAGCCAATGAATGGATTTCACTGGTTATGTTCTCTCATTTGTGGTATTCTATATACTGGTTCTAGGGATTTCCCTGGAAGGAGATTTGCTTCAGGATCTATGGAGAGCAGGAATGTAGTTCTGGAATGTAGATGCAGGATTTCTTGGTCTTGTTCTTTCCCACCTTTCAGAAATACAGCTGGCATGCCTGTATGCTATCAATAGGGGTTATAATAATAATAGTTATTATAATAATAATTTACTGAAACACACAGGGACTTACATAAAAGAAGAACAAAAGGTCCCGTTAATTTAATTAGACTGGGTGCAGAGTAATGAAAAACAGCATAATTAAAGGACCACTGTAGTTCAAGAAAAAAGATAACTGTTTTTCAAGTATGTCCCAAACTCACAATATAAACAGCTATGTGACCATATACATAAAGCATTTTAGGAAAATCCATTTTGTGTTTGTTACATCACTTCTTAAGAGCTGAATCACAAGGGTGTTTGTTTTTGGTATCAGTGAAGAGGGAGGCGGGGAATCAGGGAACAGAGAGCCTTGGTAAAGACAATTGGATAAGACTGAAAAAGATACAACGCCCATTCCCTCTAACTGGCCCAGGGCCAGACCCCTTGCATCATCACGGCAACAATAGCTCTCCAGAAATATAAATGCCCCCCACACACACAGTCACAGTAATGGATCTCTCCAGGGTCCTGCAGAGGCATCCGCATTTATTTATACTTTAAGATAGGACGGCCAGCTAACCTAATCACTCAGCAAGATGTCTTCAATGCTGAACGACCCATTGTGTCAGTATCACAATGGGCCTTTTAGATCTGTCCTTGCAAAAATATTTGCTTCATAGTATAAAAGATATAAACTGTATATCAGGCATGTGTAAAATATATATAATCAGTATACAAAATACATAGACATAAGGGGTATTCCATGGGGATGGGATGGGGGTCTCCAGACCCTAGACAGTCCAAACAGGGGAAACCATGGTTATCACCAATATAGCCCTGGGCTTGGAACAAAGCCTAGGCATGTTATGTCCATCATAGACCAAGACTTGCTCATCTTGACATATTGTCATGTAGCTTTTTATGGTGGTAGTTTTTTGTTGTTGCTAGAACACAATAAATATGTAATCTGCATGCAAAGTTTCTACCATTCCTCTTGTGTCTAATCCTGTTAAAAAAAAAGAAGAACATGTCTGCTGCCATTTTAATACAACACTTATTTGTTTTGTTTCAAGTTTCTAAAACATTTAAGGTATTATCAAGTCAAGTTCTTCATAAAAATGAGTATGACTTGACTTTTAGTCATGTATGTATATATATATATATATATATATATATATATATATATATATATATATATATATAAATAATTCACACAATAGGTATTGCAGTAAGTATTGCGGTGCAGGAAATGCTCTCTCGCTGTCACACCTATTTTGATAGAATAAAGAGGAAGTTAGGGGTAGAATGACTAGATGTGATAAAACATGAATATTAGTAAATGTGTAGAGACAATGCCCCCCCCCCCCCATCAGGAAGCTGCTTTTATTTAAACAGCATTACAAAACTGCCTTTATTTCTCTACAGTAAATCATTCTAGATTGTGCAAATTCAGAACTTGGTAATGGTGGGAGGAGGGATCTAACTAAATGAAAACATTGGGGGTCATTGCTTTGGCCATCACAGAGACAAACAAGCAGATTGTTATTCTAATTAGCACATTAAAGCAGCTTATCAGGTTTCAGGAAGCTGCTCATTTGCATCGAAATGCACTAACGGCATTGAATTGGAATTTGACTCTAACCCTCTTCCCATGCACATGAGAGAATAAAGCAGCTTGCAATAATAAGTGTTTGTGTCATTCAGTTGTGTCCAACTCTCTGTGACCTCATGGACTACAACAAACCATGCGGATCCACTTGGTATTCATGGCAGAGATACGGGAGTGGCTTGCCAGTTCCTTGTCCAGTAGTCCACAGCATACAGTCCTGATATTCCTATGTGGTCTCCCATCCAAGTACTGACCAGGCCCAACCCTGCATGGCTTCAGGGTAGTGTGACCTCTTGGTTCCCTGACTGGAATCGAATCCAGCTCACATCGGTGATAGCACCGAATCCTAACCACTTGACCACCAGCAAACCCTAAATTGATAAATACAAGCCCTGAAATGTAAACACCCCTCTCAAACATAACATTTAGAAAAATATTATGAGCGCCTTCAGGGTGCAGCAGGGGCACCATTTATTTATTTTTGTTTCAAATTAAAGTTTACTGCATTCATGTTTTTTCTCTGGTGGGGATGTCCTTGTAAGCTAATGCGCTTTCCTTTAGTCCTGCTGAGAGCACTGGCAGATATTACTGCCCCTTTCCCATTGAGTAGTCAGGCACTTCCTGTGACTCCTTCCACGACAGGAAACTGATCTGCTACAACCAAAATGGCCGATCCCACAGTAGCATAATTGCATATAAAATATATTAAGTTACAGGCTGTACTGTTTTATTTTACAATTCTAAAAAAAAACATATTTTTAAGTGTAGTTCTTCAAAATTGTAAAAATAAGAGCACAGTGATCACTTAAATACTAGTGTTATATTATTTTTGTCTAATAATCTACTTCTTGACGGTCAGAGGCTACATCTTATTTAAATGTATAACCAATGTGGACACAAAATCCCTGTAAAACTGTTACTTATTAATCAGAATGTAACTTGGATTTGTCATCCCATTAATATTACACAGAGAGGTGCGAAGAGGATTAACAGGTACCGGAGAATACAAGGTTCAGATTGGGAAAATGTAGTATATGCTTATCTATTTCTGCATTGTATCCGACTCTTTGTGACCTCATGGTCATGTTGATACACTTGGTATTCATGGCAGCGATACTGGAGTGGGTTGCCAGTTCCTTCTCCAGTGTGCCACATCATTCAGCTCCTGGTTTTCCTAGGTGGTCTCCCATGCAAGTACTGAACAGGCCCAAACCTGCATGGCTTCAGGGTGGTGTGACCCCTTGGTTCAAACCCAAAATGTAGCGATGAAAGCACAGAATCCTAACCACTGGACCACCCATGCTTATTGTTTAGTTAAATGCAATCTTGGCTAGTTTGGTGGCTTTAGATATATTCAAATATCAGATTGTTTCCTGTTCTGTCACCTCCAACAGTGGTTTACAGCGGACACTAGGTGGCGAAACGGTGCCGCTCCAACACGTTGTTCTATTTCTTCTTAGAGTGAGGGCTACGCTTAGGCTTTAGGGTTAGGGGTTAGGGTAATGGCAGATGATAAGCTTTACACACAGCGAGTCACCACTTTACTATGTAAAGCTTATCATCTGCCACTACCCTAATCCCAAAAGCCTAAATCTAACCCTAACCCTAACAAAAATGTAGGCAGCACCTTTGTGCCACCTCTTGGCTGCTGCACACCACTCCTGGAGGGGACAAAACAGGAAAGGTTTCAAATGACTTCAGAGAAATCTGTTTATTCTGTGAAAGAATTAAGGAATTAATGCTGTGGTACTATTGCTTTAAATATATTGTTGCCATAGCAACTGTCCTATCAGTCATTAAATATATTGATTCTATGTGAGATTATAGCAATTGAGCATATTTGAATGGGGCCTTCCACTTATTAGGGCCCCCTGCACCTTAGCACATAAGGAAATGATTGTAAGGGAGGGGTTCTTAAGCAGTGGCACAGCTACCGCCGGTGAAGCAGGTGCAACGCACCAGGAGCCACAGCAGGGTAGGTTCCTCCTCTATCTGCATTCCTCAATTTATTAGATAATTATTTTATACAAATGTGATCTGATCACCCCAAGTGTGATCTGACCAATTACATACATTTTGGGACATTTTATTGACCCCAATGTGCAAGTAGTTCCTCCACTGCCCCTTGTTATATCCAGGCCAGTAAATGGAACAACGCCATCAAAGGACAACTGTAGTTTAAGAAAAAAGGTGCTTATTTGTGAGGATGTAATAAACTAGAAATAATCGTAGCTGGGGATCCTTTTTTTGTTAGAGAATGCTTTTGCATACAACTAAAGGAATCCATTTTGTCTTTGTTACATCACTTACTTAGAGGCCCTATAGAAAAGCAAGCTGCTTGTAGATGCAAGCATTACTCTCTAGAAATGTAAATGCCCCTCTCATACATGCCACCTCCACCAAAGTATAGTGGAGGGCTCCAGTGTCCAGCAGAAGCATCAAATTGTATTGTTCTAAAAAAAAAATAGATTTATGATTTATTTTCCCTGTTTAATTATGTTTACATTTTTTTCCCCCTTGTACAGCGGTTTCTTAAAGCTCCCTCCTTCATATTCAGCCACCCCAGAAAAACATAACTCTGCATATACAATACAAAATACTTTAGGGATAGATAAACAAACACACCCTCATCATCTGGTTCTCAGGAAGGGATGTAACAAAGACAGAACAGATCTATAAAAGTTCTCATTTTCTCTAAAATTGTTTTTATGTTCATAATTTAAACAATTGCTGAGGAATATTTACTAATCAAGGGACTGTGATTAAATGGGAGATTTACTAAAGGATGTGCTGGGGTGATCTGAATACAGTGATGCACACCATTGATGCTTAGTAAATCTCTATCCTCATCACGGCCCTTAGTAAATACCATATTGTTACATACTTCACAAACACATGCAGTTTTTCTGGAACCACACCGGCCCTTTAAAGACTAGTAAATTATTCTACCAAGCGGACATACCATTGCTCCTAATCACTTTGAGAGATAATAATCATCCTAGATAACGGTAGCTATAAAATAGGTATTTTCAGGTAATCTATGATAAAAATCCTACCTTTCAAGCTCGATTATTGTTTACTAACAATCAACTATAATTACATGTATTCATGTGTTAATTGGAAGCTTTGCTGTGTTAAAGTGACAGTCCCCACACACTGCCGTGTCTGTATGTAGGTGACCTAGTTATCTAGGGACAGGTGAGCTGGAAGGAGCAGGGGAGACAAGACATGGATTTGGCTGAAATATAGGTTAATTCCCCAGGAACAAATCCGAGAGGAGCAATTACAGGAGACACAGACCTGGGGCGTGGGATTTATATAGTAAACAGGAAGCAATCTGCAAAGAGAGCGCTCACAGCACTGCGCCATCACTCTCAGTACCTATTCACTGGCAAAACGCGAGCACTCTTATATAGATACGATTACTCATAGGAATTCAAATATATGTTTAAAAGTGTTTTGCATCTCCCTTTAATTGCTACAAGATATATATTATTTGTGTGAGAACTCAAATGTCTTGAACTGTCTCTTGAACTTTTGACCAAATAAACTCTGCATTCTATGTGTCGGTGACAAAAAAACAAACTTAAAATGGCAGCTTCCGCTCTCTACAAACATGGAGGTGTAAATGGCAACCTAGACAAGTTTCATGACATAGTTAAAAGGACCACAGCCAATATTTTTGTTTAATATAAATGTTTTACAGTGCCTTGCAAAAGTATTCACCCCCCTTGGAATTTTCGTGTTTTGTTGCCTCACAACCTGGAATTAACATATATTGTTTGAGGATTTGCATCAGTTAATTTACAGAGCATGCCCACAACTTTGAAGATGTTTTTTTTATATTGTGAAGCAAACAAAAAAAAGGAAAAAATAACAGAAAAAGTCAATGTGCATAACTATTCACCCCCCTAAAGTCAATACTTTGTAGAAACACCTTTTGCTGGAATCACAGCTCCAAGTCACTTTGGATAAGTCTCTATGAGCTTGCCACATCTTACCACTGGGATTGTTGCCCATTCCTCCTTCCAAAACTGCGCCAGCTCCTTCAAGTTGGATGGTTTGTGCTTGTGAACAGCAATCTTTACGTCTGATCACAGATTTTCTATTGGATTGAGGTCTGGGCTGTGACTAGGCCATTCCAACACATTTACATGTTTATCCTTAAACCACTCAAGTGTTGCTTTAGCAGTATGTTTGGGGTCATTGTCCTGCTGGAAGGTGAACCTCCACCCTAGCCTCAAATCACGTACAGAGTGGTACAGGTTTTGCTCAAGAATATCCCTGTATTTAGCAGCATCCATCTTTCCCTCAACTCTGACCAGTTTCCCAGTCCCGGCTGCTGAAAAACACCCCCACAGCATGATGCTGCCACCACCATGTTTCACTGTTGGGATGGTGTTCTTTGGGTGATGTGATGTGTTGGTTTTGCGCCAGACATAGCATTTTTTTGATGGCCAAAAAGTTACATTTTAGTCTCATCAGACCAGAGCACCTTCCTCCATACATTTTGTGAGTCTCCCACATGCCTTTTTGCAAACTCAAAATGTCCCATTTTGTTTTTTGCTGAAAGTAATGGCTTTCTTCAGACCACTCTGCCATAAAGCCCAACTCTATGGAGCGTACGGCTTATTGTCGTCCTATGTACAGATACTCCAGTCTTTGCTGTGGATATCTGCAGCTCCTCCAGGGTTACCTTAGGTCTCTGTGCTGCCTCTCTGATTAATGCCCTCCTTGCCCGGTGCGTAAGTTTTGGTGGGCGGCCGTCTCTTGGCAGGTTTGCTGTTCTGCCATGTTCTTTCTATTTGGTTACAATAGATTTGATGGTGCTCCTGGGGATCATCAAAGATTTGGATATTTTTTTATAACCTAATCCTAACTTGTACTTCTCAACAACATTGTCCCTTACTTGTTTGGAGAGTTCCTTGGTCTTCATGGCAGTGTTTGGTTAGTGGTGCCTCTTGCTTAGGTGTTGCAGCCTCTGGAGCCTTTCAAAAAAGGTGTGTCTTTGTAATGACAGATCATGTGACACTTAGATTGCACACAGGTAGACATCATTTCACTAATTATGTGACTTCTGAAGGTAATTGGTTGCACCAGAGCTTTTTATGGGCTTTATAACAAAGGGGGTGAATACAAACGCACATGACAATTTTCTGTTTTCTATTTCTAAAAAATAGTTTTATGTATATATTTTTCTCATTTCACTTCACCAACTGAGACTATTGTGTTCTGATCCATCACATAAAATTCATATTAACAGAACATTGAACTTAAGGCTGTAATGTAACAAAATAAGTAAAAAGTCAAGCGGGGGGGGGGGGGGGGGCATGGGTCGGGTGAATACTTTAGCAAGGCACTGTAACTGTGTTAATTAATTTTATCCTCCTCAATGTGAAATATATTTTACACCTCACCTACTTATAAGAAACCCCCACATTCTCACTCTCTGCAACCTCCTTGTGTCTTCCTGTTCTCCCTCATAACAGCTGATATGTTATACAGCTGTGATCTAAGTCAACTCCTACAGCAAGGGAATTCCATTACAGTCTCTGATGCGGCTGTGTGGAGATACACAACATGTCTGCTTGCTAACAGCATTACACTGGTAGTATGCAGTCCCTCCCTTGTGGGCATGGCGTTATTCAAAACTGTGCAAGATGTCTTCTCTTATGAGATAGAACGGTATTATTGTAGGTGTAACATGCCTTTAAAAAAAACATGGGGTTGTCCATTACTGGTGTACATGATGAACACTTAATGAACTTAATATGCGTAGCTTAAAGTAGAAGTTGGCAATAGGTGGTCCTGACTACTGCCATCGATCTTAATTAGTCTTCCCCTCAACGGACAATTCACATTCACTGTACTTATGTTAGAAACTGGTCTTCTAATTAATAGTTGATTTTTTTCTTTCGTTATTTCAATGAGCTTTTTTAATGTGTGTATTCTCACAATGGACCAGATTCATTGATAAAGCCACTGAACTCTGGAAATTCTTACATTTTTCTTATTTTCTATACCTTTTTTATAAAGATTTTTGTGAAATATATGAGATATTTTGGCATTACTTGCTTTCTATTGTCACTTATATCGCTCAGTACAGGAGCAGTCATTTTGTCCCTCAAACTCTTCATCACTGATATCTTCCTCCATCTTTTTTAGCTGCAGAATATGCAAAGGTAGTGGTTGTGCATCCACTTACAACATGACAGGGGGAGCCTTTCCTCTATTAGCTGCTAGCAGGTAAGCAGCGCTTTATTAAACAAGCTGTTATTGGAACAAAGTCAGGACCTCCCACTCACTCATTCAGTTTAGGGTTAGGCACGGCATCACCTGAGCCAGACAGCGCTATGGAAAAAAAAACAGGTATCCCCCCCTAGTGGATGAAGGTGATACTGAATTGTTTCTAAAAGCAGATTTACGGAGTAAAATTTTTATTTTTTAACCATTATAGAACATTACGTAAATAAAAAATGATTATAATGTTTTAAACACGTTTTAGAAAAAAATATTTGATAACAAATATGAGGCTTCAGTGTCCCTTTAAGGTTCTCAGTAGCTGAATATGGTATGTGGTGCCAGTTTTATGTGAAGCTCAGCTCCTAAAATAACAATGTTTGCTGCCTCGGAGACCCTTAATTAATCTGGCCCAATATTTGGTGTTTAGACTAAAAATGTTTTTTAGGATAGTGGTGTTTTGTGAACAATAAACTGGCATCTCCCACAATGCATTGTAATCTGTGTTTTTACCTATTGCAATCATTTCGTTAACAAATGAGGTTCAGGTTACTAGCAGAGAAAGGGTTAATCTAATTTCACTTCCAGCTGCTGTTTCCTCTGTAATCCGGTTACATGTACATATGTGATGAGAGATTAGACTGTGAGCAGGGACTGTTACTGATCTGTGTGGGGGGGGGGGGATAAAACACGGGGACATCGTGTCATACACTGTGCACCATAAACAGAGCGCTTACACTACTACACCTCTTGCATTTTATTGAAGGATAGTGATCATATTAAGCCATTTATTATCACATCATTGTTTTTGGTCCTTTGTAAATCATAATGATAACAGAAATCACCCAAATGGCCCTGATCAAAAGTTTACATACCCTTGAATGTTTGGCCTTGTTACAGACACACAAGGTGACACACAGGTTAAAATGACAATTGAAGGTTAATTTCCCACACCTGTGGCTTTTTTAATTGCAATTAGTGTCTGTGTATAAATAGTCAATGAGTTTGTTAGCTCTAACGTGGATACATTGAGCAGGCTAGATACAGAGTCATGGGGAGCAGAAAAGAACTGTAAAAAGATCTGTGTAACAAAGTAATGAAACTTCATAAAGATGGAAAATTATATAAAAGGATATTCAAAGCCTTGAAAATGCCAGTCAGTACTGTTCAATCACTTATTAAGAAGTGGAAAATTCGGGGATCTCCTGATACCAAGCCAAGGTCAGGTAGACCAAGAAAGATTTAAGCCACAAATGTCCGAAAAATTGTTCGGAATACAAAGAAAACCCCACAGGTAACCTCAGGAGAAATAAAGTCTGCTCTGGAAAAAGACGTTGTGGTTTTTTGAAGATGCGCAAAACGACGATGCTTGAACAAAAAAGGAACTGCATGGTCGAGTTGCCAGAAAGAAGCCTTTCCTGCGTCAATGCCTCAAAAAAGCCCAGTTACAATATGCCCAACAACACCTTGACATGCCTCACAGCTTCTGGACACTGTAATTTGGAGTGACGAGACCAAAATAGAGCTATATGGTCACAACCATAAGCGCTATGTTTGGAGAGGAGTCAGCGAGGCCTATACTGAAAAGAATACCATCCCCACTGTGAATCATGGTGGTGGCTCACTGATGTTTTGTAGGTGTGAGCTCTAAAGGCACAGGGAATCTTGTGAAAACTGATGGCAAGAATTAGGGGCCTCATAGACAACTAGTACAAAAGACTGCACACTGTCATTGATGCTAAATGAGGCAAAACACAGTATTAAGAACTAAGGGTATACAACATTTTGATCAGGGTCATTTCAGTGATTTCTGTTATTATGATTTTAAAAGGAGCCAAACAACTATGTGATAAGAAATGGCTTCATATGATCACTATCCTTTAATAAAATACATTTGTTGCATGATCAGTCATATTTTTAAAATAAATGCGGAAATTTCACAATTTCTGCCAGGGTATGCAAACTTTTAAGCACAATGTACAGGGAGGTCTTACACTACTATACCACACATATATTGTGCAGAAAAATACTATACCACACACACAGTATTCATACCCTACTACACCCACACATATATGTTACACTGCTGCACCACAAACAGAGCACTTACACTAGAACACTTCTTACAGAGGTGCACATACAGGAAAGTCTAACACTGCTACAGTACACAGTGTGACTATAAAATGTGCTGTGAACATCTATACCACATACACACAGTACTCATAGACTACTATACCTACACATAATCTTACACTACCGCACCACAAACAGAGCGCTTACACTACAACACCTCTCACATAGCTGTACATACAGGGAGCTCTTACACTACTACAGTACACAGTGTGCTTATATTGCTAAACTGCAATACTACATCACACACACAGTAAACGTAGACTACTACACCAATACAATCCTCTTACAATACTAAACCACACACACCGTATGCATAGACTACTACACCTATACAATGTACCTATAATACTACGTCACACACACAGTACGGATAGACTACTACAACTATACAATCCTCTTACAATACTACATCACACACACAGTACACATGGATTACTAAACCTATACAATGCTCTTACAATACTACATCACACAAACAGTAATCATAGACTAGTATACCTATACAATGCTCCTCACATACACAGTAAGCATAGACTACTACACCTATACAATGCACTTACAATACTACATCACACAAACAGTACGCATAGACTAGAATACCTATACAATGCTCCTCACATACACAGTAAGCATAGACTACTACAACTATACAATGCTCTTACAATACTATATCACACACACACAGTACGTATAGATTACTAAACCTATACAATGCTTTTACAATACTACATCACACACACAGTATGCATAGACTACTACACCTATACAATTCTCTTACAATACTACATCACACAAAAAGTAATCATAGACTACTACACCTATACAATGCTCTGACAATACTATATCACACACACAGTACAGATAGACTACTACATCTATACATTCCTCTTACAATAGTACATCACACACAGTATGCAAATACTACTACACCTGTACAATGCTTTTGCAATACTACATCACACACACAGTATGCATTGACTACTACACCTATACAATCCTCTTACAATACTACATCAAACACAGTACCCATAGATTACTTCACCTATACAATCCTCTTAGCTGCATCACACACAGTACACATAGATTACTACACCTATACAATCCTCTTACAAGTCTACATCACACAAACAGTACTCATAGACTACTACACCTATACAATGCTCTTACAATACTACATCACACAAACAGTACGCATAGACTAGTATACCTATACAATTCTCATCACACACACAGTAAGCATAGACTACTACAACTATACAATGCTCTTACATGACCCAAGCATGGTCCATTCAGGCATAGATGATAAATAATGGACACGACTACTGGGTGGGAGAAAACATGGGCCACAGCTTTATTAATACATAACTAAATAACCATAACATATATACTGTATATATTTACATAATTGTAAGGGGGAGGAGCCCGGACACAGACAGTGACCTCATGCTTTGGACCCTGTCCAAGGCCACAATGCTTATACTAAGCACGCCCCATGAGGTAGGACCACGCCCACTTAGGCCAGTGGGCCAGGCAACTTACCTCCCGCCACAGAGCAAGTGAGGTACCCCTCCGGAGTCTGCGATTTCCCCCCCTGCTGTCTATTAAACCTAAGGCCCTCGCAACACTCTCCTTGAACTCTAACATGAGAAGCTCCAGGCTAATTTCGGTTACCTTATCCTTCCTGAAAAACTCGTCCGCACCGACTAATACGAACTCGTTGTAATGTATGGCTACGAAACCTAGCTTCCTCACAAAGCTTGACAACTGTTGGTTGATCTTCTGGCGAGATTTGTGTAGCCCGACGGAATCTCGGGCATTCCTCCAGGAACGCCTTTTAATCATCTAGGATAAATACGCCTGGAAACGTATTAATCCAACTCTCAAGGTCGCATTTCATATCCCTCAGCATCCTTCGCATAGGGACTACCCCCAAGTCGTTGCCCCCAGCATGTATAAGTAATAAATCGGGTTGCCCATATCGCTGGGCATACATGTTCAATAGTCCGTTTACTTGAGACCACCGTAGTCCTTGACTTCCTAACCACTGCACGTGTAAGTCCGTAACAGGAAAACACAGTTGTGCGGCTAACCTGTGGGACCAGTACACGTACAAATAGCCCACGATTCATAGTTGCTTCTTTTCTTCTGAAAGCAGAAAAGAACATCCATTAGATCACTGCTCCAGGCTGTACATAGGACTTAAAACGTTCCAATTCTACCAATACGCTTCACCGCGGCATCAGGCAGACCTAACCTAGCTGCCTCCGTAGCAGTCGCGATTCGGAAGGAGTGCGTATCGAAATCCGACTGATTAATGCCCTAACAGTGTAGTGCCCCTTTTAGCACCTTCTCAAATTGATAACGGGATAATGCTGTACCATCGGCATGAACCAACAGCGAACACCGTCCCACTGGTCGCTGATTAAGGTACTCCTCCACACACACACATAGGGGCAACACTCCGTGCCAACTCTGTGCAGTACCACCTCTTTTTCTTTACCACTCTGGTCCGTCTTTGACCTCTGCAACCACAGTACTACCATGTCTTCCCTCAGACAGGTATCCACTAACTGCAAACCCCCTGAACTGTGTCTGCTATTTGCCACCAACTCCCCTATTCGAAACGCTCCAAAGAACGCCAGGGAAAAAACTTTATGGAAAAGCAGAGATTCAAAAGGCGTCCTGCATGTTACCAACAACACCTGCGGCAATCGCGGTAACAAGCAAAAGGTGATCGGCCATCTACCATCCGGCCTGCGATCCCCGTTATACATGTACTATGAAATCCTTTGTGAGGTCCCTCTGCCCAGCCAGCTTAAACATGAAAGCCAGGGCCGTGACCTGTCGCCCGACTACGTTTGACTCACCTTCCTCGCCGCACCGCAACAGTTACCAAATCGTTCCATTTTGACCACACTCTTCTGTACGTCACCGGGGTAACAGACTGTCTGATTAGTCTCGTTACCTGACCGTTCCAAGCTCCCAAAGCTCCCTGCTAATGGTCTCGCCCTGCTCGTTCACCCGTGGGGCCAATGTCCTGGACCGCCCCTCCTGGAATCGAGAAAGGGTGTCAGCAATCCCATTCTCCAAACCCGGCATGTGCCTAGCCTGAAACCATATGTTCAGGCATGGGCAGCATAGCACGAAGTGACAAATTAGTCGCACTACCAGGATTGACGTCGCCGTGAGGCTATTCACTGCCTGCACCACCTCCCTGTTGTTTGTAAAGAATAACACCCGACGGTCCCGAAACTCCGAGTCCCATATATGGCCCGCGGCCACTATGGGGAATAACTCAATGAATATCAGGTTCTTTGTAAGTCCTTGGGCCATGCTGCGGCGCATCACTTACCCTGAAAATAAGCCCTGCACCCGATTGACCGAATGCGTCCGTATAAAGCTCTAACTCAGAGCTAGTGGCTCTCCCCTTTTTTATAAGCGTGGGTCCGTTAAACTCGGCGAGGAAAGCCAACCATACCCGTGTGTCGTACCGTATGGCCCTGACACCCTAATGAAATTATGTGGCCCTACCACTCCCGCCGTTGCAAGCGACATCCGCTTGCAAAATATCCTCCCCATGGGGATAATTCTACAGGCGAAGTTCAGCTTCCCTATTATGGATTATAATCGTCGTAATGACACCCTCTTGGCCCCTTCCAGGCCACCAAGTGCAGCTTGCATGTTAGCCACCTTTTCTAGGGGAAGACTGAATTCCATTTTTATGGAATCGATCTGAACCCCCAAGAATGTCAACTTTGTTGTGGTGCCCTCAGTTTTGTTATGGGTCAACGTCACTCCAAAATCTTGGCACATTCTGGTGAACACCTCCAGAATGTACCTGCACGTATCCTGAAACGCAGGACTGATGAACAAAAAGACGTTCAGGTAGTGCGTTATGCTCCGATACCCCACTTCTAATCGCGCAACCCACTGGAGGAAAGTGCTAAACGCTTCAAAATAGGCGCTGGATATGGAGCACCCATTGGGCAAGCACAGGTCGATGAAATACCTGCCGTCAACATAACAGCCCAATAGCCGGTGACTCGACGGATGAACCGGCAGTGACCTGAAAGTCGCTTCGATGTCCACTTTGGCCAGGAGGGCTCCGTTCCCCGCACCATCTCGGGAGCCAGATCAAACAATGCAAAAGACACGGCAGACTGGTCTTTTGAGATACCATCGTTGACCGACTGCCCTCTAGGGTGGGACAGATGCTGAATCAACCACAACTTTCCAGTTTCCTGTTTTGGGACAACACCGAGTGGGGAGACAACCAACTCACGAATGGCGCGCGGGGGGGGGGGGGGAACAAACAGACCCATTGTCCCTGGGAAATCCCGTACAGATCCCACATTTGCTGACCTGTAACCCGGTAGCTCAGATTCGCATGGGATACGAAACCCATACCGGAAACACGTTTCCAAGAGGTGATCCACATCCTCTTTTCCTTGTAATCTACCGTAGCTCTTCAGCCACGGCAGCATTGCGGGGAGGCATACGGGTGTTCTGCCCTTTGGAAGGGAGCTCGTCTGATCTACCAACGTCCTTGGGTCTAACGCGCCTGCCACCGCAGTTGGAACAAGCATGCTTGAACCTGCAATTGGGCGCCTATCTATAAAACCCCTTCGTTGTAGGCATACAAGGGCATGAGGCCTATGGACATTGCAGGGGTGGGGCCCTTGGCTCCTCCGGCCGCGCTCCGAAAGGGCAGCATGACACTCATCGGGGTCATGCTATTTAACCAGTATGCCACCGCTTTGTCGCTCCATGCCATTGCTGGCCTGGATGCCAAGTACTGGCAGAACTCCTCGTCGTACCGCTACCAAGCCACACCCCGTACGTTTTGTACGCATTGCGAATTTCATCTATATAGACAAATAATTCCGAACCTTGCTTGGGATGTCGGTCCCACAACACGCAGGCCATGATAAAGAAGGCCGGGAGCCATGTGTCAAAAGTCCGTGGAAGCTGTCTAAATGACTTGCGACTATTGTCCCCGTCCCGAGAACCGATATCGGTAGCTAGACATAGGAAGGAGGGAGAACAGCTCATTGAACTCCCTCCACCAGATTTTTCCTTGACTTCTTGGGGCAGATGTGCTCCCAAGTTATCCAATGCGCACAAGACAATAGGTCTCATAACTGCATCGGAGAACACTGCGCCGGTACCTGAGGACTGAGAAAAGGGGGGAGGGGACCGCAGACGCAGGAGGTGAAGGGGCCGATGCTACGCCCCTATATCCTGATCGCTAACCGCAATGTTGTGTGTGGATAGTAGGGACTTGAGTGATCCTCGAAAACTTGCCCTTGTGTGCGGTGGCTCCCTTTTCCCCGCATATTCTAATTGACCAGTCATCGTAAGCTCACCTGCTCCTGGAAGCCTTGAAGTAGAGGCCACCAACGGGATATCTCTGCGTCCATCCTGACACGCTGGGGACTCCGACCGTCTGGACATCCATGGGCTCCGTTCCCTCTCCGAACCCGTGCAGGTGCAACTGCATCGGCAGGACCTCCTGCTTCTTGATCTTGATCTCCTCCTGGACCTAGGAATGCAAGAGGAACAGTCGCTAGCTCTCCGTTGCCTGCGCACCTGTGTCCAAACCATCTGCTCCTCCCCTGAAGACTGGTCATGGTCACTTATCCTTGCGCTGTTAGAGTAACGCTGGCACCGCTGGTTCTGCAAACCTTGTACGGGGTCCTCTGAGACTTTTTTTAGACGGTATAATGTCTATCTTTGGGTCGGTATTAGTCTCCCTTTGCTGTGGCCTAACTGTAACATCGTCAGTTTCAGCCCTTTGTGGCCTTACAGGAGTGCAAGTAATTAGTAGTGGACTCTCCCTGCTTGTCGTCTTTCTAGCCCTAGTGGGGCGCGCCTGCCTCACTACTGTGGCTGTCACAGACACGTCATCAATTATCACCAGGCTGTCCTGGCTATTCATCTCGTCGACGACTCTGTTCCTCTTGTCACGTGTCTACGCCCTGCCCAGCCCTGCACTGTTGCTGCGTCCCTGCAAAGCACCAGAAGTGATGTTAGTATGAGAACCAGAGGGGACCGCACCAGAGGGGCTGTAGAAGCTTTTTTAGAGCTGCTGACTTTTCTATTACCCCCTGTGCCCCCTTTACAGGGTGGTAGAGGGGTGTTCCTCGCTTTTTGTCGCGGGCGTGACCCTTTGGGCAAAGTGGCTGGCCGGAGTTCTAGGCCCTGCCCTCTCGTGTGGGGGGTATGGGGTCCTGACTCTCATGACCCATATCCCCCTGGACATCTTGGCCTTACCAGTCTGATGACTCTGTATAGGTGGAATGGGATATTAGCCCGCTTGTACCTCTGGTATTGCTTAGGCCACTAGCCACCACAGGCTGGGCCTGTGCAATGTATGGAGGGCCCTCTGCAAAAGGCATGGGAAACCCCAGCCTGTCCTGCACCCACCTAACCCCTTGGCTTAAGGTCCGAGCCCTAACTTCGGCCAATAAAGCTTCTATATCATTAGCATTCATATTGGGCCAAAGCAACCGCACACACACAAAAAACGGGAAAAAAACGGACAGCAAAACGGACAAAACTGACAACAGACATTCACAACTGCCCCTTATGTGCTGTATAGCTGTGGTTGGCGATATCTACATTTTTGACCTCCTACTTGAGTTATGCTGGAGCCCCTCAGACCTCCGTCTGTTACTGATGGAGACTGCGCTGCTCTGGGGAAGTCCCACCTCTTGACGTGACGTGATTACCCGACGCCTACAGGCTCCGCTGGGTCACGTGACGCTACATGCTGACCCAGGGAGCCTGTGCAGCCTCCAACTCAGGCAATACTATATCACACACAAAGCTCTTATGTAGCTAGACCAGACACTCTGCCCTCTGTTATACAACATCCAGGGTTGGCTGGTTCATTAGGGTAAGTTGCTGCTTAGAGTGACCAGTGATTTACTGCAATGGGTCATCCCCAAAAAAATAAAACCTGCATCAATAACATTTACTTTATTCTACATAATTGTCATGTATACTCTCTGTATGTGAGTGTGTTTCTGTTTACTTTACATAGGAGCAAGTCACTTCCCTGCCCTCTCCTCAATAGGTAGGAGACCATTATGTCTGGTGACTTATCACTAAACCAACCTATACAGCCCAGCAGTCTGGGGCATCTCCATACAGCAGTGGTGCACTTGGTGTTCCAGGAGTGTGAGTGACTCCACACTGGCATCTCATCATTTATTTGCTCATTTAACAATATTTCTAAAACTCCCTTCGAGGGAGAGCTCTATGGAGAGGACCTCACATTGATGAAAGGAATATATGTCCCTATCTCTGGACCATCATCCTGAGGAGCTCACACATGACCACCACTATGCTGTATATTTACCTCATGAATTGAGGTGGGAATATAATCTGTATTATGGGTACTATAAGAATATATAGGGATCTACGTACGTGTTTGACATGGAAATCTTATGTGTTAGACAAGGAGACAGATTTTCATATGAAAATAAAGGGACATTTTTGGTGTTTATAATAATAAAAAATGGTTGAAATAGTGTAAATCTAGTTTGATTATAATAAATGTGCCTGTGTCTGTAGTAAGAAAACTGGTTTTCCCATTTCATGCAAACAGCCTCCTAATGGATAGAGTTTGTGGAAGGATACAGGCAAGGTGTTGTTTGCACCACCAACTTTAAACTTCAAAAACCACCACTGGCTCTTACACCACACCTAACTAAGCTTTATCACACCACGCTCTTACACTAATACACTACACACAAAGTGCTCTTATACTGCTACACACAAAGTGCTCTTACATTACTAGATCACACACAGTGCTCTTACACTACTAGATCACACACAGAGCTCTTACACTACTAGATCACACACAGTGCTTACATTACTAGATCACACACAGTGCTCTTACACTACTAGATCACACACAGTGCTTACATTACTAGATCACACACAGTGCTCTTACATTACTAGATCACACACAGTGCTCTTACACTACTAGATCACACACAGTGCTCTTACACTACTAGATCACACATAGTGCTCTTACATTACTAGATCACACACAGTGCTCTTACACTACTAGATCACACACAGTGCTTACATTACTAGATCACACACAGTGCTCTTACATTACTAGATCACACACAGTGCTCTTACATTACTAGATCACACACAGTGCTCTTACACTACTAGATCACACACAGTGCTCTTACACTACTAGATCACACATAGTGCTCTTACATTACTAGATCACACACAGTGCTCTTACACTACTAGATCACACACAGAGCTCTTACACTACTAGATCACACACAGTGCTCTTACACTACTAGATCACACACAGTGCTCTTACACTACTAGATCACACACAGTGCTTACATTACTAGATCACACACAGTGCTCTTACACTACTAGATCACACACAGTGCTCTTACACTACTAGATCACACACAGTGCTCTTACATTACTAGATCACACACAGTGCTCTTACACTAATACACTACACACAGTGCTCTTACACTACTAGATCACACACAGTGCTCTTACATTACTAGATCACACACAGTGCTCTTACACTACTAGATCACACACAGTGCTCTTACACTAATACACTACACACAGTGCTCTTACATTACTAGATCACACACAGTGCTCTTACATTACTAGATCACACACAGTGCTCTTACACTACTAGATCACACACAGTGCTCTTACATTACTAGATCACACACAGTGCTCTTACACTACTAGATCACACACAGTGCTCTTACACTACTAGATCACACACAGAGCTCTTACACTACTAGATCACACACAGTGCTCTTACATTACTAGATCACACACAGTGCTCTTACACTACTAGATCACACACAGTGCTCTTACACTACTAGATCACACATAGTGCTCTTACATTACTAGATCACACACAGTGCTCTTACACTACTAGATCACACACAGAGCTCTTACACTACTAGATCACACACAGAGCTCTTACACTACTAGATCACACACAGAGCTCTTACACTACTAGATCACACACAGTGCTCTTACATTACTAGATCACACACAGTGCTCTTACACTACTAGATCACACACAGAGCTCTTACACTACTAGATCACACACAGTGCTCTTACACTTCTAGATCACACACAGTGCTCTTACACTACTAGATCACACACAGAGCTCTTACACTACTAGATCACACACAGTGCTCTTACACTACTAGATCACACACAGAGCTCTTACACTAATACACTACACACAGTGCTCTTACACTACTAGATCACACACAGTGCTCTTACACTACTAGATCACACACAGTGCTCTTACACTACTAGATAACACACAGTGCTCTTACACTACTAGATCACACACAGTGCTCTTACACTACTAGATCACACACAGTGCTCTTACATTACTAGATCACACACAGTGCTCTTACACTACTAGATCACACACAGTGCTCTTACACTACTAGATCACACACAGAGCTCTTACACTACTAGATCACACACAGTGCTCTTACACTACTAGATCACACACAGTGCTCTTACATTACTAGATCACACACAGTGCTCTTACACTACTAGATCACACACAGTGCTTACATTACTAGATCACACACAGTGCTCTTACACTACTAGATCACACACAGTGCTCTTACACTACTAGATCACACAAAGAGCTCTTACATTACTAGATCACACACAGAGCTCTTACACTACTAGATCACACACAGTGCTCTTACATTACTAGATCACACACAGTGCTCTTACACTACTAGATAACACACAGTGCTCTTACACTACTAGATCACACACAGTGCTCTTACACTACTAGATCACACACAGTGCTCTTACATTACTAGATCACACACAGTGCTCTTACACTACTAGATCACACACAGTGCTCTTACACTACTAGATCACACACAGAGCTCTTACACTACTAGATCACACACAGTGCTTTTACACTACTAGATCACACACAGTGCTCTTACACTACTAGATCACACACAGAGCTCTTACACTACTAGATCACACACAGTGCTCTTACATTACTAGATCACATACAGTGCTCTTACACTAATACACTACACACAGTGCTCTTACACTACTAGATCACACACAGTGCTCTTACATTACTAGATCACACACAGTGCTCTTACACTACTAGATCACACACAGTGCTCTTACATTACTAGATCACACACAGTGCTCTTACACTACTAGATCACACACAGTACTCTTACATTACTAGATCACACACAGTGCTCTTACACTACTAGATCACACACAGAGCTCTTACACTACTAGATCACACAAAGTGCTCTTACATTACTAGATCCCACACAGAGCTCTTACACTACTAGATCACACACAGTGCTCTTACACTACTAGATCACACAAAGAGCTCTTACACTACTAGATCACACACAGAGCTCTTACACTACTAGATCACACACAGTGCTCTTACATTACTAGATCACATACAGTGCTCTTACACTAATACACTACACACAGTGCTCTTACACTACTAGTTCACACACAGTGCTCTTACACTACTAGTTCACACACAGTGCTCTTACACTACTAGATCACACACAGAGCTCTTACACTACTAGATCACACACAGTGCTCTTACATTACTAGATCACACACCGTGCTCTTACACTAATACACTACACACAGTGCTCTTACACTACTAGATCACACACAGTGCTCTTACATTACTAGATCACACACAGTGCTCTTACACTACTAGATCACACACAGTGCTCTTACATTACTAGATCACACACAGTGCTCTTACACTACTAGATCACACACAGTGCTCTTACACTACTAGATCACACACAGTGCTCTTACATTACTAGATCACACACAGTGCTCTTACACTACTAGATCACACATAGTGCTCTTGTACTGCTACACACAGAGCTCTTATATTACTAGATCACACACAGTGCTCTTACACTACTAGATCACACACAGAGCTCTTACACTACTAGATCACGCACACAGTGCTCTTACAGTGGGAGGAAAAAGTATTTTATCCCCTGCTGATTTTGAATGTTTGTCCACTGACAAAGAAATGATCAGACTATAGTTTTAATGGTAGGCGTATTAACAGATTAACAGTGAGAGACAGAATAACAAACAAACAAAGAAGAAAAACACATGTCAAAAAAGTTATAAATTGATTTGCAGGTCAGTGAGGGAAATAAGTATTTGACCCCTTTGTCTTAGTACTTGGTGGCAAAACCCTTGTTGGCAATCACAGATGTCAGACGTTTCTTGTAGTTGGCCACCAGGTTTGCACACATCTCAGAAGGGATTTTGTCCCACTCCTCTTTGTGCATCCTCTCCAAGTCATTAAGGTTGCAAGTCTGATGTTTGGCAACTCGAACCTTCAGCTCCCTCCACATATTTTCTATGGGATTAAGGTGTGGAGACTGGCTAGGCCACTCCAGGACCTTAATGTGCTTCTTCTTGAGCCACTCCTTTGTTGCCTTGGCTGTGTGTTTTGGGTCATTGTCATGCTGGAATACCCATCCACAATCCATTTTCAATGCCCTGGCTGAGGGAAAGAGGTTCTCACCCAAGATTTAACAGTACATGGCCCCATCCATTGTCCCTTTGATCCGGTGCATTTGTCCTGTCCCCTTAGCAGAAAAACACCCCCAAAGCATAATGTTTACACCTCCATGTTTGACAGTGGGGATGGTGTTCTTGGCGTCATAGGCAGCATTCAGTTGAGTTGATGCCAAAGAGCTTGAGTTTGGTCTCATCTGACCACAACACTTTTACCCAGTTCTCCTCTGAATCCTTCAGATGTTCATTGGCACACTTCAGACAGGCCTGTACATGTGCTTTCTTGAGCAGGGAGGCCTTGCGGGCTCTGCAGTATTTCAGTCCTTCACGGTGTAGTGTGTTACCAGTTGTTTTCTTGGTGACTATGGTCCCAGCTGCCTTGAGATCATTAACAAGATCCTCCCGTGTAGTTCTGGGCTGATTCCTCACAGTTCTCATGATCATTGAAACTCCACGAGGTGAGATCTTGCATGGAGCATCAGACCGAGGGAGACTGGAAGTAATTTTGTGTTTCTTTCATTTGTGAATAATCGCACCAACTGTTGTCACCTTCTTACCAAGCTTCTTGGTGATAATCTTGTAGCTCATTCCAGCCTTGTGTAGGTCTACAATCTTGTCCCTGACATCCTTGGACAGCTCTTTGGTCTTGGCCATGGTGGAGAGTTTGGAATCTGATTGATTGATTGCTTTTGTGGACAGATGTCTTTTATACAGATAACCAGCTGAGACATCTGGGAACTAGAAATCTTGCGGATAGGAATAGGAATCTCTCACTGCTACAGCACACACAGTGCTCTTCCACCACTAGAACACTCTTATATTAGTACACTACACATAGAGAGCTCTTATATACACATACAGCACTGCTATACCCCTTACATACTACTCTTAAAAATTCTATATCACGCCCAGGGATCTTACAATGCTAATGCGCACACTGCGCCCTTTTCTATTGGCCAATTCTTAAATTAACACACAATTAAAATAACTCTTAATTTTGCCACATTTTCTATTAGCTACTTGCAATCCCATTACGAGTTCCCCGCCCACAATCACTACAGGCCATCCAAACACGCAAAATCAGCCTTAGAACTCCATTGGTTTTAGCATAGCTTGAATATTGTGAGCTTGAGATAATTAAAGTTACAAAATTAATATTCTAATAGACCCAGAGCACTAGATTGCAAATAAAGTCTGACCAGCAATTGAAAAAAGTATCATGTTTCTGTCAAAAATATACAAGTACTAAATAAGACGTGCAAGGGCTTTTTCAATCACTTACTCGAGCTGTAACAGCAATTAAACACACAATACTGTAAGTTAAAAATATGGAAAAGCAAAGAAATACATTAGAATTAATTGCAGAACTGTCTCAAACCCCCAAATATGCAATTACTTTTTTTTTTTTTGTGTGTGAAATGGATCCTGGCACTTTAGGGGTTGATACATATCATGGAACCCACATGGACTAGAACAGTTGCTTTAATGATTTGGATTGATTTCTACATTGCTGGATTGCAAGTCCAATTGCTTAAATTACTTCTCAAAATGAATTTATTCGTAGTCTCTGAGTGAAGTATATATGTTTTACTGACGTCATGATGACGCTCTCATTTACTATTGACTCTGTCTAAGAAGTATTGCGAGTGCAATAAATTACGGGCTTGCTTAAATATTGTCAGATCATATGATCATGCCCCCTGAAATCAGACTTAAAAAGGCAGGGTTTTCGAGTTCAGCCTTGAGGTCAGAACTTGTGAGTTGGAGTGAACAGAATACATCTAAATATATATATAAAAAATACCTGCAGCCAAATGTGTGAGTTTGAGGCATTTGCAGGCAGCTAATAGAATAGGGCCAATAGTTTGAACACTTACGTCTCACGCGCTACTACACCATAAATACAAACACTACAACACCACTTCCATAGCTCTTACACTTATACACCAGAGATAACTTCTATTAGTGTATAATGACGCAAATCAGAAATGTAAAAAACTAGGTATTTTTATTTATAACATTTATGTAAAAGGTAGAATAGGTTATCAAAAGCCAGGGGGAAAAAGTTGAGGGACCTATATAGTTCTAGATCTTTGAGGTGTTCTGTAGAGAAAGCGGCCTCTGTAGAGGAATCTGATGGATCTGACCAGGACATAAAATGTGGTTGTAGATGCTCAACACTGTATAACATGTAGGTCAGGGGTCAACGTGACATCATCCGGACAAACTCTGCAAGGAGAGAGAAATAGCTAAATTAATTTTGTGAGCTAGGATTATTGTTGGGCAACATTTAATATAATAAGGTCAATGCTTCAACGGAGACTGAGACACTAGAATATAATGGAGAAAGTGTCACATTTATTAAAAATAAATTCTAGTCTTACCTTCAAAATCGACAGTCCCATCCCCATTCAAATCTGCTTCTCTCACAACGTCTGCAATCTCATTGGTTGTCAGCTTTTCTCCCAGAAGCCTCTGCATGGCTTGTTGAAGCTCATCCAAAGTTATCTCTCCATCCCCATTTGCATCAAACTGTAGAGTAGAACGAAGGTAAACCATCACAAGCACCAACTCATTGTAACCCATTCCTTTCATTCAATGCCCGAGACCAGTGTACATTACTATATCATTTCATATAACACACTTTCTAGCTTTCTTTTAATTAAATTACAGTATATATCAGTTAAATTGTGTGATTTCTATGGATCTCCTTCAGCTTCTATTTTGTGTGCAGTATATTAAAATAATTATATGTGCATCCATAAAAATGTATAGATTTAGGATATGGACGTATTTTTCTCAAATATGTTTGGAATTAGGTAAATTTCAATTAATTGACTACCATGGCTCTAGAAACGTTCCTTAAATCTATTCCTTTAAATAAGTTATCAAATATTGCTCTATTACACCTTCTTCCAAGCCTATTTAGAGTAGTCTCGTACAATCTTCTCTATAAGTCTTATTTTTTTAGATGTTCTGACTTCCTTGACATCACTCTCCAAAGTGTATTTCACATTCACATAAAACGTATGTCCTCCATCCTAAAAATCATTCATGTTTTGTATACTCCACACAAAATATCCCCACTACTCTTTTCCAAGCGTATACATTCAAGTATAAAACATATGAAGTGAATCATTTGGGGGTTTAAAAGCCTTTATGAAAAACTATTAATTTAGTCATTGCCCCATTTACAACCAAACTCATTCCACTCGTTACTATTAATTAGCTTATTAGGTTTCACCTGCTCTCTTTGATTTCTCTAGAGCAGGGGTGGGCAAGTGCAGTCCTAGAGGGCCACACACAAGCCTGGATTTGAGGATATCCTTTCTGTGCTCAGGATGAGTGAAGAAGTGATCGACGATTGACTCACCATCAAATCCAGGCATGTGTGTGGCCCTACAGGACTGAACTTGCCCACCCCTGCTCTAGATCATTCATTTTCTAAGCCTGAATGTTTACTTTCTGATCTTCCTAGATCTCGGACAGATTCTCACCTCTTTGAAGGCATCTCTTAGCTCTTTCACTCCAATCATCCCAGCTGTCTCTTCCAGTAGCTTTGGAGTCATTAAGTCAACGAAATCCTGAAAATCCACCCTACCCCCAACTGTAGAGAGAAAGAGAAGTGGATAGGGAAAGATGGTGAGAATCAGGCTCAACGTTAGACAGAGAAGTTGAAGAGGGGTAGAGATGAAAATTGTTGAATAGAGAAGAAGTAGATAGGTAGGAAGGTAGAGTGATGGGAAAAAAAGTGAAACAGAGATTTTGAGAGAGAGAGACGGAGACAGAAAGTCATAGAGAGAAGATGAATGGGGATTTAGAGGCTCAACATGTTTAATACTGTTTGAAGGATGATTATGTGAAACTTTAACCTATTCACCACTATTGTTTTGTCCGCAGGACTCACGATTCATGTTGATCTGCTGTGAGAGCTCGATAAGTTCCATTTCAGTTGGCATATATCCCATAATCCTCATCAGGTTGCCCAGGTCCTTGCAAGTGATAAACCCATCCTTGTCTTTGTCAAACTCCACAAAGGCATCGCGAAGCTCTAATGGAGCAAGGAAAGACATATGCAATGTTAAAAGGTGAAGTAAATAACTACTATGCATAATTGGATAATTTCTTACATGAAAACATCAGGTGTCAGGTGTGATCACAATTTTTTCTGTAAAGAACATACCCAGGATAAAGCACCTTATACCTCTAGAAGACTTTCCTGCTTCGGTCTTTATATATTCACATCTGGACTACTGCAACTACCAAAAATAGAGCTATGTTGTGTACAGTTGGTATAGATATAATGCAGCGAGGTTATTAACAAACCAACAGAGTGAGAAGGAGAAGGAGGGAGAGATTGATGAGAGGGAGAGAGGGAGAAGGATAGGGAGAGAGGGAGAAGGAGGGGGAAAGAGAAGGATGGAGGGAGAGAGAAAGAGGGAGAGAGAGATAATTGCGAATTGCGCATGTGTACTGCGCATTGTGAGGCTCGCATTGCACAGCGATGGAGGAGAGGGATGGAGAGAGGAGAGGGAGGGAGAGAGGAGGGAAGGAGATAAGGAGAGGGAGGGAAATAGAAGGAGGAAAGGAGAGAGAAGGAAGGAGGGGAGAGAGTGAAAAGGAGAGGGAGGGAGAGAGAGTAAGAAGGAGAGGGAGAGAGAGAAGGACAAGGGTACACAGGGAGAGTGAGCACAAACAGACAGAAGACACAATTTTTAAGACAATATTATAACGTAATTCTTGATGGGCAAGTGACTGATATATATTAATTATTAGTATTATTATTTTAATGTAGATGTCAGATATGGAGGGATATTCACTGACATGCCATTTTAAATAGATTATGCTAAGTCATTTATCCTATTAATTGTTCAATGTCATAGTAATCACCCAAGACCCTTAATAGTCCCCTGGTCAAGTATTTGGGACTCATTTGAAGTTCTTTGAGATTTATTACTGAGAATAGTATGTCTCCAAAAGAGTCTATTCCATCTTTGAGATAATATCAGTGAAGCCTGACTTGCCTACTCTACATTCCTTATGTCTATACCTGTACAAAGCAAAAACAATTATGGCACATTGCAAAGAGTGGAGGGCCCTGTCTTTGAGCTTAGGATCTAGTGTGCATAGCACTTTCCCAAAGCACCTTACAAGATAGAAAACTCGCAAACTTACAATCTAAAGGGCTTGTAACTAAAAGAACATATTTGTTTCCTAGCTCACTCATTTCTGTTTTTCTTACCTTTTGAGGGGGGGGGGGGGGGAATTTGGTGGATTCACAGAACTTTCTGCCTTTAGTCTTCAAAGAGTATTCATATAATAGCACCACTTTCTCATATATTGATTCATGTATAGCTTGCTTTACTTTACAATTTAGCAAAATTCTAAAAAGAATGAAAACGTCTCAAATTAATCTTTTACAGCTAAACAGGTGATGATAATATATTGAAAAACTGAGCAGCAAGTAAGAAAAAGCAGTCTGTTTGTTGATCTCCCTAACAACACAAAGTAGGTCACCAATGTTCTCTGAGTTCAATAACTTAAATTAGTTATTTAATATCCATAAGCATTGATGTGCTAATGAGTGTTTTGAACTCTGGCTAAATTATGATGCTTAATAGCAGGGAACAAGCACCAGTTAGAGACTTTAGGTTGGAATATGAAGCTTCTAGCCAGCAATGCTGTTTAATTTCTATAAGACATTGTAACATCAAAGAAAGCTTAAGAAGCCATGTTAATGGCATTAAAGTAAAAGATGCAGATATGACTCACTACACTTCCCTTGGTATTTTTATTACAATTTATTACTGTACTACTATGATTGAAAGCTTTGTTTAACAAATATGCTACTTGCTTAGTTTTTCTGTAAAACAGTATCATTATAACTCAATCAGATTCTTCTCTCCCCAAACTCAACAGAGTATAAAGCTTATGGGGTGCATATTTGGTGGTAAATTTCCATAAAATTCCCATATTCTCTGTAGGTCTATCATCAAGTGACCCAAACCTTATTCAAGGTGTCCTAATCTTTTGGAACCTATAAGGATAGGATCATCACAGATTGAGACAGACAGACAGATGGATGGATACATAGATTGATAGATGGATGGATAGATAGATGGATGGATGGATAGATGGATGGATGGATGGATAGATGGATGGATAGATAGATGGATGGATGGATAGATAGATAGATGGATGGATAGATGGATGGTTGGATAGATAGATGGATGGATAGATAGATGGTTGGATAGATGGATGGATGGATGGATAGATGGATGGATGGATAGATGGATGGATAGATAGATAGATAGACAACACGAGCTGTAAGAATAACAAAAGCTTGGATTAACATATTAGGAGTGATATTACAAAATACATTATTTTTCCCTCCACATTCATATCAATAAGACATATGAATTGTATTTACCTTCAATCTCATCTGTACCCAGCTCGCGGTACTAAGAAAAGAAATGGAGAGATATTAGAGATACGATGAGGAAGAGTCCACTTGCAGAAATTAAAACGACTTAATCTTATCAGGTATTAGCAGATGATATGGCTAGTGCACAGTACGTGTAATTAATACATTATATGGTTTAAATTAATTGTCTAATAAACTTGTGCAATGATCAGCTCTTGTGAGATAGTAGCACAGTCTAAGTGGGAGGAATTCTTCTTAGGACTAACATTAGTCCATGTTTTATTAACATTATGTGTCATTTTCCAAGCACCTACCACCAACCAGTTCTTATTTTTAAAGCCAATAGTAAAAACACATTCTTCAGCCCACTTATAGTCTCCATACAGATACTTAACCCTGTACAGTACGATGCAATTTACTGCAAATGAAACAACTTTGCAATATATATATATATATATATATATATATATATATATATATCATCTAGGACATGTCACTCACATCTCCTGTACCTCTTGCCTGGGTGTTCCATACAAATATTTCAATATTCAAATCAAAACCACATTGATAGGCTCACTGGTCTTTTCAAAATAACAAATGTATTACTAAATAAAATTAACGTTTCAGTGCAATAAGTACTATAAGTCCATACAGAGACTTAACACTGACTTAACACTGTACAGTTAAACAACTTTGCAATATATACATATGTAATATATTTCAAAGATCCAATCAAACGTGCTTTAAACCACATTGTTAGGCATTCACTGGACTTTTCAAAATAATAATTTATTAATAATCAATATTTCGGTGCAATAAGTGCATTGTTACTTTGAAAAGCCCTGTGAGTGCCTATCAATGTGGTTTAAACCACTCTTGATTTATATATATATATATATATATATATATATATATATATATATATTTATTTTATTTTTTTTTATTATTTTATTTTTAATTTTTTAATTTTATTTTTTTGTGATTTTTGTTTGTGAAATGTTACTTGTAAAATCTAATTTCTTAGGTCTCCTGGAATAAGTTGCTAATACATCCTGTACATTATGCCACCAACAATTTTCATCCTATGACACTTAAGTAGAGTAAAGTTTAAAATGCAAAGTTACAGGTTTCTACCACGAAAAATTGGTTTGTGTAGAATATTTCATTTATTATTAATTTCTCAAAAATTTAGAATTTTTCAAAAATATATTATTACCTTACCCTACCCTAAAACACTATTGGTGGTCAGATTAATATGCAATTAAAGTGACTCAGCAAAGATCCCAGTTATTGTACAAATGAATAGTATATATATATTTATATATATATATATATACATATACACTGTATTATTGCAGCAGGTTGTTTTGAGCAAAATAGATAGATAACCAAGCTTTGAAGTGGGTATTTTAAACATAGATATCTATAAAAGAACTCCCTTTCCCTAACTCTCTTTATCTAGGGTCATTAATTATCTCTCATAGTAGGGGCGATAAAGAAGAGCATGAAGAGTTGGTATAGAATAAAACAATTATTATTTATTATTATTTGTAACGCGCCAACATATTCCGTAGCGCTGTACAGGGAATAAGAACAAGGAAAGATACAATATTAACAAACTGTAGAAGATGGAGGGCCCTGTTTTGAGCTTAAAATCTTTGCAATGATCAGAATTTAAACATTAAAAGTTTGTGCACTTCTATATCCAGTGGACCTTGCAACCCAACTTTGTGCTGAATAATATAATACTTACTCACTTTTTTAATAACAACTAGTTGCATCTGTCTGTGATATAAGTACAAAAACAATTAATTGAGTGATATTGAGCTAATCTGAGACTTCTTGCTTCCCACCTACTTTACAAGAAATTTAACAGATAAAGGTTTTTAGTAGAAGGCAGCAATGGAGATGGCCAGGACTGCAAATTACCAATACTAGTTCCTTAAAATAGCAAAAATATTGGACTATGGTGTCCTTTTCATATGTATTGAGCACTATTATTAGCGAAAATACAAATATTACATGTTTCAATATAAATAAATATTTGTTGTATATAAAAGTATTGGTATATGTGGAGATCCAGAACTCACCCCTTGTTTCTCGGCAATACCCTTGCGTAGGAAAATACAGGCTGGGCCCAGACCTTGCATGCCAGTACCAATAGTGAGCACTGGTAATGCCAGCTCTGTTTCAGTGATAGTCAGCTTCCGGCGAAATCGTGAGACAGCTCCCACCGCCTTGAGGAATAAACAAAGAGAAAGCGTGAGAGATTAGCAGGTCCATATTACCAAATGGTCCTCGGGAAGAGTCATCAGCTGAAAGTCATGTGCTCCACTTAAGGTCTACTTAAGGTCATCAACACCCACCTTTCTGTAAAAGCGTGACACTTCTCCCCTGGAAAGGACCACCAAGGTATTAGTAGGAGAAAGATACCAAGGACGAAAAAGATGTACTGAGGAGTTGCTAAGGGTGGTGAAAAAGTTGGATGGAGAACCAGAGCTTACGTGTTAAAGACGGTGAAGGAAATAGGGTTGGAAGGAGAGAAAAAAACGACGGAGCTAAAGTATGAGAGATAGCTGGTGAAATGAAAGTAATAAACAAATAAATTTGATAAGAAAAACTAGAGATTTGGACAGAGCCGTAAACTGAAAGACAGATGTTATAAGAAATTGAGTAGTAAAGAAAAGAGATTAAGATTTAGCTGCAGATAGATAGAGATGTGCGGACGACTGATGCTAGCGATGAAATGACTGATTGTGTTGGTATCAAAGATCACAGGGCAGGGAGATTAAGAAGATTATATCACATGCTTCCTCGCCCCCTCCGAACATCTGCTAAATTATCATCCCCCATCCTGAGACATCTGTCACATCAGTTACCAGTCCAAGCATGGAGATACCAGCTGTGCCCCTCCACCATTACATACTGATCCCGTCCTTCAACAAGAAAAAAAATTGCCAGGATGTATTGAAGCCTTTCCATAACACAAGAGTTAATAATGATCTTGTACTTACTACCTTACCAATAAGAGACACAAGAAAGAGACCTCCTCAACAGCCACTGTCCAAATATTATATCACAGCAGTTACTAGTATACATTATCCAATTGTTCATTTCTGTTTGTTTGCCCTTTAATGTCATACATATGTACTGTATATGGTATAACATGCTATTTACTTACAGAAATACATTTTCTCTTAGACAACACAATACAATGAATATTTTTTGATAAAGGAACAAAATGAATTAGGCAAGAATTGAAAAAAAGTGACAGATTCCAAGGGAACGAGATATTGACCATAAGATCATAATATGCTCTTGAGAAAGTGTTACAAAAGGATTAGAAATACTCAAAAGCTTGAAAAGTTTCACAAAGGTGAGACATGCTAAAAGATTAACAAGACAGATTCAAGCAGAGATTAAGAAAGCTAAGACATTTAAAGCTTCCTAAGAGGGTTGGTACAAACCGAAGAGGATAAACTTTCCATTAAGATGTTTCCTCATAGAACAGGAGATTTCAAGGATGAGAATAAGGTTATATAAAAGAGAATAAGGTTATATAAAAAAGAATAAAGTTATATAGAAGAGGTTGACAGGTTCCAGAGAGAGACAAATGGTATAAAAGATGGATAAACAAGGATGGACAAGGATGAAAGGTTCACAAGATAATAGAAAGTAATATTGATTATGTGTGAAGAAGGGAATATATGCTTTGGTGGGAGAAAGATTTAGATATGGTTACCGAAAAATATAAGAAAGTCATCTATTTGTACTAGATTAAAAGAAAATGAATATAAAGGTATATATTGATGGTATCTCCAACCAAATGACCTCATATCCATAACATAAGTCCATTATGCTGCCATGTTTAAGTATATATAAATACACATGTGGTGGAGATGTCCGGTATTTAGCTGGCAGGATATATTTAATATGATTAAAAAAGCAAGAAGGATATAAATAGATTCAGATCCAGTATGGACATTATTAGATTACTCAGAATTAGATAAAGGTTGCACATATACATTATGCATTGAGAATGATATTAGCATGTTTATGGAGCACAGGGAAACAAATAAGAAATTTAGAAAAAGTAATTAACATAGTGAATCTTATTTTGTTTGAGATGGAATTTTTAAAAAGGCAAACAGAATAGAAGAATATTTACCAAAAAATGGTATATATGTATCCTAAATAAAAATTCAGAAAAAAATGAAATTATCAATAAAACTAAAGTGTTGGTTATCTAACAGAATTTAATGTAAAACTACAGAATCACTTTAATTTAGTTTTAATATGTCACAAATATAATTATTTGTTAAATAAAAAAATCTATAAAGTATAGGTTTCAAATTAAAACATGGCATTGACAAGCCCAAGAAGTTGACTAGTTAACAAAGGGATAAATGGTTTGAAATTTGGCATAGCGTATGACAGGTTCCCAAGAGAATAAGAAGTAATAAAAAATGAGTTGGACAAACTCAAGATGGCGGCAGGTTAACAAGAGAATAAAAGGCCATAAAAGATTGGGATGGCAGGCTTTCAAGAGAATGGTAAGAAAGGCTTATAAAATAGTTGGCTATAAAAAAAACCAATGACCGCCCCGCCAAAGCTGTTACATGTTACTATTGAAGATGTTTTTCCATCCTTACTTATGGGGGGGGGGGGGGGGGGTTGCCACTGAATTTTCATTTTTAATCAAACATCGAAGCAAGGTGTAAGTGCTATATGTTCCCATCTTAATATGGCTGTTCAGATCTAAGAATGTGCACATGTCAAAGAGGGTAAAACATAAAAGACAGTGAGAAGAACCCAAGACCATGACAGGTTCTAACATAAAGTGATAAAGCAATGAATGGTATTGCTCAATAGTTTATCCTGATGGAAAGGCAGATAGGATCCAAGATGACAAAATTGAAATGTATGGTTGGAAGTATTAAAAAGTGTCATGTTCTAAAAGAAAGAAGAGAAACCAACAGAATGTCATATTGTAATGTAAAGAAGGACATAAGAGAACATGGAAGATTTATCATATCGTATCATATTGTATAGTTAAATCTAAGGACATACAATTTTAAGAGAGGGGTACAGATGATGAACAATGAGAACAACCCAGTTTGGTATGGATTTTAAGAAAGTCTAGGAGACACCAATACAGTGGTCCTAAATTGGAAAGCACGTTACAGAGTTAAAACCTCAAGAAGACAGGTTCTTAATAAAGGTGTAACAAGTGAAAGTCGGTATAAATCAGGTCTTCAAGAAAAGTAGAAGATCCCTATGACGATAAAACTCCATGGAAAAGTTACAGTTTACAGAGTCCAAGAATGTCTATTAAGTTATAGATCAATGGAAGTACATACCTTTGGATCACACTCCGTATGACTGTACAAGTGACTTGTCCCCAGATTTCCCATTATGCCTCCTTCACACCTCACCCCATGGGGATGTTCCTGTTGGGTAAGACATGGTGAGGATGTGCAAGTAGAAAATGTTATAAAAGAGACAGTGTGCTGTTTGTATGTCCCAATGTGGTGTGTGCATCAGTATATGTGTCAACTGGAGTAAACAAGACCCCATTTGTTGTGTCCAGATGAGAGTCAGCTCCTGTGACTGTCAGTGAGAGAGTGTGTGAAAGTCATGTGTGATATCCTGGCATGAGACCGAGATAAGGGGAGGACGAGGTGACAGATGGAGGGACAGATATGCACAGACAGAGAGATAAACCCACGTCTAGGATGAAGGATTTGTACCAAACACAAGACCTTATTCCATTACTTACAAGAAGTAATCACAAAGCAAAAGTTGCACAAACACAGAGACTTGTTATTTTTTAAGCTCTTGGTATTAAATTCATTTTGAAAAAGCTTCAGTTCCAACCATCCCTGAAGATACAGAAATTGCTGCTAGATTACTTTTTTTATGTGAGATTTGTCTGAGACTCCTTTTCTATAGGGGAAAGTTAAAATTTTAGTGTAATTTTGAATATTTTCCAATTTTTTCCTGGAAACATAGATATTGATGGGATATAAGAGCAGGTCTTCCTTATCTGCTTATTGTCACATTTAACAAAAAAATTGTCTTAAATTGATATTGTGGTCCAATGGTTACAACATGCTCTTCTGCAAAACTAGTATTTATATTGTGCAAAAAGGTTATAAAATACATAAACACACATTATATGCAATTATTCCTTTTAGTGGGCAGTCATTGCATTTCTAGTCTGCTTGCTGTATTTTTTTTTAAATTTCTAAAATATGTTGTCAGTTATCCAATGTAAATTCAGATAAAACACTGAGCTAGATAGAAATGAGGTACACCTTAGCTACAGCCTTTTTAGTACATTAAGACATTCAAAAGAACATGGTTTAAACATTACAAACATTGTTTTTGCTAGAAAACGCATTAAGGACACTTAATTGAAATGAACAGGGAATACAGACAGCATACTTTAGTTTGTAGATCTAATTGGTTGGCAGAGGACAAGCCCCCAAGAGCAGTTTTATATCTGAATATGCTTATTTTTCTCTAAGACCTTTTTCTGAAAAAGAAGACACACAGTAACACATTATCTAATATCCTCTGATGCAAAAAATAAAACAATGTTTCCATGTCCCTTTTAATATTCAACTAGGTAACTGTCATGAACCACTGGACTCATGTAATCTTTGGGATTACAACCAGACATAGATGGACACTAGCCCATGTGGCTACCGAACTCAAGAGCTATTCTGATGGCCAAAAGAGCTTTTTAGAAGGACTTTGTCATTTGCAAAGTTATGTTGTTTTGTAATGTTTGGTTCCAAGCCCTGGTGTGCCCTTTTCACCAAGTTATTTAAGCCTAGAGGGCTCTGGATCGTTTTTGTATTTTTTTTTCCATTTGCACAATGTGTTTTGGGGTGTAACTGTTGCATCAGGCTAATAAAAATATATTGGGGTTAGTACCACTTTGAGGCGACCATTAGGCACTTCCAGTAACCAAACCGTGATATCCAGTTCACTCCCGGTCCCAGTACAGGGCTATGGTCCTGGTCGTGTTGGAACTAAAGTGGTAGAATAGGCACCACAGACTTCATTGTGAGAATCAAGAGCCCGATTAAGCCATCAAGTATAATTAAGAAGCTGTCAAAACACCAATTGAAACACTTGCTTCAATAGACAACAAGAGGTGTCTTGTGGTTAACCACAAATTAGGAAATACTTGATCACAGCTATTGTTCTTGACCCCCCATTTAATCTATTAGGAGCCTGAAAGTCTAGAATCCATATTGAATTCCTGGTCTGCCCCGGAAAGTGAAGACACCACAGAGCCGCCTCAAACCACTTAGCCGACTTAACAAAAGTATCTCTATTCAAGGAGAGGTGAGCAAGGGAGCAGATAAACTCAACTGCTTAGTCCCTTGACTTCGCTGGGCCTTACCACTATGTCCTCTCCACTCAGGAGGTACCCCAGGCCCTCTAACCAACCTCACTACCTACCGATAGGCTCCCCGAGAATCTGTCCCAGTTAATCTAACCCTTACACATCCCAGGTCCATGAATCCCCTCGTGGGTTAAAGACCCAAAACAGTTGAACTACCTAATCAACCCCTCCTGTGTCCAGATGCTGCTGGAGATAGCTGATAATGAGGGCCAAAGACCCCTGAACACTAGGTGGGGTAGAGGACAGGTTGGCACCAAGTCCTTGGAGACAGACATGGCCGACGTGAGGTAGTTCAAAGGGGGCACCAGAGGTGAAATGTATGTTTACCCAATTAAATCGCTAGTGGTGATTGGTGCACTAACACATTTAGAGCTAAGGCATTTTTCTTTTTTGTCGGAAATTAATCTCTGCAACTTGGTCCTGCCACTGCAGCTTGTTTCTGAAATCTTCACCTTGTCCTAGCGTCTGGTTAGGGGGATAAAAGAACCTAAAAAACCTGCGGGTAGGGTTGGCAGTATGGAATATTAAACTTATTTTCAAAGATTAGTGTATGAGTCTCAATGACTTAAATCTACCCTTATAAGATCAGCAAAGGTGGAGAAAGTGGTTCTACGGAGCTTTAAAATAATCTCATTAGATAGAGGCTAACTAGAGTATGGTTGAACATTCATGGACTGGCTTGACAAGGGAAGCAATTCAGAACTTGTACTACAGTTCGACTCCTCTAAGAGTTCTCCAATATCTTACTCTTTAGTACAGATGGCCCATTTGATTTTAATAAAGGGGGATAACCCTATGTACTACCATTTGACACTTCCAAGAGTTCTCCAATATCTTACTCTTTACTACAGGTGGCCCATGTTGTTTTAATGAAGTGGGGAGAACCTTATGTACTACCATTTGACACCTCTAAGGGTTCTCCAATATCTTACTCTTTATTACAGATGGCCCATGGGGTTTTAATGAAGGATGGAATCTTATGTACTACCATTTGACACCTCCAAGAATTCATTAATATATTACGTTTGACTACAAATATCCCATGTGGTCTTAATGGATCACATGTTTTTAACAACATTGCTGTGTAAATAATTAGCATAATTTTCAGAGACAACCTTAATTCTAACAGACTTCTAGTACTCAGAAGTTGACATGACAGTAATCCTCATTGTTCAGGGAATTAGGAGTGGTTATAGAGAGCACACCTCCTGAGGGATTTATTATTTGATTTATTTTTAGCACTTTCCATTGGATCCTGAGTGGTTGTGTGCTGATAATTCTATATTTATTCTAAAGTGTAGGAAGTTGGGAAGGAGGCGGGATGGGGTTATGTTGACTCTTAAACATATTTTTTTCCTAAAGTACTGTTGTCATTTAACACAGTTAAAGGTGAAGTCTAAGAAGTGATTTGTATAATGACAATATTAATATTTTTATTGTGCTTTTCTCAATTTCTTTATTTTAGATTATATTTTATTAGCCTATTCATATAATATATTGAAACAGAACACTGGGTGATTTGTATTCTCTCTATTTTTTCTCTCTATTTTTTATACAAAAAGCATGAAATCTAAAAAAAAAAGCATATCCATGAGGTCTTAAGGGTCCACTGTAGGCACATATTTACAATATTCCAATTCTATGATCTACACTCGGTAATGAGCAGATGATTCAGAACGTAAAGAATATAAAATTCAATCTCAATGCATTGGGAGGCCAATGCATTCTATGAGATGCTTTCACCACAATGAGGAGTTTATTAAATTGCTGATATTTCTATTAGTTTTGTTGAAAGCACTGACACTTAGGACTGCCAGAGTTCAATTGAAGCCGTTAAAATGGTCTCTCCATTAAAAGTCCACACCCTGCTCTAGAAGTAGAAGAGCAGAAACAACATGGTGGCTTTCACTGTAACATAAAGGCATATTTGTTGTTGATTATTCATTGTGTTGTGTCCAATTATTTTCTTCAATTACCTCATCTATCCATCTCCACCTCTCCCGTCTCCTTCTTCTTGTGCCTTCAATCTTTCTCAGCATCAGAGTCTCTAGGGAATCCTGCCTTTGCGTGATATGGTCTAAATATTTGAGCTTCAACCTCATGATCAAACCTTCTAGTGAACAGTTTGTCTTGATTTCCTGTAGTACTGATTTATTAGATTTTCTTGAAGTCCAATGGACTCTAAGCAGTCTTTTCTAACACCACAATTTAAAGGCGTCAATTCTACGGCGCGCTCAGCCTTCTTTATGGTCCAGCTCTCACATCTGTATGTTACTACTGGAATACCATAGTTCTAACTATGTTGATAGTGTAAAATCTTTGCTTTTAACTAGCTTGTCCAAGCTTGTCATAGCTTTCCTCCCCAGAAGCAAAAGTCTTTTCACGTCATGGCTACAATCAACATCAACAGGTAATAAATGAAATCATATATATTTTTTAGTTGTTAAAACAGTATCAAGTGCACTTGTTCAGAGGAGCAAATTGTTAATTTAGAGCTACAGCTGTAATTTAAATCAAAATGACTTACTAGCATTAGTTTTTCAAACAGATGAATATGGGATTGCTGCCATCTAGTGGATATTCTGGGTGAATACAAGTATTCTATAAACAAATGATCTCAGATTGTATTTGTTATTTTTTTCAAATAGTTTTTATTGTAATTAAAACAAAATACAAACAATTACCAATTATGTTGTAGATATACATAAATACAGAAATGTCTTTGCTCTTTTACATAATTTTTTTTATAATGTTGACAGTAATAAATAAAAAAAGAATTAGGGAGATAGAAGAGGAATATTTTATTTATAAAATGCCTGCATATTCCATAGCGCTAAGTACAGGGGGTACACTTTGTACAAAAGACAGCTGTGACCAAAGTTACATACTAGTACAGAAGTTGTAGAGGGCCCTGCTCTTGAATCTTACTTTTATGTAGCTACTAGCAACTTGCCCATCAAAAATGAGGGGGCAATAAAAAAGTGTGGAAATGCTGTTTGTCACTCAATGGGAGTCTACTGCGTGCCTCAACTGCTCGCCTCGCTCCGCGAGTCTCGCAGTGCAATGAGCACCTTTGGCGCTAATTGCACCCTAAGTCCTGCAGGTTGCCTCACTTTGTGAGGCAACACCTGCCTCGTAAATCAAGGCTCGCAGTTGCCGCCCTATGGGCCGGCAACGGATATCACTGCGAGGCTCGCAGTGCAACCCTAATTTGCGCGTGTCACCTCACTTTGAGAGGCAACGACGATCAGTGCTTGCTTTGCGAGGCTCACAGTGCAATGAGCACCTTTGGCTATCTGTTTTGCGTTTTTTTTTTAAGTGTACAGGGAGACTGTTGATCATCTGAGGAGAAAGTGTCAGCAATGTGCTAAGTGTGCAGTGTAAATAGGCTGCGTGTGAGAGGGCAAATTCTTTGTTTAGGCGGGAGAACCTTCATTTCAAAAGCATAATGTGGTAATGTGAAAGTTAGAGTTGCGAAATGGCAGCATTTTCCGTCCCCCCTAATAGTGTATTTTTCTACCCCGTACATCCCTGGCAAAGTCGTACGCGGCTGGCAGTGTTTTGCAGGCTTCAGGGTTGTGTAGCCTCGTTTTCATTTTTTTCAGCCATCTTTTTTTTTCTCGCTTAGCCGATTTTCAAGTGCCGAAACTCTGGAAATTCACCTAAAATTTCCATGCAACCAGACTCCCAGACGTCCTGGCTTTCCCCCCGTGATGTGTGTGATGTTTTTTTTTATGTTTTCTTTTTTTTTACGCAATTTTTTCAAACTGCTGTGGGGCTTGCACTGATTTGGATTATTGAGCTTTCTGCTGATCTGTAGTCCCGCTAGTCGTAGGGATGAGCGCCTATGGCGCTCATCTGCACCAGCGCAATGAGCGCCTTCGGCGATCACTGCCTAAGTTGTGCGGGGTCGTAGGGATGAGCGCCTATGGTGCTCATCACCACCAGCGCAATGAGCGCCTTTTTGGCGCTCATTGCCTGCAACTGCGGCCCTCGCATTAACAACAACCCACAATGCTCACAACTAAATATGTGATATAAAGGCCGTGATCTACTAACATGCAAAGTAGTGAGCCCTGCCATACTTCAGTAATAACTTTCATTCTAATTACCATATACCTACATTTGTAAGTATGGACGCTATTCTGTGTATGCGTGCTGATGTGAGTAATTCAAAACAAGGCCCCTCATGGGGTTGATTGACAGGAAGACTCATTCAATAACCTATTCATGTAATAATCTCTCATACAGTATAAGCAGATCAGTATAACTGAATTATATGAGCCTAATATGAATAATGATATTGCAGATGTCATTTGTGAACTACGTAAAAATAGTAACATTAGTACCTATGTAAGGATGACTGTCAATTTTTAGAATGTCTTAATTTACCAGACTCTGCCTGTGTATTGGGCACTTCCATATTGTATGGATAGTCTATAATGTGAATACGAGGGTATGCCACAAAGAGTTACTCTGCTATTCATTTGCTACTAGCGACTTGCCCTTCAAAAATGACGGCAAGACAATTTTAAGCCTGGCAATGCTATTTGCCACACAATGCAAGGCTCTGCCACCTCTGAGCACCTTCAGCGCTCATCGCGAGCCTCTCCTCACTCTCTGACCCCTGTGTCTGTATCCCCCTCTCTCCCTCCCCCTCCTTTCCCTGCCCTGTGTCTTTCTCCTCTGTGTCTCTGCTGAGAGTGCCGTTGGTTTTATCTTCAAAGTCCTGTGTGCCGTGCATTGTTCGTCTCTGTTCCTGGCTTTGCCATCGTGTATTTTCTAAGTCCCGCGTGCCTGGCGTTGTTTGGGTAAGTGTTACTGGCTTCAGTCTCGTTTTGATCCTGTTTGAGTATTTTTTGTTTTTTTCGGCCGTTATTTTTTTTCTCGCTTAGACAGTTTTCGATCGACGAAAAAAAGGCAAATATGATAATAATAATTAACCCCAATATTAATAATTAATCCCAATATTAACACTATAAGTGCCCTGAGGGTCCTTCAGGACCCTCATGACACAAAGTCTAAACACTACCCCCTCTACCCTATTAATCCCCCTCTACCTATCAACCCCCCTCTAAACTATTAAGCCCCCTCTAAACTATTAACTCCCCTCTATGCTATCAACCCCCTCTACACTATAACCCCCTCTACCATATCAACTCCCCTCCACACTATTAACCCTGCGTCTTCTTATTGGCTTAAATCTGATTGACAGCATTTTCAGCCAATCAGAAGGTGCCATTTCTGAATTTTAGTGGAGCATGCAAGAGAACCCTAATTCCAGGGAGGAGTTCCGTTAGTTTTTATTTTATTTTTTAAACCTCCTAATTTTTTGGAAGAGCCATGCCGGCGAAGACTACAAGGAGGCCAGGGGCATCGCTCGATGGACATTTAGGAAAAGTAAGGGTACTATTTAGAATTTATTTGTTGTGTTTATTTATTTATTAATTTTAATGTTTCTTTTTTTTTACTCAGTGTGCCGGACCTGGGTACATTTAGGAAGGGCCCTTGCCAGGGACGAAGCAGAGAAGACCCTCGTCGCTGGAGGGGCATTTCGGCAAGGTAAGTGGTTTTATTTACCCTATTTTAGGTTTAGGAAGGGGGTTTGTTTTAGGTGTTATTAGAGGGTTTTTAGTGTATGTAATGTATTTTTTTATTTAACTGTAATATAGGCTTTTTTTTTAATAGTGTAGAGGGGGGTTGATAGGGTAGAGGGAGGGTTAACAGTGTAGAGGGGACTTGATAGTGTAGGGGGGGTTAATAGTGTAGAGGGGGTTGATAGTGTAGAGGAGTGGGTTAATAGTGTAAAGTGGGGTTGATAGTGTCAAGGGGGGTGATAGTGTAGAGAGGGGTTGATAGGGTAGAGTGGGGGTTAATAGTGTAGAGGGGGTTGATAGGGTAGAGGGGGGTTTATAGTGTAGAGGGCGGTTAATAGTGGAGGACCCTCAAGGCACTTATATTGTTAATATTGGGGTTAATTATTGTCCCATAAGGGTCTGTATAGACCCTAATGGGACTAATGGGGTTAAGTATTGTCCCATAAGTGTTTTGTTCATACTCCTACGGAACTGAGGGGGTTATTTAGAGGTTTATGTGATCTGGTTAATTTTAGATGCCTGGGGGGTACTTATAGCAGGGGTTAATTTTTTAGTTATCGCGGGTCCTTATTGCGCTGCAAGGGGTATTATGGGGACACTGTGGGGGTCCCGATGAGGACCCCCAGCATAGGGAGGTTAATTTTAGGTGCAGGGGGGTACATGAAGTACCCCCAACGACAGGGGTTAACTGGTGAACTCCCGTGGGGGTCCCGATTGGGATCCCTTGCTGCAAGGGTTAATATTGGAAGGCTGAGGGATCCTGATCCCGGCAGCATGGTTATGTATTTGGGGAGCTAGGGGAAGCTTTAGGGTCCAAAGGGAGGTTTGGGGGTCGGAGCGGGGGTCTCTTCTGCTGCTCACGCAGCAAACGCAAGCGCTTTTATAGCCTTTGCGAGTCCTCCCCAGCTTTTTTCCCTAACAATACACACGTAATCAATGAAGTTCACTCGCAATATTATGGATCCCATCCAGCATCAGTAAACCAAGCTCTCAACAATAAAATTGAGGTGGCTGGATTACGTGATGCTTGCAAAATTTCACCAATCAACGCAATTTACAAATGTTTTTGCTGCGCCACAGCCATAGGAACCAATAGATAACAACAAATAGAATAGTGATTGGCAGAGAGAGATAATATATTTGTGAGCCTCCCACCCTAACATGGACTGTGTTGTAGATTTTTACATATTAGCACGCAGGTCTTGGAGCTGGAGGGTTTGAGATTTTGAGCAAGAGAGTAGACAAGTTAAGAGTTTGGAGAGCAGGTTACAATTTCTTTTACTGATTTATATTAACTAAAAAAATACACATAGAGTAATACTACAGAGAGGGAGTGGAGCGAATGAGGGAGAGGGTTGGGAGGGTGCTAGGAGTGGTAGTTCTGGGGGCGAGGTCGGAAGGTGATTTAGAGGGAGGAAGGGATGACCACATAGTCATAGGCACTATTAGCTCATGGTCAGATGGGGAAGAACCTGATCGCGGGTTTGGTAGTGGTGGGGAGGGACAGGCTTCATGGACAGAGCAGGGAGGGCTGGATCCCTGTCTACAGTCAGGAGGACTGTGCTGGGGGCAAGTACAGAGCTCCTAACTGTAGGCACAAGGAGATGGTGGAACTTCTCAATGCCATATGTGCCTGCCACTATCCTAATAGGGGGCGGGAACTTAGGCCTGGCCCTATTCCGGAAGTAGGTAGCAGCTGCAGTTACTGTGGTCGGTTTTGCTAATAGGTATGTGAGGTCAGTAAGGTAATGTTATGATGACAGCAGGGCCAAGGTGAGGAGGATGATGGAAGAGAAGGCCAAAGCAGCGAGAGTCCCAAGTGGTGCCCCCCCCCCCCCAAGTGACTGTAGACTATAACGAGTGGGAGAAGTTGCTGAAGGAGGTGATGACACAAGTGACCTTTGCTGGAGGTCTGGGTTCACTCATCCCAAGACGAATGCTGCTGTCAGGGCACCCACACACCAGGATCTCAGTGACAATCTATTGGTACAAATGTTAACATAATCTAGCCTTGCTATTATTATTATCTTTATTTGTAACGCGCCAACATATTCCATAGCACTATACAGTACAGGGGTTGAGTTCATGGCAAAGACAAAATTAACACCTTACAAAGAATGGAGGGCCCTGTTTTCAAGCTTAAAATCAAATATACATAATGCTTGTTTCCAAAGCACCGACACATGATTAAAAACGTGCAAACTTACAATCTAAAGGGTTGAGGTGTGATACAAGAGGGTGATAGATGCAAGATGGTGGTGTGAAATCAATTTGTTCAATCAAGTGGAGGTGTCTGTGTGTTGTACTGTATATTGTGGGTGTAAGTGTTTTTAAGCTGTGGAGTATGCAATTTTGCATATTAAGGCTGAAGGTAATAAGCTTTTTTAAACAGGTGTGTTTTTAGTGATTTTTTAAAGGTTTTGAGACAGGATGATAGTCTAATGGAGTGAGGCAAGGAGTTCCAGATAGTAGGGGCAGCACAAAAAAAGTCTTGAAGGCGGGAGTGGGAGGAGGTGACAAGAGAGGAGTAAAGAAGAAGGTCGTTAGCAGAACGGAGTGGGCAGAGTATTTTGAAACAAGAGCAGAGATATAAGTGGGTGCAGTGTTGTTGAGGGCTTTATATGTTAGAGTCATGATTTTAAATCTGATTCTGGAGGCTATGGAAAGCCAGTTGAAAGATTGAAAGAGAGGAGACGCAGACACTGAGCGTTTAGTATGGAAGATGAGTCTAGCGGAGGCATTCATTATGAATTGGAGTGGAGACAGATGAGAGATGGGGGGCCAGCAAGCAGTGAATTGCAGTAGTTGAGTGTATTCACATTTTAGCTGTGTCTTCTGTAAGATAGTAAAGAATTTTGGAGATGTGTTTTAAGTGAAACTGACAAGATTTTGTTATTGATTGTATGTGAAGAATAACAGAGAGGGAAGGGTCCAGTAGAACCCCAAGACAACGGGCCAGAGAGGTGGGAGTGATAATGGCATTGTCAACAGTGAGAGATATTTGAGGAGTGATATGCTAGAGAGGCAGTTGGTAACTTGAGCTAAAAGGGAGGGTATAGATCTGGTGCAGAGAGGTAGATTTGAGCATCATCTGAATAGAAATGATACTGAAACCCAAAGGATTTTATTAGGCTACCATGGGAGGATGTGTAGCCTTTGTGTTGGTTATATTTTGTAACCAGATGGCTACCTTCCATCACATATTCCATGATCCTCTTATCGTTGGACACAATGAATGCCATTGAGAAGAGATGGCGCAGTCTCGATTTTTTTCTTTATTCTTTAGTATTAACCTTTTTTATTTTTATATTTTAGGCATAATTCAAGTCCATGATGACATCATATTTATCATAAAGCAGTGCTACCAAATAATGTAAGTGAAATATATACACAGTGGCTATCAGTGACATTCCCCCAGCAGAATGGTCTCACACGCCATTAATTAAATCATATATCCTGTTTTATAACACATGGTTGTTGTTAAGTTTACCTGATAGCAATGCAGATATGGCGTGGGACTAACAAAGTCCGACAATGGCATGTTACTCAAAACCAGCATTAATACATATGTTAATTACCCATGTTATCCCCTTATCAATACGAGAAGAGATTATTTTGTCTGATGTAATTACCAGACATTATGGCTGCTGATCTTTGTCTCCTCTCAGTATTAATGGGTATGTGTTCATGCCTCATGATATCCTAACCATCTTTTATTTTACATTTTTGATTTTCTGAACACATTGTATGTGTGTAATTGCTTTTGGATGAGGATCAGGTGATTATGTTTATTGTTACAGTTACATTATTTAGCACTGTACTGTACATACAAGTTTGGCTAGATTTCCAGTTAATGCATCTGTGTAATGGAAGAGATGAAGACATGATGTATGTGCTATGCACATTACTGATTACTTTTATTATATGGAGATTTTAATGATGAGATTTATATTCATCTGATTATGGTTATTGTGGTGTATGACCACATGTGACTGTAGTAGGTGCTATACATAATTATTATTATTGTAGTGTATTACTTTTACCCCTTTAGGTTATTTCTGTTTTCCGAAACAGCTCTCGGATCCGCACACACAACACCCATGATTTTAATGCACGATCGTATAGGTTTATGACTGTGCTCTATAATAAACAATGATATTGTAAAACCATTATCAATGTTTCCGTGAATTAATTCTGCAGGAAATGTGACATGATGATGTCATATATATCCTTCTTTTCATTCCAAAACATTGTTATGTGAACATTCCAGCCCATTACAGTGACACGAGGTGGTTTACAAGAGATCACCTGTATTAATATGTCCAAAGTGTGTTCAAGCACTTATGTTTATGTTGTTTTCTCTATTTTCTAAAGCATGTGTTAACAACATCATTTGTGATTATTGGGAGTACTTTGATAAATATACATTCTGACACTGTTGTGGCTCACCATTCCACTGAAGGGTTGTTAACCATATGACATGTATAATTAATAATTAATTGAATCATTAACACAAGTTGTGATGTCACATCAGTATTATTGGTATACATCTTGCCAAATGCATAACAGCAATGGTGTGGGACTTGACAGGACAGGTGTACCCATGATTCCTGTTGATGGAGGTAAGTTTCCTGTTCCTCAATGTGCCTTTCCACAGCCGCCTTGTGCGTTTGTAGGCTTGCCTGAACAGCTTCAACGCATCACTGCAATCCCCCTTGTCTTGATAAGTCACAGTATCCCCATGTCATTGTGCCTATAACACCCTGATCCTTACATGCTCTATGGGAAAATCCAGTACCTGACCTGTGATATCTAGTGATATACCTGTGGAATTCACCTCTTCCATTTACTCACCATCAGTGTCACCCACTCCTCTGTTCATGATCACATATCTCACACTCCAGTGTATAAGACCCAGGGTTATTGTGTAGATGACATACCTTCCCATGGATGTGATGTTGATCAACTCTGTCTGTACTGTGCTGTGGTGAGGATGACTAATGTTGTAGTAAGTGCCCCAGAGTAGCTGTGTGTTTCATGTGTGTATCTGTTTTCCTGGACATTGTAATATGCTATATGAAAGTGTACTATTGTCAATAGTTTGTGTTCCAAAATATATATTATGACATATTATATTATGTGCTATTTAATGCCACTCAGTAATGTAATTTCTCTTTAGCTGTTTTAGCTGGCTTCAAGCAATGTTTTTACTTAAAACTTTTGCATGTTTGATGAGTCACAAATTAAACATTAACACGCATGTTTTAATATCATATTTATGAGACTGTCCAGTATTTAATTTTCATTCACTTCCATGCATTTTTATTGTTATTTATTGCTTCAGTGTCTCTTTAAGTGCTGCTGCAGCTATCAAAATTGGTGTTTAGTACCCATAAATTGTTGAGAAATGTGTTACTCTTCCGATTTATGGGTCTGACATAATTTGTAAGTGCTCATTAAAGCCTGAATTGAGTAGGGATTTTGTATAAAAGAGAAAATGGGTTTGCGTGTCCCGCTTGTCCATAGTCATCAGAAGTAGCTCGCTCGCTCGCACTGGTGAATAGGATAGTTAGGGAATGTTACTGAGCACTTTGTGACAGGGAGAATTGAATGAGGCCCTATCTAACTGCTTATTGGGTGATAGAGGCAATACTTCAGATCAGTTAAACAATTATACCTCTCTTTTTCTGAGTTGAGAACACCATCTTTCAGATGCAACAACTATGTAGATAATATATATATATATATATATATATATATATATATATAAATATTGTGACAGGCTGGCTGCCACTTCCAGGGTCAATGCCCTGTTGACCGTCTCTGTAATGAAGTATCTCAGGAGGCGTTGTAGCTTTAAGGAGCTTTACTGAAAACCTTGTCAGCAGGTACAAACAAAAATAATACAAAACAAAGCCTAGCTTTCCTTGAAGCACTAACTAAACATAAATATCAGTTTTCCTCACTAGCATCAACTAATGCAAAAATAAAGTGTTCACGTATACAGGCCTGTAAGTTTTCGGATGCAAAAGTCTGTGGGTTTACTTCAGCATGCAGAGCTGTCTCTCCTGGCTCTCAGTCCAGACTGAACCCACCCTGCTGAGTGCTCAGTAGTCCTTTTAAAGGCAGAATGCAGCTGGGTTTGATTAGTCTGTTGCAGGAGGCTTAACTCTTTCACTCCCATGGGGAAAAAGGGCTCTGGTAAGTCTGCTACTTACATACACCCCTTGTATGATTCTATCACACATCCCCCTCCCCAGCTCGACACCACTGGGTGGAGCGGCCAACGCCGTGAGGCAATGAATTCGAGACAAAGCATCCGCATTAGCATGTAGGCTGCCGGCTCTATGGAGGACACGGAAACAGTAGGGCTGCAGGGACAGGAACCATCTCGTTACCCGGCTGTTCTTTTCCTTATTCTGCTGCATCCATTGCAGGGGTGCATGGTCAGAGACCAGAGTGAACTTCCTCCCTAAGAGATAGTAACGAAGCGCCTCCGTGGCCCATTTGATGGCCAGGCATTCCTTTTCCACGATGGAATATTTCTGCTCTCGTGGCAACAGTTTGCGGCTCAGGAATAAAATGGGATGTTCCTCGTCCTGCACTACTTGCGATAAAACAGCGCCCAGTCCCAGTCCCGAAGCATCCGTCTGCAAGATGAATTCCTTTCCAAAATCTGGGGTCACTAGCACAGGATTCCGACATAGGACCGACTTTAGATCCGTGAATGCTGCTTCAGCCTCTGAACTCCATTTAACCATGTTGGGCACTCTGTTTCTTGTAAGGTCTGTCAGGGGGGCAGCTCTTGTAGAGAAATGGGGTATGAATCTCCTATAATACCCTACTATCCCCAAGAAGGCTCTTACTTGTTTCTTATTCAGAGGTTGTGGCCAGTCCTGAATTGCCTTCACCTTGTTGAGCTGGGGTCGAACAACTCCTCTCCCCACCGTATATCCCAAATATTTGGCCTCACTCAGACCGATGGCACACTTTCCGGGGTTTACTGTAAGGTGTGCGCGCCTTAGGGCTTCCAAAACGGCTTCCACTTTCAGCAGATGTGTCTCCCAGTCATCGGTATAGATGATTATGTCATCTAGGTAAGCGGCTGCGTACTCTGAATGGTGGCGTAACAGCTTATCCATCAGTCTCTGAAAAGTAGCCGGTGCTCCGTGCAATCCAAAAGGTAGCACCTTGTAATGAAAAAGACCGTCAGGTGTTGAAAAGGCGGTTTTCTCCTTGGCTGCTTGCGTCAAGGGTATTTGCCAGTACCCTTTAGTCAAATCCAACGTTGTTAGAAACCTCGCTTTTCCGAGTCGCTCGATTAGTTCGTCTACTCTAGGTATAGGGTATGCATCAAACTCGGATACAGCGTTTAGCTTGCGAAAATCGCTGCAAAACCTGACAGTTCCATCAGGTTTTGGAACCAAGACAATGAGGCTGCACCATTCGCTTTGAGACTCCTCGATTACTCCAAGTTCTAACATTTTGTTCACCTCAGCCCTTATTTCGGTTTTCTTTGCTTCAGGTATGCGGTAAGGTTTAATCCTTATTCTCACGCCTGGTTTAGTGACAATATTATGGTAAATGGCAGTGGTGCGACCTGGGTTGGTGGAAAACACATCCGCGTTCCGCTTCAACATTTTGTAGGTTTCCTCTGTTTGTGCAGGGGACAACTCTTGTGATACATAGGCTTTCGGAGGTTCAATACAGATTTTGGACTCGCTGGCATCTTCTGACTCCTCAGCCAGACAAGTGACATCCATCACTTTTGTTTGCTCTTTCCAGGGTTTTAGAAGGTTTACATGATATATTTGTTCTCTCTTGCGACGCTCAGGTTGACTGACTTTGTAATCCACCTCACCTATAGCTTCAATAACTTCGTAGGGGCCTTGCCATCGGGCCAGTAATTTGCTTTCGGTTGTTGGCACTAACACTAGAACCCTGTCTCCGGGTTGAAACTTCCTCACCTGGGCCGTGCGGTTGTAATAGGTTTGCTGGTTACTTTGAGCTCGTTCCATATGGTCTCGCACCAGAGGGATAACTTTGGCAATTCTTTCTCTCATGTTCCTCACATAATCCACAATATTTTCGCCCGGCACTATTTGCTCTTCCCATTCTTCCTTTAATATGTCCAGAATTCCTCTTGGATGGCGGCCGTAGAGGAGTTGGAAGGGAGAAAATCCTGTGGAAGCTTGGGGGACTTCTCTTATGGCAAAGAGTAAATAGGGTAGGAGTAGGTCCCAATTTTTCCCATCTCGTGCTACAACTTTTCTTAGCATACTCTTCAAAGTTTTATTGAACCGTTCTACCAGTCCGTCTGTTTGCGGATGGTAAACCGAGGTCCTGAGTGATTTCACCTGTAAAAGCTGGCACATGTCTCTCATCAGCTTTGACACAAAAGGGGTCCCTTGGTCTGTTAGGATTTCTTTGGGTATCCCCACCCTTGAGTATAGTTGAACAAGCTCTTTTGCTATATTTTTCGAGGTAGCAGTGCGTAAGGGTATGGCCTCCGGGTATCTGGTGGCATAGTCCATTATTACGAGGATGTATTGGTGCCCTCGTGCTGATTTTTCTAGTGGACCCACCAGATCCATTGCTATTCTTGAAAACGGCTCCTCGATTATGGGTAAAGATACCAGTGGAGCTCTTAGGTCGGAGCGGGGAGCTGCCAATTGGCATTCAGGGCAAGATGCACAGTACTGGGCTACTTCAGCAAAAATGCCAGGCCAGAAAAACCGTTTCAATATCCTTCCCAGGGTTTTATCCTTCCCAAGGTGGCCCCCAAGGAGGTTACGGTGTGCCAGATCAAGGACTTTCCTCCTTTGTGCTCGGGGAACTAGGAGCTGCTCCAGTGTTTCTTCCTTCGAAGGAACGACCCTGTACAGCAAGTTATTCCGCAGTATGAAATAAGGGCCCTGTCTCCTCTCTCTCCCGGTGACCGGAGTCCCATTCACTTCCACAAGCTGACGACGTATGTTCTGTAGGATCGGATCCACAGCTTGGTCACGAGCAAAGTCATACTTGTCAGGGAAACACTGCAGTGGAGTAAGTTCCTCTTCTACATGTTCTCCCGTTTGGGCCCGTTCTTCATCAGATTGAGCCGTGGGACCTTTCTGGACGGTCTCCTTCCTGTCTCCTGTCTGGCAGGCTGCTAAAGCCTCCTCAACGGCTTTCCTTCTTATCTTTGTGCCTAAGCGCTTAGCTTTCTTTCTCTCCCGCTTCGTTTTGCGGGTTTTCCCGGATCCGGAGAATAGATCCTGGTCCACAAACGGTGGGAGTGACCACAGGGTTTCCTTGGCCTCTGGGCCACTCTGTTCGGATTGTCTTTGGTTTTCACCTTTTCCTGTTTGGAGGAGGTCTTCAAGTTGTGGAAAATCCCTGCCTAATACAACAGGGTAGGGCAGATTGGCTATTACAGGAGCGGTGAGCAACATCTTTTTCCCCTGAACCTCCAGTGCTGCGGTACCAGTAGGGTACAGGTTCACTGTCCCATGTACACAGGTGATGCCCACCTTCCTTGAGTTTTGTATTTTGCTGGATTTTATAACTTTGGCCGAAAATAGGGTCACCGCACTCCCAGAGTCAATTAAAGCTATGGTTTCCTTCCCATTCACTTTTATGGCTTTGACGAACTGGTGTAGTTGTCCAGCCACTCCTACCAGGTTGATCATATTGCAGTGGTACGTATGTTCCCCCAGGTTACACTGCATGGGTTCCTCCTTATTTGGGCAATAGACAGCTAGGTGTCCGAATTCCCCACAGTAAAAGCATTTGATCTTGCTTACTGGGGTCCCTCTTTGCTTGTTTTCTTCAGGAACTAACCTTTCTGGGTTCCCTTGTAACGAGTGTCTTCCAACTTCCGGCTTCATGAGGCTTGGTCTGGTTCTCATCCAGTTAGGAGTTTGAACCTTAGGGTTGTTAGGCCGCCTTTGAACACCAGAGGTCTCCTCTTTTGAAAAACGGGTTAGTTCCTTCATGGCGAGATATCTTTCTGTTAGGGAGATAAACTCGTCTGGGGTCTCTGGCTCGTTTTGCCCCACCCATTCTCTTAAGCCTGGTGGTAAGCTTCGCAAGTAGCGGTCCATAATCAGCAATTCTACAATTCTCCCTGGTCCATTGCTGTCTGGCTGTAGCCACCTTTGGGCTAAGTGCAGCAACTCAAACATCTGAGGGCGAGGGGGCTTATTCTCCCCAAACTTCCATGAATGGAACCTTTGTGCTCTGACACTGCGGGTAACTCCGGATCTGGCCAGGATCTCTGCTTTCAAGGTGGCATAATTCAGGGCTTGTTCACTGTCCAGGTCGAGGTATGCTTTTTGCGCCTCTCCACATAAATATGGTGCAACTATGCTGGCCCAGTGCCCTTGGGGCCAGGCTTCTCTGACGGCAGTTCTTTCAAAGCTCAATAGATATGTTTCCACATCGTCTTCAGGACTCATTTTTTGTAGAAACTGATTTGGCTTGCCCCTCATACAGGTCTCTGGTGACACAGCAGGTTTGAGAGGTGTCATTTGCTGTAGCTGGGCCAACAGTATTTGATTGGTCTCCCGCTGCAGCTTCCGCTCTTCCATGGCTTGGGCCTGTTGTTCTGCCAGGACCTGGGTGGCTCTAGCTTGTTGTTCTGCCAGTGCTTGTGTCGCCTGGGCCTGTTGCCTTAGGAACTGTTGTGTAGTCTCCTGCTGTTGGGTAGTGGTCTGTATTAAGGCTTTCACTAGCGCCTCCATTTTGTACTGTGGGCTGTCTTCTTAAGCGCAGACAATGTATATCCCACCACTGCCACCAAATTGTGACAGGCTGGCTGCCACTTCCAGGGTCAATGCCCTGTTGACCGTCTCTGTAATGAAGTATCTCAGGAGGCGTTGTAGCTTTAAGGAGCTTTACTGAAAACCTTGTCAGCAGGTACAAACAAAAATAATACAAAACAAAGCCTAGCTTTCCTTGAAGCACTAACTAAACATAAATATCAGTTTTCCTCACTAGCATCAACTAATGCAAAAATAAAGTGTTCACGTATACAGGCCTGTAAGTTTTCGGCTGCAAAAGTCTGTGGGTTTACTTCAGCATGCAGAGCTGTCTCTCCTGGCTCTCAGTCCAGACTGAACCCACCCTGCTGAGTGCTCAGTAGTCCTTTTAAAGGCAGAATGCAGCTGGGTTTGATTAGTCTGTTGCAGGAGGCTTAACTCTTTCACTCCCATGGGGAAAAAGGGCTCTGGTAAGTCTGCTACTTACATACACCCCTTGTATGATTCTATCACAATATATATATATATACATATATATATATATATATATATATATATATATACTAGCGACTTGCCCGTCAAAAATGACGACAATAAAATTGTAATGCTGGCAATGCTGTTTGCCACCCAATGTGAGCACCTTTGGCGCTCACCGCGAGCCTCTCCCCCTGTCTACTTCCTCCCCTGTGTCTCCTTACCTTGATCAGCTGCTCCTGCTTCACTCCATCGCGTCTTCCGGCTGTGTCGGGACCCGGCACATGGTAATGACGTGATGCGCATGTGACGTCACGTCATTAGCATATTCTGGGTCTCAACACAGACAAAAGATGGAGAGCAGCTGATGAAGGTAAGTGAGGGGAGAGGAGGGCAGACGGAGAGGCAGGGTAATTGGCGAGGGTGAAAGGGAGGAGGAGGGAGGATGAGGGGAAGGCGGGAGGAGACACTGGGGGTGATGCGAGGCTGGGCGGCCTTGCGATCTCTCCCCTGGCAGGAACCAGGTAGTCCTGCGGGCCTCTAGGTTACGGGCCGCAATGTCTCGCCTCGCTTTGCGAGGATCGCAGTTGAGCCTGTACTGCCTGCACCGTAGGGATGAACGCCTATGTTTTTTTGGTAAGTTTTTTGGTAAGCCCGCAATGCTGAGAACTATATATGTGATATTTGTATGTATCTATTTCCTTTTATGTAATTTATTTTATTAGGAAATGCATATAAGCTTTGTTTTTATTGCCTAAATATCACAAAATGAGATCCTTTATGGGTCAAAGAATCTGTAGAGTTGGGTGTGCAGTGTAGTGTCATAGCCTATTAGGGACTACGTCTTATAGAGATGGTCACTAATTGGCAAGTATGAAACATAGCACAGCAAGAGTGCCACAACCAAGGGGTGAGGGGAATCGGTCACCCCTGAACCTCCTGCCTTCTGCTACAGCAATCACATTCCAAATCCTGTTAAATAGGAGTCAGCATACACCTGCCATCATTTAAAGTGCCTCTGATTAACCCCAAATAAAGTTCAGCTGCTCTAGTTGGTCTTTCCTGAAATTTTCTTAGTCGCATTCCACAGCAAAAGCCATGGTCCACAGAGAGCTTCCAAAGCATTAGAGGTATCTCATTGTTAAAAGATATCAGTCAGGAGAAGGGTACAAAAGAATTTCCAAGGCATTAGATATACCATGAAACACATCAAGGGGAGAAAATATGGCACAACAGTGACATTGAAAAAGAACTGGAGCTCCCTCCAAAATTGATGAAAAGACGAGAAAAAAACTGGTCTGGGAGGCTACCAGGAGGCCTACAGCAACATTAAAGGAGCTGCAGGAATATCTGGCAAGTACTGGCTGTGTGGTATATGTGACAACAATCTCTTGTATTCTTCATATGTCTGGGCTATGGGGTAGAGTGGCAAGACGAAAGACTTTTCTTACGAAGAAAAACATCCAAGCCAGGCTACATTTTGCAAAAACACATCTAAAGTCTCCCAAAAGCATGGGGGAAAAGGTGTTATGGTCTGATGAAACCAAGGTTGAACTTTTTGGCCATAATTCCAAAAGATATGTTTGGCGCAAAAATAACACTGCACATCACCAAAAGAACACCATACCCACAGTGAAGCATGGTGGTGGCAGCATCATGCTTTGGGGCTGTTTTTCTTCAGATGGAACTGGGGCCTTAGTTAAGATAGAGGGAATTATGAACAGTTCCAAATACAAGTCAATATTGGCACAAAACCTTCAGGCTTCTGCTAGAAAGCTGAACATGAAGAGGAAGTTCATCTTTCAGCATGACATCCAAATCAACAAAGGAATGGCTTCACCCGTAGAAGATTAAAGTTTTGGAATGGCCCAGCCAGAGCCCAGACCTGAATCCAATGACAACAATCTCTTGTATTCTTCATATGTCTGGGCTATGGGGTAGAGTGGCAAGACGAAAGCCTTTTCTTACGAAGAAAAACATCCAAGCCAGGCTACATTTTGCAAAAACACAAATCAACAAAGGAATGGCTTCACCAGTAGAAGATTCAAGTTTTGGAATGGCCCAGCCAGAGCCCAGACCTGAATCCGATTGAAAATCTGTGGGGTTATCTGAATAGGGCTGTGCACAGGAGATGCCCTTGCAATCTGACAGATTTGGAGTGTTTTTGCAAATAAGAGTGGGCAAATCTTGCCACGTCAAAATGTGCCATGCTGATAGACTCTTACCCAAAAAGACTGAGTGCTGTAATAAAATCAAAAGGTTCTTCAACAAAGCATTAGTTTAAGGGTGTGCATACTTATGCAACCATATTATTTTATTTTTATATTTTTTCTTCCCTCTACCTAAAAGATTTCAGTTTGTTTTTCAATTGAGTTGTACAGTTTATAGGTCACATTAAAGGTGGAAAAAGTTCTGAAATTATTTATCTTTGTCTAATTTTTTTACAGCACAGAAACCTGACCTTGTAGACTTTTTATATCCACTGTATATCTAATGTTTCCTTAAAGCTGCAGTTACGGCACTTGTTACTGCACTTCCCACGCATAAGATTTATGACTTCCGCATTTCCTATTGGCTGCTAGAGCCCGGTCTCATTCATAAAGCTGGGTTTGGCTGCTCCCTGCACAGAAATCTGTTGCCTCTAAGGCATGATTTACGTCTGTGTACTGAGTGCTGTAATCTGGTGGAGTGAAATATTTAAATTAGTGTAGAAGTTAGGGAAAAAAGGTATGGCTACCAGACATGTCCATGTTCTTATCTGAAGCTATATAATATTCAGTGTTTTAATGATGTAATGTAGAACATTTTTTTAAATGGTTGTGTTAAGGATTATATTATTTGCTGCTCAATGTTTGGATCAATTTGTGAGGTTAAAAGTAGATTCTGTAATCAGATTATATTTCATATTAAAACTGTAATTTTGTATTTAAAGGTTGCATGCACAACTTGGTTTTGATTTTTATAGTATGGGAAAGGACTTCTCTGTCTATATACCGAGGCAAGATGCAGAATATGTTTTTGTATAATTATAATCCTGCTTTTTTACGGTTTGTGTATATTAGTTAATTGTAAATTCCTTGAGCAGTTATATAGTAAGTCTATGTAAAATCACTAATTGCTTCAGAGGGCTTCCTGCTCAAGCCTAATTCTACAACCTAGGTCATTCAGTACACATCTGTTTTTTAGGTTTCCATCAACCAATTATTGTCATGTTTTTTTATATTCTCAACTGTGCTCCTTTGACACTTTTCTTCTTTTGGATAATATTTTCCAAACTTTGCTTGACTACAATTCAAATTACTTTCTGTTGCGTGATCTGGTGACCAATGGTGAGTTTGGTTATTGAAATCCCAGCACAAAAATAGTTTGTTATTTTATTTATTTATTCAGAATGTGTACAATTTTTTTTGGGTGCATATTGACATTTCACATGTTCCAGTATAGCATAGAAGAGTTTTCTTGTGCTACATTTTCTACATTTACACCAAGCCAAGAATACATGTTTTGCCATTATACTATGCATACTTAAGGGTTGCAGATTTGACATTTCTTTTTGACATTCAAACAAAAAATTAAATTATACAGTACCAGCATCATTTGCAGGTTTCAAAAACAAAGCACCTTATTAATTGAATAAAGTAATTTAAACATTATCTGCAACTATCATCTTACATCTAATACTAAAGCCCTCTTTCTATTCAACCATTTTTCCTGCCATACATATCCTGAGAAAAGTTGAATTTATTCAAAGATATAAATTAAATATATGCGATTGTTACAAATAACAAATACAATTCATAGCCAGAAATACAAGTATGCAAAGGATTAGAGGAAAAAGAAGACAAAAAAAAAAAAAAAGTTAATGGAACACTAAATGGCACACAATTATTTATGCTTCAAATTGATGGATTTAAAAAAAATCACCTTGTAACCTTTCAATAAAATGTGCAGTGTGATTGGATTGAGATGGCAAGGGAGGAGGGGCACACATACTGTTGGCACCAAATCGATGATTATTTGTGTCTTTTTGTATATTCTTTCCTTATTTGATTTGAATGATTGGGTCCACATATTGGAAGAGTTCAGCTATAGAACAGTTTCCTCAAGAAGCACCAGGACAAAAATAATAATCTGAAAATGCATGTGATTCACTGAATTAACTAAATGAATGAAGAATAGAAGTACATATTAAATTGTTAAACAATCATAGATTGATTCCAAAAACATAGCAAAATGCAAGCATTGCAGATTTTATAGAATATGCTCAGTAAACCAACACGTTACATATCGTATTAAAATAAATGATCTACAACTTATGTCATAATACATCCGTTCAGTTATTTCTTTCCAGCTTTCTGGAAGCACTGCAGGTTTTGCCTTGTATGCCTCTGCAAATCTCTCATTACATTTCTGAAAAACGAATTTCCAGTAATCTGAAGCACTGATACTTGGGTCAGGCTGGATGGCCCACTCTGTATAGTAATCACGATAATCTTTATAAGGATGCCCTTTAAATTCTGTATCTGGATTTTTTAAACTTGCATTTCCTACCACCTCGGTTGAACACAAAATATGACAGAGAATGCCTGTTTCATGATCTCTGTATCTTCCTAACCCCTGAGGTCTATGAGCAGCTGCAAAGTGCCTCCTGCCTCACATGGGACTTTGCAGAACGGACACTGCTTCCCACATCCAAAGATCCGTTTGAACAATTCATCCTGAGGCTTCATTGTAACCTTGGATAGTAAAGTACTGATGCTCATAGATTTCAGTTCATGCTTGATGTCTTCTATTGTATCATAAAGGTAGGTCTGAATATCTGAGGAAAACTCTTTAACACCACCTTTGTTTTGGAACAGAATCACTTTTATATTATTCTGGGGAATGACAAGTTCTTTTTTTAACATATCACAAAAGGTTTCCAAAAAAAATGATAAGGTGGAGGCTTTTAGAGCTTTTGAATCTTTCAGAACCATAATCACTTTCCTGGTGATTAAAGAAAACATTTTTGATTGTAAACCCTCAGTGCCATATTTATATTTATTTTCAATGCATTTTAAAATCCACTGTTTTACAAATCTCTCATAGCTGTTAATGTATTCTACATATTGACTAAAGTCTTTGTCATTAAGCAGCTTGCTGAGCAAAGAGTACTGGAAAAATGTCCTACTATTGTATTCCATGGCATTTTTGCTCAATAAAAGATCATCCACCATTTCTCTTCCAAGATTTTTATAAATATATTCAATTATTGCTGGCTTCAAACAAGTGACGCAGAAATTTTGAGCTCTGTTTCGACATTTATCTTTTTTCTAAAATACATTCTCAAAGATTGTGTAATATTGAGGTTTTAACTTTTCAACACAGAGCCTCGGGTCATTCTCTTGGATGAAGTCATCGTGCATCTTTCGAAACATTGGAGTTAAGCATTTCACTGATTATATTTAGCAATTCTTGGCATTAAGTGTCATGATAATCATCTTTTGTATTGACTTTTCCTTTAACGAAATCTATGCATTTTTCTTGTAATGAAAAAACAAGAATGTTGGTTCTCATTTGATAATCCTTAAAAAAATATATATATATATATTGTAAAGATGTGTGTACCCCAACATGTATCTATGTAGGTCTTGTCCATGCAGAATGTCTTCTCTCGGTAGTCATCTAAACTGTGTACACTTGATAATTTCTCAATACCTTTACCTACTTTATGTCTCATGTCTTTTCTCAATTGTTTTATCATTTCTTGGCTGATTTTCGCTTTCTGTAGACTTCTTAGCTGTATCATCCAGTTGTGCAGCACTTTAGAAAAGCGCCATTCCAGTTCTGAGTATTAAATGCACAATTGGTCATAGGCTACAGCCACCAGGTTGATTCTAAAGCTGAAGATAAAAGTCTCATATTTCACAGCTTTCCATAAGCTCTTTAACCATTTAGAAAATGTGCTTATGTTCTGAGCTTTTTTAGAGTGCAGCTTTTCCATGAATTGAAGCAACGATTTTTTCAGATCATAAATATTTTCACTGTATCCCAAATTTACTGAAGCCATAGGTGGGACACCATGCCAGAGTCCAGGAATGTACCATCTGTGTTTCTCCACGTCATGTTCCAACACATCAGGGAAAGCTTTCACTTCACTCTTTTTCTCCATTTTTGCTGCTGCCAGGGTCATTTCATTCAACTGGTCCCATAGTTTTTTTCTCCCCCTTATGTTCTTTTTGTAAGCAGATACATCGCTCACATTCTGATGTATAAACTGGCAGTTGGGTTTCTTCCCTATTTTAACCATTTTAAGAAATGTATGAACCACAATCTGCAGAATATCTTTCATCTCTGCTGTATTTTCCATGGCCGTATTGACAATGGTGATGTCACTCAATCCAACCAGTAGCGTTGCCAGCTCATTGTCATGTTCATAACTTTGATCAAGAGAAGCCAGTTCTGGGAAATCAGTGTGATTTGGATGGGGGCGTTACCGGAAATGAGAAGATGCGTCAGTAGCTGAGACGCTGAGATGGCTGGAGGAGCGAGAGGAATGGTGTTTTAATGTTGTGCTCCCTGATTTATCATCATACTGAATGCTATTGAGTGATATGTGAGTTAGGACAGGGATTATATTCTGAAACCAGCTAAATATAGCTAAGTATAACAGCGGCAAGGAGAAGTCTGAGCTAAAAGAGCCCTGTGCCCGGGTCCTGGATACCAAAGGAAAAGGCCAGCATCTCTGCAATAAAGTAGCTGAGTAGAGGGGGGGGGGAAACAAACTGGAAAGGAAAAGTAACACAAGTCAAAGATAAGTACCCTCTCTATTTTTCTCACCTACTTACATGTATATCTTTGAATATGGCACCAGTATTCACCTAACTATATGATATATATATATATATATATATATATATATATAAGAGAAGAAAGGGGAGCAGGAGCAATATCAAAAACATTACAGTGCTGTGGTGACTATGGGATACCTGTTTTAAAAGTATATAGAGTCTCTGCTGCTAGGAGAGACGCTAGAGATTCACGCGAGACACGTGACGGCAGAAATCCCCGCCAAACGGCAGAGATCCGTAGTAACAGTGTATTACCGGGTAACAGCTCCGGGAAGGGAGACAACTGCTTTATTAAGAGGAGCTGCAGAGCAGCCAGAGAAGTTAAAGCCCAGGAGGAGCTGCATAGCAGTATAAAGGACTGGGTTGACATTTTGGAAATCAGCTAAATATAGCTAAGTATAACAGCGGTGAGAAGTTTGAGCTAAAAGACCCCTGTGCCCGGGTCCCGGATACAAAAGGAAAAGGCCAGCATCTCTGCAATAAAGCAGTTGAGTAGAGGGAGAAAAATAAATTAGAAGGAAAAATAATGTACTATATATATATATATATATATATATATATATATATATATATAGATATATGTACTAAATGTACTAAAAGCATATAGAGTAACTCCTGTAAGAGAAGACGCCAAAGATCCATAAGAGACATGTATTGGACGAAGTCCCCATGAAATACCAGTGACGCTTGAGATCTGTCAGAGACCTGCATTAATAAAGCAGAACTAGGCAGAAACCCTGAGAAGGGAGATAATAGGCTACCTAAGAGAAGCTGTATTCAGAGAGTTAAAGCCCAGGAGGAGCTGGTTAATAGCAGAAAGGACTGGGATATATATGCTAAAACCAGCCAAGTACAGTTAACTACAACAGCGGTGAAGAGAAATTTGGGCTAAAAAAGAGATTTGAGCCCGGCCTTTGGAAAATAAAGGAAAAGGCCAATATCTATTAAATAGAACAGCTGTTAAGAGGGGAAACTAAAATAAAACAAAATAACAAAGAAAGAAGAAAGTAACATCAAGATAAAGATAAATACCCCCGTTATATATTACTACCTACTCACCTGTATACTCTCAAAAATGGCACTAGCATTTATCTAATTTTATGATACAAGTATAATAGAAGTAAGTTGAGTTTAAAAACACCATAACTTCCTTATTAATTATTAGACATAAATATTAAAACATACTGAAGATCAGAGTATTTGCTTTCATCATTTTGGAAAACTGAGGGAGTTAAATAATCTGTAAAGATAAATGCACTAAATGCACTAAAACACGAGCATAAAATATTTTATGTTAATATTTTTTAGGTTTAAGAATCTATTAAGTTATATTTAAGCATACAACTTTTTAGATAGATTTAGTTTTTCAAAATGTCACTTGTTTAAAATGTTTTGTTTTATGTAAACCAGATTTAAGTATCTTCACAAGTAATTGTCTAATATATCAGTTTTCAATTCTGGAGTTAGTAAATTTTTGAAGTCACAAGATAGATTTAGATATTGCAATGTTTTAGGACTAGATTCCTAAAAAGAAGAGAGTGGGAAAGGAGAGGGAGGGAAAAAGGAAAGAAAAGAATAACACTAAGTATAAATATAAGATATGTTTGGGTAATATATCAGAGCAATGAATATCACTAAGGTCTAAACTAAGTATACAAAGTCACAAAAGAAATTAATTTTGATTTTTGACAGGATAAAAGGAAGTTATATGAAGATCAGTATCCTCAATCTTCCATCTAAGTTGTTTTTACATCTAAATCTATTATTTCGAACCATGGGAAAAATCGCCCTGTTGAATCTAGAGGGGGTCATTAATCAATTCCCCTTTTGGAAAATGAATGTTAGTTTGTATGAGTTTAGTATGAAAGTGCTGCAAAATGTTATAGAAGCTAGCCTGAAATTGCACAATGCACACATAACCTTTCCCCTTAAAATAGAACAAAATCAAGCTAAATGAATATTAAAATTATCTCACATAATGTGAATGGAATGAATTTCCCTTCAAAAAGAAAATTAGCCTTTATGCAATATAAAAAATATAAGGCGGATATTATATATATACAGGAGACACATTTGAAAGGGACAACAACTCCCTATCTAAATAACTGCAATTATAAGTTAAGAATAGATGCCACATATAATAATAAATCTAGAGGGGTATCAATTCTCTTTAATAATAGATTAAGTATTCAAGAAGAATTTTCCAAGATAGATTTAAATGGGAGATATATAATCTGGATTGGAGCCATAAATGGAAAAATGATAACCTTAGTAAATATATATACACCAAATAAAAAACAGATCTAATTTCTCAAAAAAGTTTTGAGAGAGGTTCAGAAAATAAGGAAATGATATTTATATATATGTGGAGATTTCAATGTGGTGATTGATGCAGAGAAGGATAGAGTATAAAATGTTAAAATAAAAACAGAATCCCAGTTGATTAAAACATCATATGAATTTTCTAAATTGATTAATAATTTTGATCTTAGATACATGAAGAGTACTTCACCCGTTCGAGAGAGATTATACTTTTTTCTCAGGCCGGTTTAGTTCGTACTCCAGAATTGATCACATCTTTGTAGACCTTCAATCATTGAGAAGGGTAAAAAAAATTGAAATAAAGACAGCAGTGTGGTCAGACCATTCGATGCTTATAACTATGATAAATGACATTACAGAAAGACGTATAAAAAAAAATTGGAGAATTGATCCCTCTCTGTTTAAGGACCAGTCCTTTGTTAAAACCTTAAGGGAAGAGATATCAAACTTTTTTAGGCTTAACAAAGAGACGGTCAAAACCCCATCTATAATATGGTGTGCAAAAAAGGCTTTTGTGAGAGGATTATTAATCGCCAAAGCAATAGAACAAAAAAAGAAAAGAGGCAAAACCTTGAGGGTCTTATATATCGAGTTAGAAAGAACATTAGTCCAAAATAAGATAAAGTCAAATAAAGAGAGTCAAAAATTAATTAATTCATTGAATAAGCAGATTAAAAAAATATTACAACATCAGGTTGATAATCTCTTGTGGAAATATCAGATATCACATTTTGTTTTTGGGAACAAAACAGGAAGGTTTCTGGCAAACAAGCTAAAAAAACAACAAAATCTAAATAGAATTCTAAGGCTGAAGGGCCAAGATAATAAATTATACTCCCATCCAGATAAGATAGCTAATATTTTTATGAATTTTTATAAATCACTATATAATCTGGAACAGGGTCCACTCTTTAGAAAACCAGATTTAGAGGATATAAAAACATTTCTACTTAAAATTAACTTGCCCTCAATTACAGCAGAAGAACTTGAAAATCTCAATAAAAAGATTATTAGTGAGGATATTTTAGAAGTTATAAAAAATGGTAAAAAAAAATAAGGAGCCAGGACCAGATAGTTTTGATCAATTATACTATCAAATATTCTCAAAAGAGATCTGTGACCATTTAGGCGATATGTACAATGAGATTAAAACAACAGGTAAATTAAGAGCAGAATTATCTAAAGCTAAAATAATAAATATTTTAAAACCGGGTAAAAATCCAGAACTTAGTACAAGCTATCGTCCAATCTCTTTGATAAACGTAGATATAAAAATATATGCTAAAATATTGGCAAATAGACTAAATATTATTATACCGAAATTAATACATTTAGATCAATCAGGCTTCGCCAAGGGAAGACAGGCCTCGGATAATATTAGACGTTTGGTACATATTATGTCAATAGCAAGGAATAAAGACCCATCCATGCTGGCCCTGGTATGGGAGATTTTGGAACCAAAGCTATTAAGGCTTTATATACAAATCCGTCAGCGTATATTTCGGGACCAGGATACGAGTCTCAGAGTTTTACCATCAGTAACGGTACACGTCAAGGATGTCCTCTATCTCCTCTCCTGTTTATTTTATATATGGAGCCTTTAGCGGCATCCATAAGAAACAATGTTTTGATCAAGGGAGTGGAGATAGGAGGAGAGGAGTATAAGATCATGCCTTTTGCTGATGATATTCTGCTCACTCTTATGAATCCTCAGAACTCATGTGTTAAGATTAATCAAATTCTTATGGAATTTGGTAATGTTTCATATTTTAAAACAGACTCTTCAAAATCAGATATAATCCATAGAAAAATTAAGGATGAAATAAAGATATTTTTAAAACAACAATTTATGTACAATTGGAATTCTAGATTAATAACACATCTGGGCCTGAAATTTTCTTTTTCTATGACAAAATCTGAGCAAACTTCAAAATTATATAAAAAAGTTGTTAAATGAATGGAAAACTCTATACCTGACTTGGTCTCCCAGAATAGCAGCGATCAATATGTGTATTATTCCAAAGTTAAGCTATGTATTTAGATGTATACCTGAGAAAGTTCCTAATACCTCCCTAAGTATGATCCAATCGTATATAGATAAGTTTATTTATTTGGGAAAAAAGCAAGAATAAAGAGAACCATAACATGTAAAAAATTTGAAAAAGGAGGCATGGGCCTACCTTCAATACAGGATATTCATGATAAAATTCTGGTTTCAAAATTAATGATTCTGAATAACCAAAGTAATAGAGCAATTTGGAAAAATATAGAGGATAACCTTTTGGGAGAAATACCAATTCATACGGTTTTGTGGCAGCCAAATATTGAAGCCATTCCCCTTAACAACCTGCCAGGAGGACTTAGAGCCATGCTAAAATTTTGGTTTAAAATCAGATTTAAAAAAAAATAATTAATTTTCCTTCTTTAGCTTCGCCCATTGAAATTATAAAAACTTCAGAGAACTCTCAAACCCTTACATATTGGAAAAATAAAGGTATTAGATATATAGGGGATATGTTCTCAAAAGGAGAATTAATAGATTTAAGTACTTTACAAAACAAATTGAATAGTAGTAAAATCTCATGGCTTGATTTTGAATCAATAACAAAGCAGTTGATGCTTTGGAGCTTCAAACCACTGAATAAAGATAGTTTATACAAGTTGGAGATTATGGCAACTAGAGAGGATGACTCAAAAATCATATCGAAGTGTAGCAGGGCAATGTCTGATGAACCTATTTTTATAAAATCTAGCGCCATATTAGCTTGGGAAGCAGATTTAAATATGTTTTTTGAGCCCTCTATGTGGGTAAACTCATTTCAATTAGTAAAAAAATCAGCGATTAATACCACATATCAGGAGCTTTTTTTTTAAATTACACAGAGGTGGTATTATATCCCCCATTCGTTGGGAAAACTACATTTCCAACCAGACGATTTATGTTGGAAAGAATGTGGCCAGATTGGCACGACATTACATGTATGGTGGGAATGTGATAAGATCAAAGCTTTATGGGTAAAATGCTTCTCAGAAATATCAAAGATTTGTAATAAACATCTAATAGGTACCCCTCAGATGGCTCTATTTCACTTAGAGATAGATGTGCTTGCGCCACGTGAAAGATTTCTTATATCTAATATTCTTTTAATTGTAAAAAATCTTCTAACAAAATATTGGAAGCAACCGTTAATTCTGTCATGGAATGAAGTAGTAAATACTATAAAAATCAATCGGGAGATTATGAAGAGTAATTTTGAAAGTAATTCCATAAATAGGCGGCTATGTGCAAACTGGGACTATTGGGATCAATATATAAGGTCAATTCATAGTGAATAAGAATAGATTATAATCAAACAGAGATAATATATAAGAAAGACAAGAAAGTTAGGGGAAGGTAAAAGGATAAGAGAAGGTGAAAGGAAAATACTGGCCAAGGTTCACCGTTATATTAAATTAATTACCCTATATACTCGAGTATAAGCCGAGTTTTTCAGCCCTTTTTTTAAGGCTAAAAAGGGCCCCCTTGGCTTATACTCGAGTCACTCCCTCTAGTGTCTCTCTAACCCCCCCCCCGTGTCTCTCGTTACCCCCTGTGTCTCTCTAAACCCCTGTGTCTCTCTAACCCCCGCGTGTCTCTCTAACCCCCCCATATCTAACCCCCCCCTGTGTCTCTCTACCCCCCTGTGTCTCTTTCCCTCCCCCCTCCTCATCCTCAACCCTCCCTCCTCATCCTCAACCCCCTCCTCACTTTCTCCCCTCTAAATACCTCCCCACACTTACCTGCTTCTTCTCCGGCCTCTGCTCCTTCCGTCTTGACCCCGGCGCGCATGTGACGTCACATGCCCGCTGCGTCATTAGCATATACCTGGTGCCGGCTTATACTCGAGTCACTCATTTTACCCAGTATTTTGTGGTAAAATAGGTGCCTCGGCTTATACTCGGTTCGGCTTATACTCGAGTATATACGGTAAGTGCAATATGTAAAGCAATGGCAGCATTATGAAAGTGTCTGTAAAATAGGTGCCTCGGCTTATACCTGGTTCGGCTTATACTCGAGTATATACGGTAAGTGCAATATGTAAAGCAATGGCAGCATTATGAAAGTGTTTGTTTGTTTATTGTTACGTTTATGTACTTTTTGTATGAGAAATTATATTTTATGCATGCATGCAAATTGTAAATTTCTTTTATGTAGAAAAAATATATATATTAAAAAAAAAAAAAAGAGAAGCCAGTTCTGGAGCTTTCAAACTTTATGTGTCAATCACCAGAATAAAGTCACAATTCATCTTCAGAAATGTCTCTTTCACTTTAATAAGGGTCATAAAGTCTCCTCTTGTGCGCCTTCCACTGGCCACAGGGAACTGCAAACCAAACATGGTATTCAGTCAAGTAGATTTCCCTGTACTCTGCACACCAAGAGCTGTTATTACTCTCATCCGGCACTGTCCTCCTGTCTTTTTGTCCAAGTCAGTCAGGACGTCAGATATCCACTGCAGGGGTATATTGGAGGCATCTCCATCGATCAGCTCCAATAGAAACCCATCTAGTAGAAGATGAGCAGCTATCCCGGGTAGTCTATTAAACTGCTGCCCGCTAGTTTGCAATTTGTTTCTTTTAACCATTGAAAATTCTGCTTCATAAAACTGTCCCAATTCATGTATGAAATGCTCAATACCTAAAGAACTTTCAGATATACTTTTATCAAGTTGGTTTATTTCTTCAAGTTTGCCTGAACAATTTTCGGACTTCTGCTTATACTGGTCCTCTAATTGTGATAAATTGTTCTGGCAATTGAATCAAGAAGAAATGTCATCCACATCAGGAAATTAAGCTTCTGTACCCGGGTCAAATTAGCGATTGCATCTATAAACAATATCATGTCACGTGGCATTCTGTATTTCAAGTAATTCTTCTTGTTTCTTTATGAGCTTTGCTCTATAATCCTCTCCATTTTCATAACCTTGATTTCTCATTCTGCACAGCTCCTTTTCTGTTTCCGTCAGTTGCTTCCATAACTGTCCCTGTAGGTTCATGGTTTTTGTCTTATAACTTGCCAAGTGCTTTATATTTTTAGTAATCTTGAAGGCAAAGGGTTTTTCTTTCTGACACTTCTGAATACTCATCTACATGGATACCAAATTCCCTGGCACAGCTTGACATGTTTTCGAGCATCATAACTTTTGGAGATTTCTTTATTAAATTTGAAATAGTAAGCTGTAACTTTCTCACCAATGCGGCTTTATTAGCTGTATTTGTTAAAAACAAACAAACAAAAAAAACAAAAAAAAACACTCATCATTTATAATTTAGAATTGGATATAATTGTTTTATGGATTGCACTGACTCTTTACTTGTTTTAGAGGAAGGTGCAAAAACAATGAAGTAATTAGAATTTTCTTTTCCAATGTTCGATAACAACTGGTACTTTTGCTTATCACTATTTACTTCAAATATAAAGACTGCTGATGAAATCTGAGTTAAAAAGTAGAACAGTGTCCAGTTAGAGGATATGTCTCCCCTCAAATCTGTAACAGCAACAGGTTCTGTGAAATATCAGAATTTTCTTGTCCAGCCCGAAAATACCAGGACATTTCAACCAAGCCGACAGACTTTCCGTGGAATATTGCCACCATCCATGTTTCTATGTAGATAATAGTTATAATGTTGAGAAGCTGGGGATATGATCATATTCAGTATTGCAGATTTGGATAAATTACTATTCCCTAGTTTTACAAAGGAAAACATTGGCATTGTTATGTGCACCAAACTGTCTTCTTTGAAATCTTTACTCTCTACTAGTGATTGCCCACAACATGAATGTACAATCATGACCGACTCCAGAAGGGAGCAGCAGAGGGATAGCAAATTGGCACATGGACAACTTTGACATAATCTCTTGCTGCAGAAAACCATCTGAACAATCACATATATAGTTGTGAGCATGCGGGCTGTTGCGAAGCGGGGGCCGGAGTTGCTGGCATGGAGCGCCACCAAAGGCGCTCCTTGCCAGCAACTGCGGCCTCGCAAAATTTACGGAGTTACGAAACAAAAATACGAGACGCGTTACGACCCATTACGACCTCTCAAAAAACGCCCGAAACCAGCGCACATGTAAACATGAAAAACACAATAAATACACACAACAAATACATAAAATGCTTACCTACAGCAAGGGGGGCACCCAGGACCTCGAAAACTGGTTACACCTCAATTTAACTCCAAATAAAAGAGTTTAGATACCCGAAAATCCCCTAAGCGAGAGAAAAAATGGCAGCGGAAAAAAACGAAAACAAGGCTACAGCACTCTAAAGACGCAAAACACCACCAAACACCTATGGATTTTCTGAAAAAGATGTAAGAGATCCGAAAACATGGACGCAACCCGTGCGACCCCACAAACATTAGAAACACAATAAATACACACAACAAACAGATAAAAAGCTTACCCACAGCAAGGGGGGGGGGCACCCAGGACCTCTGCAAGTGAAGTTACACCTCGATTTAAGTTAACATTTCGGAGTTTAGACACTCGTAAGTCACCTAAGCGAGAGAAAAAATGGCCACCGAACAAAACGAAAACGAGGCTAAAGGATCCTAAACACGCAAAACACCACCAAACACCAACGGATTTTCCGAAAAAGTCGGACGACATTCGTAAACAAGGACGCTAAATCAATACCACACATTAGGTACCATTTTAGAACACTAACTTATACAATAGGGAAGTACACAGCTACCCTAATGGATTTGCTTCGCGCACGCACACTATCACACTGCACACATTCATGACGCTTACACAGCAGCTCCACAGCACTGATGCTCCAGCAACATCAACACAGATTGCAGCTCTATAACACAATGCTTCCTGCATATATTACTTCAAAATAGGTAAAGTATATTAATTTCTTATTTTATTAATTATTCATTGCCATACCAAAAAAAACACCAACGCTGCTCATAGCACACAAACAACCAAGAGCCTCGCAATGAGCGCCGAAGGATCTTAAAACACTGACAAAATTAATTTTGCACGCAAACAACATTACCTGCCTTACAATCTTATTGCCGTCATTTTTTGACGGGCAAGTCGCTAGTACAGTAGAACACACAGAACGTCTAGGGGGTGTACAGAGCATGAATTATTGTTTTCACCTACATTGTCTATGTCAGAATACAATTTGTCTTCTAAACTAGTCTGCTGTGAAGTCCTGATGACATTGGTCAAGTTGTGTGTTTCTTGCTTTCACATTCAGAGCCATGAGCCTCTGTAGGAAACATCTCGGATTGTTTAAAGGGTAATCTTCTGTAAATTCTCTGGTCCAATCTTCAAGACATCACTAAGAGTAAGTTTGGGGGTCCTGTATTTTTCCATTCCCAGTTGCATCAGTATCTCATGAAGAATGTTTCTTTTTTCTGTAAAAAATAAACCAACACAACCGCTAAAAATTATCCTTTGTAGATTAATGATATATGTTCAATATTTAATAGCATGCGCTGGTCCGCGTATGCTGGATCCTGCGTCCCAGCTTGGTGAAAGAGACCGGAGGCACCGAATGAGGGACACAAGTGGGCCAAATTCATCCCTGGCAGCCAGATGCAAACCGAGGCGATGGGTAAGGAGGCTATAAGCTTCTGAACTGTTAAATATTAAGTAATAGTACACGGTGTCACTCTCTTACTGCAAATAGCCCTGGCAGCTGGATGCAAACTGAGGCAGAGGGTAATGAGGCTATAAGCCCCTGGACTGCTAAGCTATAAGCAAAAGGGCCTGGTGTCCCTCTCTCTGCATATATGAACATCAAATTTATAGGCAACGCTGATCTGACTTCATATGAATTATTTGAGGAACTATTAGAATGCCTGATGAAAATAGTAATGTTTGGGGGCACCTCTTTTTTATAGCTCCTAATTGAGAAGAAGATTATCAGGAATTATGATAAGTCTTCACGGCGGAGAGTTTATTTTTATTTTTATACTTTTTATTTGTTTTTCTACATAAAATATACAATTTACAGACAAATATAAAATATACTTTTTACAGACACATACCAATAGATTCACACATAAACATTCAAAAAGCTGCCGTTGCTTTACATATTGCACTTGTATGATGTAATACAACAATATACCTTGACCAAAATTTCCCTTTCCTTTCCCCTCTTGTCTCTTGTCAGTATTTGATGTCTGTTTTCTGTGAGAGAAGCTGAAGTGGCAATTTAGCTGCAGAAAGAAAGCAAACTTTATATACAGGCTTTAAATGATCAATATTTCTAAATTTGCTTATACATTTTTCCAAACTTGTTTTTAAATTGATAAATTGGCAAATTGGTATATCCTGATATATGGAAATGACACTTCTTAAGTAATGGATAAATATGTAAAAAAACAAACAAAATAAAAACACCTAGGGCCTCATTCTATTAGCGGCCGTAAATCGGCCGTAAGGCTGCGATTCCTTGCGGGGGTTCAGTTAACTCGCGATTCTATTATACGGCCCCGCAAGGATCTCCTTTTACGGCCGGCCGCATATCTTGGAACCGGCCGTAAGCTGTGAAATATAAAAACTCAAAAATAAATTCAAGCCTGCACTGTACAGCTCTGTAAATGCTAGGGATCATATTGGGGGACATGAGGATTAAAAGGAACCCACTCTCAAGCTTGCACATCAGCCCAAACCCGAGTTCAAATTAACTGTTTATTTTCCGGCTGCGGCGTGGGCGTGTCTGAGGTGCTCCAAGCACTCTGGACTTTTTACATGGATATTTTACGGATATTAAAAATCAAATATTTTACGGATTTGAGTATAGGATAATTATGTGCTATTTTTTCTAACACCTAAAATCCCTTTATAGTCTTCTCAAAGTGCAGGATGGCTTTATTTGAGCTATTTTATGTGCTTAATTGGTGCTAGCGGGACCTCTTTCCTGCAAGTAAGCAGCGGCTCGCTTTTAGCCTTGCAGAGAGGGTTCCCGGAGCAATTGAATTGCAAATAGGAATTTCTTACGGCCGAAACTCTTGCGGCCGTTTTAGATCAAAGGATTTCCTCTGGCGCGAGCGGCCGCAAGAGATAGCAAGGCACCGGCCGCAAGCCTGCCGGAGCCTCCGGCCGTAAGGGAATAGAATAGCCGAATAGCTTGCGGCCGGTCCTTGCGGCCCCGCAACGGCTGCGGCCGCTAATAGAATGAGGCCCCTAGTGTTGGAGAAATGTCAGGTTCTAGAAAAAAAAAAGAGGTGACAGAATAAATCTTCAAAAAGATAATGAAGAATTGAAAGAACAAAAAGAGAGAAAACAGTTTTCTCATTGGATATGTCTGCTGAAAAAATAAGAGATTAAAAACTGGCTCAAATTATTGTACAACAGATTTCAACAATGTTTATGCCATTGATATAAAATTTACAGAAAGGGGTTGATTCCTTTAAGGAAGTATTTAAAATAATTAATCAAAGAATAATTCAAACAGAACAAAGAATATCCGATGTAGAAGATAGGATGGCAGAGTAAGAAAAACAATGAAAATACTTAATGGAACAAAAATGACACATTACTGTTTAAATTAGAGGATATGGAAAATAGAAGTGTACGGAATAAAGTTAGAGTTGTTGACTTACCAGAATCTGTTGAAAGCAACAATTTATTATATTTTGCATCAGTAAAATTACCCAAATTGGTTAGCATGAACCCAAATAAACCTCTGATTGATTGCCATAAAAAGAGCCCATAGAATAGGCCCAGAAAAGAAACTTCCTCAGGGCCTACCCACCAACAGGACGGTGATAATTAATTTTCTCAATTTTCAAGAAATACTTCAAATAATGCAAGAATTTAGAAAATTAAAGAGTCTATAATTCGAAGGTTCTAATTTAAGATTATATAATGGCTATATTCAGCAGAAGTGTTCTGTAAACATAGAGAATTTTCAACGGGGTGGGGGGGTTGGGGCAAGGAATAAGCATAAGATTTAGTAATCATTATAAAAAAGGGAAGAAAAAAAATAGAAATTGGAGGTTTCTTGATTTACATAAGGGATAAATGGAAAGAAAATTGAGCACAATAAAAACTCATATTAATACCACTAATATTTTGGGAGACTGCTAAGACAGTCCTTAGGGGAGATATTAGTTATCACCATAGACATAAAAGAAAGAAAAAGAAAAAAAAAACACAATATGTTATCAAAAGCTTACTGAATCATATAATTTGTAAAGAGATTGACCAAACTTACAAAATGAAATAAAAGAAGATGGCAAAAGAAAATATAGATAAGCAGTAGGTTTTTTTTAAAGGTGGAAATAAAGTATCTAAAATGCTTGCCAATCTTTTGAAAAATGGAAAAGGCTCTAATTATATATCTAATATACAAGAAAAAGATTGAATAATCACTAAAACCAATTAAATGAAGGCTGTTTGTATTGAGCATTTCTCCAAGGTCTATACTAAAAGGGAAAAAAAAGATTATGGTGAAAACGAGAGATTCTGGAAGGAAATAGAAACACAATCAATAACTCAATTGAATGCAATTGAAAACTTAAATAAACCAATTACAATTATTGAGTTACATGATACCATTAAGTCATTAAAACAAGGGAAAACACCTGGTCCAGACGGGTACCCTGGTGAATTTTTCTTTATTTTAGTAGAACAGATATTTCCTATATTGTTAGAACTGATGAATGAATACTTTTTGGGTAACATTGAAATGTCAAACAGATTTACTGAAGCGAATATTTCCATTTTCTTGAAAAAGGGTAAGAATAAAGAGGAAATAAACAGCTATAGACCAATTTCATTACTAAACTCAGATTAGCAATTAGTAAATGTTTATGAAAATATTGGCAAATCGATTGCAACCCCTCCTTAAAGATCTTATAGGAGAGGACCCATCTGGATTTATGCAATGTAGATCAGTAACTACAAATTTTAGGAAGGTTATGGGAATAATTCAGGAATATCAACTAAATGCAAATTTTAAAAATGCATCCGTATTAATAATGATTATAGACGCTGAAAAAGCATTTGATCGCGTTCAATAGGATCATTTAATGACATCATTAACTAAAATGGTTTTAAAGGGAATTTTTGGCAAACAATTAAAGTAATATATGCCTCTCCTATTGCTTCACTACTGATCAATGGTTCTAAATCCAAAGAATTTAAACTGCAGAGGGGAACATGACTTGGTTGTCCCCTGTCCCATCTGCTCTTCAATATTGCAATTAAACCTTTGGCAAATAAATTAAGACATTCCTTAAAAAGGTTTTAGTAATGGTAATAAACAATTGAAGATTGCATTATATGCAGATGATTTGCTGCTGTTTATTGATAGACGTAAAGACAATATACCCAAAATTATAAAGTCTTTGAAAAAAAGACTCCTCCTTTCCAGGATATAGTATTAATACTGCTAAATCTGAAATACTTTGGCACCAGGAACAAGATATCTCAGAGTTTTCATTTAAAATTCAAAAACATTCAATGAGATATATTGGTATCTATTTAGCAATAACTATCCAGAAAATCTATTCATATCAATTATAAAAACTGCTTTAACAGGATAGAAAAAGATCAGACCTTATGGAAGAATCAACCTTTATCAATCTTGGGAAGAATTGCTGTTATAAAATGGTAATGTATCTAAGAATTCTGTTTTTTCCCCAGAGTCTCCCTTTTTTAATAAAAAAGGAAGATATACAAAAAATGCATGGCTTATTCAAAACATTTATTTGGAATCATACAAGAGCTCAAATTAGCCTTGAAAAATTATGGCAAACAAATAGCAGAGGAGGTAGCAACTTACCAAATATAGAATGGGCCAATTGGTCAATTCTATATAAAATGGCCATAGAGTGATTAATTAAAGGAAAAAAGTTCAGAAATGTTGACTGGGAACTCACTGAAAAGTCATGAGAAAGTTTTATATCTCTTACATAATTATTTTTTTTCTTTTTCTTTTTCTTGAGTTTATACAAATTACAGATACAACAAAACAAAACACAAAAAAAATCCCAATTAAACAATACATACAATAGACAAGTACTAAAAAAAAAAATGTACAGTACTCAAATATACATATACCAAGTCTAATATATTCACACAAGAACTGGTTAGGATTATGCCTATTGGGTTAGCGGGTGGAAGTATTTATCCCAAATCGACCAACTATTAATCCTAGATAATACAATTCCCATACCATGTAGATTTCTTTCTAATTCTGTTTTTTTTTAAGAATTATTATTACTTCATTCAATGATGGAATAAGTTCTGATTTCCACCGTTTGGCAATAAGCCATTTAAGTACTGAAACTACCTGTATAATCAGAGCCTGTACTTCCACTTTAAGCCTTTTATCCATAATATGGAGAATGGCCATTCCACATGAAGGCTTAATGATTTTACCACACATTTTAGAGATATAATCAAAGATCGAAATCCAGAGTTTCTTGATGGGATCACAGTCCCACCAGATGTGTTTATGTGACCCTTGCTGACTACAAAGCCTCCAACATAGCCCCAGATTTGGGTTATTATTGATTGCTGCTATTTTTACTGGGACAAAGTATCACCTCTGCACCACTTTAAAATTGACTTCTCTATACGTTTGATATTTAATAGTTTTCTGTGAAAGCGTGAATGCTCTAGACATAAGTTTGAAAAAAGAAATCCCTCAGGAGATTAGGGAAGATATATTACTTTATCCCATGTTAAAAAGTTGGAGAACTTTTCACTCTAAAATTATTGGTATTGACAAAAATACATACCAAATGCCACAAACATAATCCAATTTTTTACAGGAATACAGTTCCTTATAGAAAGGACAGTAGGGAAATGGATAATATAGAATACTTTCTGGAAAGATTCTAAAGCCATTAAGAGCTTTGAAAATATTAGCTGCACCACAAATTTTCAAAAAGAACAATTGTACTTTTTTTACACAAGTGAAAAGCTATATGAATAAACTTGATAAGGAAAACCTGAATTTCTGAGAAGGCGATACAACCACTAAATTGATTCAGGATTATTATAAAGGGAAAAAGTGCCATAAAACATATATATAAAACTATTTAAGACCAATTTGGGGCAAAAAGACAAGAAGAAATAGTTCGCAAATGGGATAAAGTATTGCCAGATCTTGAAGAAGATGAAGAAATATTTAAAAAGATAGATATAGGAAATATATCCCATCTGCTGATTTTCATGAACAACAACTTAAAAGTATACATCAAAGTTACTACCTCACAAAAATTTTGTGTAGAATAGGCAAAATGAAAGAAAACGATTGTATAAAATGTAAAATGCGTGATCCAAATTATAAGCACTTATTTTGGCAATGTTATAGAGAGCGAGAGAGAGAGAGAGAGATTTTGGAGGAAGGTTCAAGTCTGGCTAAAAAAACAAGCTTAGTATAGATATTATATTAAATGCACAAGTAGTCTTCTTCAGAGGTATCAATCATAAAATATATAAAGAATGGAGATTAATGGAAATTATTATTTTCCTGGCTAAAAAAAAATCTTATTATGAGAAATTGGATAAACATGAGAGCCCCTTCAATATTGTAATTAAAACACATTTTTTTGAAGCAGATGATCCTTGACAGGATCGGTAACTTAGAGAAAAGTAAGAAAGAATTTAAATCAAAATGGTATAATTATTATGAAAAAAATAATCGAATTGAAAACAACACCTATTCAAGTCTAAGTCTAAGCATGTTCTACTAAGGGAAAAAATCATTTTGGTTTCCATCAAACGAAACATTGTTTTTATGGTCAAAATAATGCTTGTTCCTTCCTTCCTCCTTTTTTTTTCTTACTCTCTCTTTTCCCCCTCTTCCCCTTATTATTATTAATATCCTTTTCTATTGTGATCTCAAACATTTATTTCAAATGCTTTAAAATCGTTTATGTATTTTAAACATTGACTGTAAATGCTCTAAGATCTTTTACGATAATGATTGTCATTAAGTTTATATTAGGAAGTAATAAATCTCTTAATAATCAAATTTGTATTTTATAAGCTTAAACTGAATTCATGAAATGATTGTTTAAAATATGAAACTTTTCCATATTATTTTTTCTGTATGACAAGAATGTGTTTGTTTATTCAATATGACTGTAAATGTTTTCAAAGAAAATAAAGAATTAAACATAAAAAAAAAAAACTCTGTGTCAGACTCATCACATTAAGGAATTAAATAAGGTTTTCCAAATTAACTATCACATAGAATAGTTATACCATTGTGTGATGTAGCATTTCTTGAATACACTCTGGAACTGAAACCTAATAAAGGGGTAAACAATCAGCAGAGAGGCCAATAACTAAGAAATTGAGGAGAATTGTGTGAGGGCCAATCAGTGAAAGCCTTCTTTATCCAATTTTGATTTGTGTATTAGGTATCTGAAACCTTAAGAAGAGAACAAATACATCACCCAGCTGTGACAGTCTGTAAATTTTGCGAGGTCCGCAGTTGCTGGCAAGGAGCGCCTTTGGTGCTCCATGCCAGCAACTGAGGTCCTCGCTTCACCAGTCATTCTTATCTGGCTGTAAAACCTCTGTATTATTCATTTGTTACTAATGTGTATTTCAGAGTGGTTTTCAATCTTGCATTTCCCACTCCACCCCCAAATCACCATTCAGGGGTTGGAGAGAATCTGAGCTAGTCTAGTCTAGTCAGTTCATTAAAAATATTAATTGTATAAATGCACAGTAAATGTTTAACATAGGTTTACATAGAGTCCTTGATGATTTAAATTCTGTGAACACTCAGATCAGTTTTTATATTATATTTATTATACTTGGTCTCTAGACATGGACCCCTTGCTATATGCTGTAGGGGAGTGCAGCTACAACTAACTGCCAAGATCTAAAGAGGGCTGAACCGTACATCCTAGGCTTGCCGTTTCTGACGTCCAGGGTAGAATTGCCTGGTATTTCAGGGCTGGATCACTCTATTGGGTGAAACCATACTACAGAATATTTCTCTCTGTAAAGGCCACAATTGGCTAAAAGAAGCTGCATCTCTGAGCAGGTAACCAGATAAACCTACTAAGTGTTCATTCACAGATTGGTTTTAGATCTTTGAGTATTAAGACCAAAGCCCACACTAGAGCCATTTACACTGATAACACTTGGGATCGGGGCATGTTATTCTTGAGTCTATTTTTTAGGACCTTCAAAATTATTTTGGACAGCTAGGATTAACTTACCTTGCAGTCAATTCTTTATGGCTTCTCGTTTTCTGAATCAGCAACTTATGGGTTTTTGGAAAAGGCAAAATAATTTGCGGGTATTAACCTGGCCCATGCAGGTGCACGGGGCAACAGCGTTTATCAGAAGATGTTCAACTCAGTTGACAAAGTACATTGCCTTTCCTGTCCCTCTAATGCATGCTGGATATGAATATACATTTTGGTCCCTGAGCATCATTTTGTCTAAAAATTAAAAAAATATGAAACACAAGGAATGGATTAGTATTGGAATTATGTTTTTTACTAATGTAATGATGCAGGAACAAGTTACCCTAACAATTGTACAAACGTAATTTTGATTGTCAGACCTGGTTACCTGTTCTAGAAATATTTGTATCATTGATTTTTTACATTTTTGATCATTTATCAATGGGTAGATAAAAAAAGCTATATCTAGTTTATTTGGCTTGCATTACATAGCATGTTAGTAATTGCTAGCATTTCGTATATGTTTATATGATAACTTTCGCTAAATGGATCTGCTCTCTCTACCACTATTGCCACTCCTCTGACTCAAGGGTCTTCAGGGAATATTTAAAATCCTCAATGCAATTGTAGCTGATAGGGGAGATATCAGCTACACATCACTGACGAGGCCCAATGAAGGCCGAAACGTATGTCTGGGGTTTGCTGTTTCTCCTGTTCAGGGTAGAATTGCCTGGTATTTCGGGGCTGGGTCACTCTTCTGAGTGGGACCAGACTGATATACTACTATTCTCCCTGTGAATGGCACAAGTGAGCTAAAAGAGGTTGCTCTCAAAGTGGCTTAGCATGTCCATAGAACTGACCTATTAAGGTTAGTTCATTCTCTGATTGAGCACCTCTATTTTTGTATTTTGTAAACTTTGTAAGTAAACTGAACTTTTCTATATCACACAGGTTTTCATACACTACTAATTCTCCTCTATCACATGCATTCATAATCCAGTTCACTTACATATCCCTCTAATCAGTTTTGCTTCTGACTTGATCAAGAGAGGTGCAACTGTCCAAAGCTTGTCACCTTAACATAGGTTTATACATAGGAAGTTGCATAGTACTACTGTATACTGGTGGTCTCAGTTTGGGCAGGTACTTACCACCCTCTAGTACATTCCTCTCTTCAGCTGATAGATCCTCTCTCAGTGACTTCTGTTGTGGTACATTATGTGATTTACATAGGACTGAGAGACTGACATGTGAGATACGTGTAACAGGTGATTACCTCACTTTTGTTATAACCAATCAGATGACAGTCTGGACGAAGCCTACTGTATACTGATGGCCCCACGTTTCTTGGAGGAGAGCTGCTTTTTAGTCAGGCCTCTTACCTCGTGCCTTCAATTCCTTCTAGTTTTTTACTTTATTTTGTTGCCATTTAATTTTGTCACATCCATGTCATTCCTCGCTATCTTTTTAAAGGCATTTCTAAGTTTACTGGATTATTAATGCATCTCATAGAGGAGAATCAGTAGTGTATGAAAACAATTTTTGCATCAAAAACAAATCCCATCCACTTTCCAAGGATCTCCTCGCAATATGCGAGAAAGGTATAATGATACCATGGCTATTGTCACAAAATTTGGAAAACCAGATTTATTTATTACATTCACACGTAATCCTCAATGGCCAGAGATCAAGGAAAATTTGAATCTGGGACAAACTACTTCTGACCGACCAGATTTAGTGGCAAGAGTATTTAAAATCAAACTCAATTCATTAATACATGATATCACTAAAGCACACTTATTTGGACAATGTGTGGCTTTTGTTTACACCATTGAATTTCAAAAAAGAGGACTGCCACATGCTCACATACTTTTAATACTGCAGGAAAAGGATAAGCTGAATACTGCAGAGAGAGTGGATTCAGTAATTTCGGCTGAATTGCCAGACCAAGAAAGATATAACAAACTTTGGGAGATTGTTACACAAAAATGATTCATGGCCCATGTGGAGAGATGAATCCTAATTCACCATGTATGGAAAATAAAAAATGTACAAAAGAGTTTCCAAAACAATTTAAAATGCAAACTTATGCAAATTGTGATGGATACCCTTTGTATAAAAGAACACAAGGACAAACAGCTATTATCCATGGGCAAAAGGTTGATAATAGATTTGTTGTTCCATACAATCCACATTTGCTCATCAAGTACAATGCACACATCAATGTGGGAGCTTGCACTTCTATTAAATCAATCAAGTATGTGTATAAATATATATACAAGGGATATGATGCAGCAACTATTGTTGTACAAGGTGCTGCAAACGAAACCGAAAATCCAATTTTACATGACAAACTATCAAATTATTTAGATGCTCGCTATGTGAGTGCTCCTGAAGCAATGTGGCGCCTTTTGAAATTTGAGATGCATGATCGGTCACACGCTATCTATCGTTTATCTGTACATTTGCTTCAAAGTCAGTTTGTTTGCTTTACTGCAGGAAATGAAAGAACTGCATTAGATCAAAGTGAACACAGAGATACCACACCTACTGCATGGTTTAAATTAAACTGCCAGGATACGCAGGCCAGACAATTTTTATACATAGAGATACCATATCACAATGTATTTGTAAATGGTCTATGGCGTCAACGAAGAAGAGATGCACATAAAATTATACCACGGATTTATACTGTCAGTCCAAGGGACATTGAACGTTTCAGCTTAAGATTACTTCTTTTACATGTTCCCGGTGCACAGAGTTTTTAGCATTAACGTACAGTGAATGACATAGTTTATAATACATTCCTATTAGCTGCAAGACATCAAAACTTCATAGCTGATGATACAGAATGGGAGAGGTGTCTTGAAGAAGCAGCACTATGTCAAATGCTGAATCAAATGAGACAACAATTTGCATTCATTTGCATCTTTTGCAATGTACCTGATGCTTTTACTTTGTGGGAAACATTTAAATTAAATATGTCAGAAGACTTCTTGAAACTTTACAAGGAACCAATAGCACTGTTAAAAACCTTGATGGAAATACAACATTGTTTGCTCATGGATTAAATTGTGCAAGTTTTTATTTGCCAGAACCAGGACTTATACATGACATCAACTTTGATGATTGTAACACTGAGCTACAAAAACAAAAAACTGAAGAAAAACTGGCAACTTTAAATACTTTACAGTTACAAGCATTTCATGCCATCACAAATGCTACAGATGATATAATGGTCAAAGACCGGTATTTCTATCTAGACGGCCCAGGTGGATCAGGAAAAACTTATGTGTACAATTGTTTGATGAGTTATATTCGATCACAGGGTCACATAGCTATGCCATTTGCAACAACTGGAATTGCTGCACTTCTGTTAGACGGTGGTAGAACTGTGCATAGTGGATTTAAGCTGCCAGTTCCCATTTTGGAAACATCAGTGTCAGATATTCGACTGAATTCTTTACAAGCAAAAAAATTTAAACAAACAAAACTAATTATCATAGACAAGGCAACAATGATGTCATGTCATGCACTGCAATGTATTGACAGATTCTTAAAAGAAGTGATGGATAATAAGTTGCCATTTGGTGGAAAGGTGATGCTGTTAGGAGGAGATTTTAGGCAAACATTACCTGTTGTGCCACATGGAAATAGAACGGAGATCATTGAAACATGTATCAAGACCAGTAAACTGTGGCAAATATTTACACATCTGAAATTAGAATTAAATATGAGATCTGAAGGCCAAAATGAATTCAATGATTGGCTCATTAAAAATGGAGAAGGAAAACATCCAGAAATACATGATTTACCAAATGATACCATTGAAATTCCATCAGAAATGGTTTGCAATGAATCACTCATATCAGCCATATTTCTAAACACTTTTAATAACGAGGATTGCTCAGACATTGCAAACAAAGTGATATTAACATCAAAAAATATCGATGCCTTGAATGTAAATAACAAAATTTTAAAATACATAAATGCACCACAAAAGAATCATTACAGTGCAGATTCAGTTATGGCTGATGATAAAGACAGTGAATCAAATTTTACTATCTAATTTATTAATTCCTTAACACCATCTAGAATGACACCACATATTTTACAATTGAAAAAAGGGGCAATTGTCATGTTATTGAGAAATATGAATCCAAAAAAAGGACTTTTTAATGGGACCAGATTAATTGTGCATGAGTTAAAAGATCATTTTATACATGCAGAAATTATAACTGGGACCCATAAAGGTGAACGAGTTTTTATACCAAGAATTGATTTAGCTCCAAGTGAGAGTGGTTTGCCTTTTGTCCTTCAAAGGAGACAATTTCCAGTTATCATGGCATTTGCCATGACCATCAATAAATCCCAAGGACAAACTTTTAAGTCTGTTGGTATTTTTTTTAAAGAACCAGTTTTTGCACATGGACAACTCTATGTTGCTTTTTCAAGGTGCACGAATCCAAAGGAAATTAAAGTGCATGTTGAAGAAAACCATAGTCAGGGTCATTTATTGGAAGATGGATGCGTTAATACAAAAAAGAATGTGTACTATGAGGTGTTGTAAAGATAGAGGACAGTGGTTTCATTTCCACGACAATATTTTATGGTACTCGATATGATTGCAGAAAAACAATATTTCAATAAGAAATTCTATAGAATGGCAAAAAAAAACATAGAGAACAGTGGTTTTACTTCCAGTACAAAATTTAAGTACTCTGGGACTCTTTAAATAGGGGACCACTATTTCACTCAGGAAACTCTATGTGCCATTCGCACAAAGTACAAACAAAACAAAAAACAAAAGGAAACGACAAGAAAAACAACAGTAAAACATCCTTAAACATATTGGAATGGGTAAAAGTTACATATTCACATGATTGGCCCCACAAAACAATTATCTGACATTTTATTGACTTGCAGGGGTTAAATGTTATTGTTTGATGTTAGGATTTCACATGTTAACTGTGTATTTTCAAAGTTTGGCAAAGTTAGTTAAATATATATGTGATATAGTCAAAGATGTATATTACTACAAGTTGCAGCATTTCATAATAATTTGAACGGTATAATTTAAAGACAGAGTATTGATTCAGAGAGTAATCCAATCGCCAGTTAATGGGGTCAGGAAGGAATTAATTTTTTTCCCTCTTTGATACAATTGGAAAAGTTGAAATGGGGTTTTTTATTGTTTGCCTTCCTCTGGATTCAATGCCAATTTAGTTTAACAAGAGTTTAACAAAAATGTAATGAATGTTACAAAGCATGTCATTGTTAAAACGATTTAGTTACTCAAAGTTAATATAGTCCGCAGTTACTCATGGATAAATATCAATTACAAAGTGTTAGTATTGTTAAAAAAAAAAGTTTAAAAATTGTTTAATATACAAGTTGCATGTTACAAACTTTGATGTTAGACTTTACTATATGTATGCATGAAAAATTCAAACATTCTTACATTGTTATTATTTATATCACAATTAAAAGACTGAAGATTGAAAAAATAAATTGAAACATGTTGGTTAAATATAAGTTGAAAGTTAAAAAAATAAAAAGTTAAATGAAAAATGTGGTATTTATTTGTATATATATATATATATATATATATATATATATATATATATATATAAAAGGTGACAAATGTATCAGACTCATATTGTGTGGCAAACAATTTTCACAGCATTAACATTTTATTGACCGTCCTTTTTTGACGGGCAAGTTGCTAGTCACATACAATAGTTGTCAAACTGCGAATCGTCGTCACGCTTTGCAAGCTCGCGAAGTGCGCTCGCAGAACCGCAAAGCAAGGGACGCAGTTCTGGCTGCAAATGCGGACCCTTGCGAAGCCTATGGCTCTCATCTCCACCAGTGCAGTGAGCGCCTTTGGCGCTCCCGGCCCAAGTCGTACGGGGTCGAAGGGATGAGCGCCTATGGCGCTCAACTCCACCACTGCAAGGAGCGCCTTTGGCGCTCCTTGCCAGCAACTGCGGCCCTCGCTAAGCGAGGGCCACAGTTGCAGCTGGCTTGCTATGTGAGCCCGCAAGCATTAGCAACAACCCATATTGCTGAGAACTATATATGTGATGTGCCAACATATTCCACATTCTTGTTCTCTATGTGTAAATCAAACGGACATGGAAGGTGTTACTAAGTATATTATATGCCTATGCATTTATTTACTGTTATGTTGTTTTATTAAGAAGCGATTAAAGGCTTTGTTGCGCTGGCTAAGAATACTTTTCTATACAGAAGACTTTCTCCTAATAATATACACTGTGAATGGGAACATTTTCTCCTCAGAAGACAGCTCCTTGCAGTTTATTCAGACGATAGGATGATTTTTCTCTCAAGGAAACACTGAATACGAACAGTTCTCCTCACAGCTCTCATTAGACAGTCAGCGAGTCTGTCTCCTCATTATACAGCTCTCATTAGACAGTCAGTGAGTCTGTGTCTCCTCATTACACAGCTCTCATTAGACAGTCAGTGGCCCTCATTCAATTGCAATTTGGCCAATTGAATAGGGCTCTAAATAAGCACATAGCATATTTTTTAAAGATGTTTTTAGTCAGTGAACATCTATCCAAAAGCAAGGTCTTCACTAACTAAAAACTTCTTTAAAAAAATATGCTATGTGCTTATTTAGAGCCCTATTCATTGGCCAAATTGCAATTGAATGAGGGCCAGTGAGTCTGTGTCTCATTACACAGCTCTCATTAGACTGTCACTGAGTCTGTGTCTCATTACACAGCTCTCATTAGACTGTCACTGAGTCTGTGTCTCATTACACAGCTCTCATTAGACTGTCACTGAGTCAGTGTCTCATTACACAGCTCTCATTAGACTGTCACTGAGTCTGTGTCTCATTACACAGCTCTCATTAGACTGTCACTGAGTCTGTGTCTCCCCATTACACAGCTAGCGAGTCTGTCTCTCCTCATGACACAGCTCACATTAGACAGTCAGCGAGTCTGTCTCATTACACAGCTCTCATTAGAGTCAGTTAGTCTGTGTCTCTCCTAATTACACAGCTCTCATTAGACAGTCAGTGAGTCTGTCTCTCCTCATAACACAGCTCTCATTAGACAGTCAGCGAGTCTGTCTCCTCATTACACAGCTCTCATTAGACAGTAAGTAAGTCGGTGTATCTCCTAATTACACTGCTCTCATTAGACTGTCAGTGAGCCTGTCTCTCCTAATTACTCTGCTCTCATTAGACTGTTAGTGAGCCTGTCTCTCCTAATTACTCTGCTCTCATTAGACTGTTAGTGAGCCTGTCTCTCCTAATTACTCTGCTCTCATTAGACTGTTAGTGAGCCTGTCTCTCCTAATTACTCTGCTCTCATTAGACTGTTAGTGAGCCTGTCTCTCCTCAGTACACATCTCTCATTGACAGTGAGTCTGTGTCTCCCTTCATTACACTGCTCTCATTAGACTGTCAGTGAGCCTGTCTCTCCTCAGTACACTGCTCTCATTAGACTGTTAGTGAGCCTGTCTCTCCTCAGTACACTACACTGTTGTCCAATAAGTTACATAACTAAGTCAGTTACAACAGCTAAGCCCGCCCCAGTGACTGACTGACCAATCACTGCCCACTTGCAGCCTTCACAGTTACTGTCCCCGCCCTCCCTGACGTCACATCCCGGCGGTTGCTAGGAGACGCTGGGAAGCTGTACGGCAATGTAAACAGAGCAGTCCTGTCAGTGACATCAGCGGTGGTGAGTGTGTGTCCTGTGGGCTCTTGTGGGATTGCTACTGGTTTGTAGAAACTTTATTGACAAAACTAATGTAAAATGTCATATTTATTTGTGAGGGACATTGCCAGTGATATAGAATTATTATTACAGATAGGTTATTATATATTACTTTCCATTAGCTGCATTCTGAGTGCTAGTATGTATTAATTAGCATATATATGTAAAGCCATGTGTTACAGCAAAGGGTTAAAGCCACTACAGCCTTACATTTTATATTATGCATGGTAAATATTTATATAATTACTGTCATATCACATGTTCTCTCATGTATTTACATAAAACATGTTTTATATAATAGACATTTTTTCTGTTTTTTTATTTGTTGGGTTTTGCATAATAATGAGTGATCTGTAGTTTGGAAAATTTTCACTACTAATGGTTTGTTTTCTCTGCCAAGTGCCCTGACCTATTATATCTAACTAACAGCTAGCTAAGTGATCTATTGTATAGCGACATAATGCTAATTTATTACTAGCCATTCTTATTGCAGCTAAACAAGCAAAGCTAACTGATTTAATGTGCACTTGTCTTGGTTTCCATTTGTTTGTGTTGTTCAGTCGTGTCTGACTCTCTGTGACCTCATGGACCATAACACAATGCGTATCCGCTTGCTATTCATGGCAGAGGTACTGGAGTGCGTTGCCAGTTCCTTCCCCTGTGGGCCACAGCATACAGCCCCTGGTATTCCTAAATGGTCCTCCATCCAAGTACTGACAAGGCCTAACAAGTACTGACAAGGCCTGCATGGTTCAGGGTGGTGTGACCTCTTCGTTTCCTGATTGGAATTGAACCCAGGTCGCATTGGTGAAAGCACCGAATCCATACATAACTTTGATATTAGATGTTTTTTTTTTGTTTGCCTAAAAATGAGTGCACTATAGTTTAGAAAAGTTTCATTAAAGTGAAGCAGACATTGGTTTGTTTTCTGTTCCAAGTGCCCTGACCTTTTACATCAAGCTAACTGACAATAAGGCCTAGTAATCTATTGTATATTCATAAAGTGCTTGTAACGGAGTTGGAACACGAATCCAATATCTCCGCTGGTATACAGTAAAATATCCAAGAAGCACTACAGTCTCACCATCCCCAACCTCCCATATTGGACGACACTCAATTGGGAGTCAAATAATAATGTCTTTATTTTGTTGTGCAGAAATATATATACACATCTCTTCCCACAGGCAATACACATCCCCCATAGTTGGCCACACAATACACATAAAGGGACAATAGGTGTGGTCACACCTCCCTGAGGCTACCTGGCTACTTTGATACAATCAGACATTGATCAGATTATACACTTATACAATATACTTCCTTATCTTAGGAGGAGCCCTTGTAATAGGATTATCTATTATGCCAAGGTCTGCAATAGTCTGGGCTAATATTCTGCAGAGCATAAACCAACATACATACAGTATAACAGTAGGATCATATTTTAACCATAATAATTAAATAACCATAAAACAGGGTAAAACAGTGATTGGTTCCGTTACAGTGCTAATGTATTACTACCCATTTTTATTGCAGCCAAACAAGGAATATTAATTGATTTCATGAGCACTTGGCAAGTTCTCACGTCTTGGTTTCCATTTGCAAGCCAGAAACAGAAGCAAAATATGTTGTATCTGTGTAATAGTAAATGACCCCATGACCAGCTTACTACATTGCTTTTTACAAAAAGAAAACACTTTCAACAGTAATGTTAATCAGATCATACGAATGGCAACAAAATAGGGTGGTAAGGAACAGATATGCTAAAACATAACTTTTTATTTTATCAAATAAGATTCATTATAAAACATGTTTAAAAGAAAAGGCCTCAGTTGAATCCTACATGAAACGAGCATCAGGCGGTTTAGACGTATATATGAAACGTCTGCGAGGCAGATTAGAAGCCTATGTGGAACGCGTGCGTCAGATTAGAAGCCTACTTGAAACGTGCGTCATGTGGATTAGAAACCTACATGAAACGTGCATCAGACAGATAAAAAAAAACTACATGAAACGTGCGTCAGGCGGATTAGAAACCTACATGAAACGTGCATCAGGCGGATTAGAAACGTACGTGAAAAGTGCATCATGCTGATTAGACGCCTACATGAAAGGTACATCAGGTGGATTAGAAATGTACATGAAACGTGCATCATGCTGATTAGACGCCTACATGAAACGTGCATCATGCTGATTAGACGCCTACATGAAAGGTGCATCATGCACATTAGAATCCTACGTGAAATCGCGTCAGTTGGATTGGAAGCCTACAAGAAAAATGCGTCAAGCGAATTAGAAACCTGCTTGAAACGTGCGTCATGCGGATTCGAATCCTAGGTGAAATGCGCGTCATGCTGATTAAAAGCCTACATGAAACGTGTGTCAGGCGGATTAGAAACCTACGTGAAATCGCGTCAGGTGGATTAGAAGCCTACATAAAACATCTACATGCATCAGAAGGTTTAGGACACTTCTGATGATCCCTTCCGGTTGGGAAAAGCTCTAATATTTGTTTGTTAATGTCTCCACCAGCAGACTGGCCCTTTAGCCAACATTTATAGAGAAAATACAGGGAGCTATTATACTAATAGGCTATCAGTAGCCTAGGGTTTATAAACCTATATGGTGGACACAGATTATATATCTTGATAACAAGTATGGATACTAGTAAGAAGATTAAGGTAATAAAAGGGGATTAGTGAAGGGGATAATCCCACAGAACCTAATCCATTTATCTGCATAAGAGACATTTAGTATTTCCATTTTCTGACTTACCCATTAAGGGCTTTATTAGTTTATATGATGTTCTCTTAGTTGATACTGAAAGGATATTTTGGGAACTAGATGCAGGTCCCCATGACTAACTCATCTGGCTACGGATAGTACAAAAAAAAAAGGCACATTAACCTTCTGCTAATCTGAATCTTGGATGGCCTGACATGGTATTGCTCACAGCTTCATTGACAAGCCTCTTCACCACGACAAGCTAGCGTTCCAGAAGGGGAACCCCTCTATAGGAATACATTGGCGCGTTACAAATAAACAATAATAATAATGCAGGCGTCCATTTTCATATAAAAGTAATACATTGGTGCTTATTTATTTTCCTTTTTACATTCTAAAAACAAGTTACTTATTTTCAAGTGTAGTCGGGTTATTTTAATTGTATGACCACAGTGGTCCGTTACGTTCACATTACTGGTGGCAGCTTTTCCCGGTTTATACTCATACAGATGTAGAGGATAATTTGTGTAATCAGTAATTATTACTAAAGAATTAATAAATCTTGCCTCATTTTCTGTACTATGCACTCCTAAAATGTATTTTTTTTGTTAATTTATAGGAATTTTGAAGAGCCGGGTTTATTAAACGCTGGATAGTGCGCAATGTCCGGGCTGCTGGTGACACCGAGGTGGAAGGGGATCCCAAGCCGACCCTCTACCTACATATCTGTTACAGAGAGCACAGAGGAACCTCAGGAGCCACCTCCAGAGCCATGCACAGAGGGGGATCTGCAGCTAATGAGGGTCATGTGAGTGATAATTACATCTTGTCATCATCACAATGTAACATCTACATAAATATAATCGCCAGAATCTATTCCCAATACAAATTGCCAGTTCCTGACTTACTCCTATACATGACACCCTCACCTTTGTGTACCATCTACACATTGCTCTTATCTCTCTCTTCCCAGTGATTGTGGTGAGGAAGTGATGAGCTGCCGATTTAACCCTTCAGGGACCCTTTTAGCTGTGGGACTCATCTATGGTACAATTAAGGTAAAGCAGGACTGTGGTGATGACCTGCAGAGGTTGTTGTGTCAGACATGAGGTGTGTGTCTCTGCAGGTTTACAGGTTGTCAGGTTTGACATGTGTATGTATAATACTCTGCAGATATGAAGTGTGTTTGGCTTAAAATGTATAGGTATAATAGCATTAGTCTGGTATTAGCAGTGACAAATGTGATGTTTACAGTCATGTCATGTTGCTTGTCTAGGTATACACAGGAGGCATATATGTATAATAATGTGTGTCTGCAGGTATAGACGGTGGCAGAGAGGAGGTGTATATGTATAATACTGTGTGTCTGCAAGTATACACGGCAGAGAGGAGGTGTATATGTATAATACTGTGTGTCTGCAAGTATACACGGCAGAGAGGAGGTGTATATGTATAATACTGTGTGTCTGCAAGTATACACGGTGGCAGAGAGGAGGTGTATATGTATAATACTGTGTGTCTGCAAGTATACACGGTGGCAGAGAGGAGGTGTATATGTATAATACTGTGTGTCTGCAGGTATACACAGTGGCAGAGAGGAGGTGTATATGTACAGTGGATATAAAAAGTCTACACACCCCTGTTAAAATGTCAGTTTTATGAGCTGTAAAAAAATGAGACAAAGATAAATCATTTCAGAACTTTTTCCACCTTTAATGTGACCTATAAACTGTACAACTCAATTGAAAACAAACTGAAATCTTTTATGTGGCGGGAAGAAGAAAAAAAAAAAGAAAAATAATGTGGTTGCATAAGTCTGCACACCCTCTTATAACTGGGGATGTAGCTGTGTTCAGAATTAAGCAATCACATTCCAAATCGTGTTAAATAGGAGTCAGCATACACCTGCCATCATTTAAAGTGCCTCTGATTAGCCCCAAATAAAGTTCAGCAGCTCTAGTTGGTCTTTCCTGAAATTTTCATGGTCCACAGAGAGCTTCCAAAGCATCAGAGGGATCTCATTGTTAAAAGGTATCAGTCAGGAGAAGGGTACAAAAATTTTTCCAAGGCATTAGATATACCATGGAACACAGTGAAGACAGTCATCATCAAGTGGAGAAAATATGGCACAACAGAGACATTACCAAGAACTGGAGCTCACCCAAAATTGATGAAAAGACGGGAAGAAAACTGGTCTGGGAGGCCACCAAGAGGCCTACAGCAACATTAAAGGAGCTGCAGAAATATCTGGCAAGTACTGGCTGTGTGGTACATGTGACAACAATCTCCTGTATTCTTCATATGTCTGGGCTATGGGGTAGAGTGGTAAGACGAAAGCCTTTTCTTACGAAGAAAAACATCCAAGCCAGGCTACATTTTGCAAAAACACATCTGAAGTCTTCCAAAAGCATGTGGGAAAAGGTGTTATGGTCTGATGAAACCAAGGTTGAACTTTTTGGCCATAATTCCAAAAGATATGTTTGGCGCAAAAACAACACTGCACATCACCAAAAGAACACCATACCCACAGTGAAGCATGGTGGTGGCAGCATCATGCTTTGTGGCTTTTTTTCTTCAGCTGGAACTGGGGCCTTAGTTAAGATAGAGGAAATTATGAACAGTTCCAAATACCAGTCAATATTGGCACAAAACCTTCAGGCTTCTGCTAGAAAGCTGAACATGAAGAGGAACTTCATCTTTCAGCATGACAACGACCCAAAGCATACATCCAAATCAACAAAGGAATGGCTTCACCAGACGAAGATTAAAGTTTAGGAATGGCCCAGCCAGAGCCCAGACCTGAATCCGATTGAAAATCTGTAGGGTGATCTGAAGAGGGCTGTGCACAGGAGATGCCCTCGCAATCTGACAGATTTGGAGTGTTTTTGCAAAGAAGAGTGGGCAAATCTTGCCAAGTCAAAATGTGCCATGCGGATAGACTCATCCCCAAAAAGACTGAGAGCTGTAATAAAATCAAAAGGTGCTTCAACAAAGTATTAGTTTAAGGGTGTGCATACTTATGAAACCATATTATTTTATTTTTATATTTTTTCTTCTCTCTACCTAAAAGATTTCAGTTTGTTTTTCATTGAGTTGTACAGTTTATAGGTCACATTAAAGGTGGAAAAAGTTCTGAAATGATTTATCTTTGTCTATTTTTTTTACAGCATAGAAACCTGACATTTTAACAGGGGTGTGTAGACTTTTTATATCCACTGTATAATACTGTGTGTCTGCAGGTATACACGGTGGCAGAGAGGAGGTGTATATGTATAATACTGTGTGTCTTCAGGTATACACAGTGGCAGGCAGGAGGTGTATATGTATAACACTGTGTGTCTGCAGGTATACACAGTGGCAGACAGGAGGTGTATATGTATAATACTGTGTGTCTTCAGGTATACACGGTGGCAGAGAGGAGGTGTATATGTATAATACTGTGTGTCTGCAGGTATACACGGTGGCAGAGAGGAGGTGTATATGTATAATACTGCGTGTCTGCAGGTATACACGGTGGCAGAGAGGAGGTGTATATGTATAATACTGTGTGTCTTCAGGTAGGCACGGTGGCAGAGAGGAGGTGTATATGTATATAATACTGTGTGTCTGCAGGTATACACAGTGGCAGAGAGGAGGTGTATATGTATATAATACTGTGTGTCTGCAGGTATACACGGTGGCAGAGAGGAGGTGTATATGTATAATACTGTGTGTCTTCAGGTAGGCACGGTGGCAGAGAGGAGGTGTACATGTATAATACTGTGTGTCTGCAGGTATACACAGTGGCAGACAGGAGGTGTATATGTATATAACACTGTGTGTCTGCAGGTATACACGGTAGCAGAGAGGAGGTGTATATGTATAACACTGTGTATCTGCAGGTATACACAGTGGCAGACAGGAGGTGTATATGTATAATACTGTGTGTCTGCAGGTATACACGGTAGCAGACAGGAGGTGTATATGTATAATACTGCGTGTCTGCAGGTATACACGGTGGCAGAGAGGAGGTGTATATGTATAATACTGTGTGTCTTCAGGTAGGCACGGTGGCAGAGAGGAGGTGTACATGTATAATACTGTGTGTCTGCAGGTATACACAGTGGCAGAGAGGAGGTGTATATGTATATAATACTGTGTGTCTGCAGGTATACACGGTGGCAGAGAGGAGGTGTATATGTATAATACTGTGTGTCTTCAGGTAGGCACGGTGGCAGAGAGGAGGTGTACATGTATAATACTGTGTGTCTGCAGGTATACACAGTGGCAGAGAGGAGGTGTATATGTATAACACTGTGTGTCTGCAGGTATACACAGTGGCAGACAGGAGGTGTATATGTATATAACACTGTGTGTCTGCAGGTATACACGGTAGCAGAGAGGAGGTGTATATGTATAACACTGTGTATCTGCAGGTATACACAGTGGCAGACAGGAGGTGTATATGTATAATACTGTGTGTCTGCAGGTATACACGGTGGCAGAGAGGAGGTGTATATGTATAATACTGTGTGTCTGCAGGTATACACGGTGGCAGACAGGAGGTGTACATGTATATAACACTGTGTGTCTGCAGGTATACACGGTAGCAGATGGGGTGTGTGTGCACTGTCTGAAGGATGACCAGTCTGTCACAGATCATCTTCCTGTCACTGCCATCAGATTCCAGACATACAGAAGTGACTCCCAGGGGGACCTGCTCGTGGCCACATGTGAGACCAGCACATTTCTCTTTGTGTATCTGTTATGTTATGTACTGTGGTAATGATGTAACAGTATATAATCACCCACTCAATGCTTTTACTCCCCCCCTCATTTTCTATAGATTTGTCTTACTTTTTTCTTTCTTTCCCCTATTCTCCCCTTATCTCTCACAGGCTCCTTCTGTTCCTCTGTCCTCACACTCGTATTCTCCCTCCGTCTCTGCTCTTCATGGTTCACCTACCTTTGTTCCACTGTTTCTCTCAGATGCCGGGGGTCGTGTGAAATTCTGGCACCTTTCTACCCAGAGCTGCCTCCATGCCCTTCGTGAGGACAGACAAACCCTTGTTGTGACCTTCAGCCCATCAGGCCAGCATTTTCTAACAGCGGGATCCAGTCATGATATTTTTGTATATGACACAGAGACCACTAAACGAGTGAGCGTCTGCCAGCCCAGGTATCTCCAAGCATATATAGGGGTTCAAATGCAAATACACCTCCCCCTGACTCCTAACTCACCTTTTTATCATTCATCTGTTTATGACCATTCTTTTTATATATCTCTTTCCTTCTTTTTTTTCTAATTCATCACTCTCTTTTTTATCACATTATTGGCTCTCTGCCTGCAGCTGAACAACATACAATAATAAAATGTCTCCCTCCTGGAATAGTTTTAGTCCTGAGTCCTGCGCGGTTGGTTTGGCCTCTCTGGTTATTAGTTGGCCCATTTTAATGGGGAATCCTCTCATGTTTTCAGGTTAACATCATCAAACATCTGACTCATCAGAGCTAAGATTCCTTTTAGGGGCTACCCTGGACAATTATCAGGCTACTACTCAGTTAGCCAGAATCAGTCCAGGAGGCTATTCTAGCTCCTTCAATGTAATGGCCATTGCAAGTAAACCTAGATTGGGCAGAAAACAAATTGACAGCTTCCCGGGTAGATCCTTCCCATCTCCTATAAACAAATGGAGTGGGGGGAAGAAGCAGCTCTACTATTTCCCGAAACACTAACATTCAAATGTAAGCTTTAAATACTGAAATTAATATCTTATCTCCAAATATTGATTCTAATTCTCAATAAGCCTTTAAATACCTGAAGAAGTGATAGTATCACCTGGGTGCAGCAGGGATATCCTCCCCACCACGACTGAACTTGGACAACCCTGGTCTAAGACATAAATGTGAGAGCCATGGACATCTCCTATGTGTCAAGGTCTGAGCAGGCTTACCCCTGTCTGGTTTTAATTGGCTTACTTTGGTTTGAAAATAGAGAAAAAGCTTAAAGTTTACTTTGTCTTTATTGTTGCCTGTCTCTCCTCTATCCCCCCCCCCCCAATGTTTCCTTCCCACTCCCTCCCCTGTCTCTCTTCCCCCATGTCTCTCCCCCTGTGTGTCCCCACCCGTGTTTCTCCCACCCGTTTCCCTACCCTGTCTCTCTCCCACCCTCTCCCACTGCTCCCCCTATGTCTCTCCCCCCCCTTTGTCTCTTTCCCTCCCCTGTATCTATCCCACTGCTCCTCCCCTGTGTCACTGTCCCACCCTTTCCCTCTCTTGTCTCTCTCTCCCCCTCTCCAACTCTAAGCCCCCCCCCCCCCCCCCCCGTGCATTCACATGCAATTCCGGTGTGCGAGCCCATGCAATGCATGCCAAATAATCAAATAATGTTGAAATTTCATCATTTTTTTTTTTTTTTGTGCTATACTGTCTCTAACTGCTGCTACAGCACTCCGCTATGGTTTTTGGTACCCACAAGATTTTTGTCTTCTTGCAAGTGATCCGTAAAAAACGCATTAGCATAGATTTTTGGGGAAGAAGTCACTCGTAATATTGGGGCAGTTCAAAAACAGGTGGAGAAGTTATTTGTGGCATTAGCTTGCCGCAGTCACTCTTGGCAGTTCTCTCATAATGTTTCTGGGATGGGTGATTAACATATCTAGCAGGATTTACTTTGCCCTTAAACATGGTGTAATCTGCGATATTGGAAATTAGCATCGTTTTGTGGTTTAGGTAACTTTATTGCAAGATTTAAATGGAATAAAATGTATAGTTGTGTTCATAGAAGTTTAACTCCTAGGCATTTAATATAGAGTAAGTTTAATATTTTAGATGTTTTAATAAATAATCTGTATACATAGGTGATTTTTCTAACTACAGACATAGGTGACATACTTTTCTCACTATAGGTAATAGTGCCCCAAGCTGCATAATTTTTATTTATGTTCAGATGTTTTTTAATAACATACAGGAGCACCTAACTCCAGACATTATGATTTTTGTTGTGTACAAATAAGGGGTTATGATGATAATAAGAAAAAGTAGTGTAATATAACCTCATAAGTCAAAGAGACACTGGAAGGAAACATTGTAAGACTATGCACAGATTAATAAAACATCTCCATTCACACTATTCTCTCTGGGCCTCATTCAATTGCGATGTGGGCAATTGAATAGGGCCCTAAAGAAGCACATAGCATATTTTTATTAAAGCAGTTTTTAGTTAGTGAAAACCTTTCTTTTGGATAGATGCTTGCTAACTAAAAACTTATTTAAAAAATATATGTTTTGTGCTTATTTAGGGCCCTATTCAATTGGCCAAATTGCAATTGAATGAGGGCCATAGTATTTATTTAGGTCCTTTTCTCTCTTCTTGTCTTTTGTGCCTCTCCTTTAGTCACATTCTACTCTTTCATCCCCTCTCTTATTATCTCTCTCATCCCTGTGATTCAGCCCTTCTATGACTGTGATGGATGGTCATCGATCTCGTATATTTGGCCTGACTTTCAATCCTCTCAATGATGAGGAATTTATATCCGGAGGTTGGGATGACACCGTGCAGGTGAGTATCACGACCCACTCTCTGGCTGGGGTCTGCTGACCTGATTTGGGTTACTCTGGACCTTGGAGTAGCTTTGAGTACAGGAACATCATGTCTCAGCCCTTGATTTAGACTGAGCAATATTGACAGTAAGTCTGACGAATCTTACTGCAAGCATATGTCCCCGGGTAAATAATACATCTACACACCACGTCTTGATGAAAATTATGAACAACTTTATTTGGAAAACATCATCTTTTAAACAGGCATACAAAATCACCAGGAGGGCTATCTTTAGTCAGCCCCTAACTGCCTCTGGCCAATCAGGCAGGGAACCATGAGACTCCTCCCGGGTCCGCCCACTAGGTGTGGCTACCTAATTCAGTTGGTGTGTGGCTCTCAAGGGAGAAACATCTACCTGTCCTCTGGAATTTGCCCTGATTATCTGAGTGAGAATCCCTGTAGACCCCCTGGGGTTATGGTGCCTCAATGTCTGTATAGACCCCTTTGTTCTGGCCTTACTATAACTTCAAGTGTTTACTTTAGGTGATAGCTGGAAGGCAGATGGGTGATCAACTCAGGTTACATATGCAGTCAATATGGACACAACATGGCTCCAACATTCAAATACAATATATTTACAGATATTACCACTACAACATGTTATAACCCACATGTTATGAGTTGAGGCAGTACTTCCCACGTCAGTCCACTTAATGCGTTATGACGACTTTATTAGTGGTGACGTGGTAAACTGCCTCTCCTCTGAATGCATAACAATAACAGTGGGACTCTGCCCTGAATATATTACATTATAACAGTGGCTCTGGGAGCCCAAAACCTTCTGTTCAATAACATGTGGCAGGTAACAGTTCCAAATCCAAGATGGCCCCTGGCTGATTCATGACAACACCTCCCCAAGCGTGGCAGGAAACATCCCTGATTTTTCCAGCTACGCTGATAGTCATGAATGTGCTGGTTTGGCCCTCTGTATGCTATGCCAGTTCTTGTCTGTCCCAAGGTGCAGAGTAAAAACCTCCCCCAGCCCTTGGCCTTGCTCCCACTGTATAGAGCAAATTGCTCTTCCCATTCACACCCACCCAAATAGTCCAGGGTACCACCCCAATAATCTGGTATCCCAGAGTACAACAGGTGGGCCACAGTTTCTGTCCCATAGCAACTCTGTTCCCCCCAGCCAGTCCCCACCGATGGGCTGGGATCTCTAATACAGTCTCTGGGCCTATGGGATCGCAAAGGGACAGCTCCTCTTGGCTTCCTTCCTCTGGTCCAGCTGTTTCCGTTGCTGCTTGGGGAGCTACGCTGCTCCCACCCAAGCTGTGCTTACCTTCCTCCATTGCCCGGGGTTGAGCAACTTTATCCCAGTCCTTTCTGTTGAACTGGATCTTTGGAGTGGTGTCTGTTCCAGTGGGCCCCTGGACAATGGTTATCCAGGGTATCTCCCCACTTGGTACACCCTCTTTCATGGTGCCACTCTGCACCCATAATGCTTTTGCCAAGGCTGGCATGCTTGCTGCCCCCGCCTGGCTCTTTGTGCCCCTGGCACTCTCTTGCTGTGTGAGGTCAGGTTCCCGGTAGCCAGAAACCAATTCTTTTCCCTCCCCACAGTCTCTTAAACAACCCTCCTGGGCTGTGTTCTTCACTAGCACCTCTGGGGACAACTCCCCTGGACTGTCAGGGTACAGACAGTGGTTATCTGATGCAGGCTGGTGAATCTCATCATTCCCTTCCAGCCTGGCCTCTAAGGCTCCCTTCCCACCGTCCATCACACAATCATCCCGAGCCTCTGGCTCCATTAACAGTTCTGGCCAACACACTTTGCCTAGAACTTCTGAGGGCAGACTTAACTTATCTGGCCCTAGCTTGTGAACAGTTCCCACTTCCTCTGGGATTAAATCTCTTGGGGTATCAGGGGGCAGACATGGATTATCTGACCCCACCCAGGGAACATTCCACTGGGTCTCTGGCTCTTTGGGCTGGTGACTAGGCCCTGACACAGTTACTGCATGTTCTAGGGGCAAACATTCTCCATCCCCAGGAGTTGGCAAAGGAACAGTGTTTACCCCTTCCCACTCCTCACTTTGTTTACAGTCTAGAAATGCCTCTCCCCAGTTCCAGTGAGCATACTCACTCTGGTACATACCGTCTGAGTTGTAAGAATACTTCTTGGGTATCGCATCCCACAATTCCACATACTCAGCCTCCAGTTGCAGCTCTTGCTGAATCAGGGGTTCCAGCAAAGGAGCCTCCGGGAACCATGCTTCCAGTCCCAGACCCCGGCAGCGTTCAACAAACAAGTTATTATGCCTCCTTGCAGTTCCCATGCCACATTCCGGATCACCATTCAGAATCTCACCGACCCCATATTCTAGATCCAAACGAAAATAGAGATCCTCTCTCCGGCCACCCAAGGACTCTATCCTGGCAAGGTACTGTTCCTCCAAGTCCATCTCTTTCTCTACCAGTTCCTCCAACCAGCTTGCCAGCTCATGGCCATGCCATAATTGCATGAATGCCATCCATTGATTTAGCAGGAGTAGTCTGTAGTCCTCTGCTTCCATCTGCTCCATTTTCTGGTCCTTCTCAGAGTACCCCACCACTGTGCCACCAATTATCACGACCCACTCTCTGGCTGGGGTCTGCTGACCTGATTTGGGTTACTCTGGACCTTGGAGTAGCTTTGAGTACAGGAACATCATGTCTCAGCCCTTGATTTAGACTGAGCAATATTAACAGTAAGTCTGACGAATCTTACTGCAAGCATATGTCCCCGGGTAAATAATACATCTACACACCACGTCTTGATGAAAATTATGAACAACTTTATTTGGAAAACATCATCTTTTAAACAGGCATACAAAATCACCAGGAGGGCTATCTTTAGTCAGCCCCTAACTGCCTCTGGCCAATCAGGCAGGGAACCATGAGACTCCTCCCGGGTCCGCCCACTAGGTGTGGCTACCTAATTCAGTTGGTGTGTGGCTCTCAAGGGAGAAACATCTACCTGTCCTCTGGAATTTGCCCTGATTATCTGAGTGAGAATCCCTGTAGACCCCCTGGGGTTATGGTGCCTCAATGTCTGTATAGACCCCTTTGTTCTGGCCTTACTATAACTTCAAGTGTTTACTTTAGGTGATAGCTGGAAGGCAGATGGGTGATCAACTCAGGTTACATATGCAGTCAATATGGACACAACATGGCTCCAACATTCAAATACAATATATTTACAGATATTACCACTACAACATGTTATAACCCACATGTTATGAGTTGAGGCAGTACTTCCCACGTCAGTCCACTTAATGCGTTATGACGACTTTATTATTGGTGACGTGGTAAACTGCCTCTCCTCTGAATGCATAACAATAACAGTGGGACTCTGCCCTGAATATATTTCATTATAACAGTGGCTCTGGGAGCCCAAAACCTTCTGTTCAATAACATGTGGCAGGTAACAGTTCCAAATCCAAGATGGCCCCTGGCTGATTCATGACAGTGAGGACTCCAGAAACACAAAGAGCTTATAGGACCCCTCTAGTGGTTTTATTTAATAACTGCTTCTCCATACAATACATATTTGAAGAAAATATATCATTGTAGCTTTTAAAACTAAATTATTGTAGCTTTTTGAACTTTTACTAAAGCAGACTCAAGCAGATCTGCTTCTCTCCACTCCAGAGGTTAGTGCCTGGGAGGCTATCCTAATAATGTAAGTATGTCCCTGTCATGGTAACTTCAAACAACAGAAATACTCCTGGGCAGATCTGTTTTCACTACCTGATATGAGGTGGAAAGAAGTAGTTCTGCCAAAGTCTGTTACACTAATATTTAAATGTAAGTATTAAAAGATAGATTTGATTTGAATTTCTTCAAATACAGCTTTTATTATTAAATTAACAAAACCATATTGTATGGCCATTACAGTGTCCCTTTGATAATCCCTGTGCAATCGCAGGATTAATGTTTGTAGGAACTTATTTCCTCTATCTCTCTGTCTTTTTTACAGTTTTGGAACATCCAAGAGACACATTCTCTAAGGTAATGGACATTTGTTAATATTTTGAGCATTTGTTTTTATTATAATAGGGGGCATTAAATACATTTCACATTTTCCTCCTCCTGCACTAGGAAGATCTCCGGCCCTCATGTTTGTGGGGATTCTCTGGACATCGATCCAGATACAAATGAGATTCTTATCGGTTCTTGGAGGAAGTTGGAAAATCTCCAGGTGATTGAGAGATTGGGATAGATTATCTGGAGTGTGAAAAAAAGGGTAGAAAAGAGAGGAGGCTGATAGGAGAAGCAAATCGCAAAGGAATATGGAGAGGAGTGTCAGGAGTATAAGAGATGGAGAGTGAGAAGAGGTTTGAGGGGATGGTAAGGAGGAGAAGAACATCAAAAATTAGAGAGCAGGAGAAGAAAATAAAAAAAGACACTTCACACAGAGACCACTAAAGAAGTAGAAAAAGAGTTAGAATGTAAAACATAGAACATATTATTGTTTTGTTGTTAAGTCGCTCCTTGTGACTTTATGAATGTCAGCACGCCAGGCACATCTGTCAGCCACTGCTCTTCTGAACTCAAACTCCTGTTTATTGCTTTGGTGGCTGCATCTATCTATCTCTGCCTGTGCCTTCCCCTTCTTCGTGTGCCTTCATTCTTTCCCAGCAACTTCCAGTGAACAGTTTGTCTTGATTTCCTGAAGTATTGATTTATTGGATCATCTTGCAGTCCAAGGGACTCTATGCAGTTTTCTCCAACATCACAATTCAAACCCATCAGCTCTCACATCTGTATGTTACTATTGGGAATATCATAGTTCTAACTATGCGGACAATGTTGATAACATCTTTGCTTTTTAATAGCTTCTCCAGACATGACATAGCTTTCCTCCCCAGAAGCAAACACCTTTTCTGATCTTGAACCATTCTATTGTCCCATGTTTGTTCTGACTGTGAAATCTTGGTCCACATGCAGATTCCTCAGTAAACACATTAGATTATCTGGTACTCCCATATCTTTAAGAACTTGACACATTGTTATGATCCACACAGTCAAAGGCTTTAGAATAATCTATGGAGCTGAAGTAAATGGCAGACATTAGAAATGTAATCTCATGTTCCTCTGCCCCTGCCCCCCCCATATATTGTTGGAGCCAAGCTTGCAGGATCTTAAACATTACCTTGCTGGCATGTAAAATTAGTGGTACTTGTTCGATAATTGGAGCACTCTTTGGCACTGAATTTTTTTTGTATTGGGATGGAATATTGTTACTTTGTATTTAATGTTAATATAAAACTGTCACGATCTGCTACTTCATTTGGACTTGGTGAGAACCTGGTTCAAACCTATCCAGCAGAATCATGCAGTCCTTTTTCACCTCTGATAGCAGAAGATTGACCAAACACCAGTACCACACCCAGGAGCTGACTTCCACAGACCAGGATCTCAGGAACACCATATAATCCCTTAGAATTAGGACTAAAGCATAGAATGACACTTACACCTTGTTTATGTAAGTCCAGACACAACTGCCATACCTTTATTGGTTGTCACATTTTATACAATTTTCTGGCACACAGGCTGGCTAATCACAGTAAGCCCCATCCTTAGGTACATAGAAGAGAGACCAATTAGCAATAGGCTGCCCCTGCTTACTGGGAAACCCTGTACATCTGATGAGGTCAGGCCCTTAAGCTATCCTGGTGATTGTATTACCTATCACAATTTGCTGTAAACACTCAGACTATTTGTTTATCTGCCAAAGACCCCCTGTGTTTGTTTATTTAGGTGGGGCTGGGTGAGTCATCACCAAATAACAACACTGTAACATAATCAAAATACATACAATTTGTATGTAATGTTAACCATAAGTAATACAAAATACATAACAAGGTAACTTCTTGCAAGTCCAGGCCGAGACCATAGTGTAAAACAGTCCAGTCAGGCCCTGGGCACGACAAAAACAAACACTGATTCCAAGACTCAATACTGATGATGTAAGGAATGTATGCTGACATGATTATATTGTGTTAGTCTGATAGATGTTGCACGTGCATGCTTTGTCAGAGGAGAGAGGAAAAAGGTGACATAGAGGGAGAAGAGTGGTAGGAAGAAGGAGAAATGTGTCATGAGATGAAGAGAAAGAAAAAAATGAAGATCTTGGTTGTAAACTAAAAAAAAAAAGAAATGAAGAAAGGTGTATGTGAGAAAGGGAGCTGTGGATCAGCAGGGTAAGAGGAGGAGAGGCAGATCAGTAGTGTAAATGAAATAATAGGGATAAGGAAAATAAGTAGGAGAGGAAGATAAGGGGTATGCATGAATGAGGCGAGGGAGATTCAGACTGAGTGAGACGAAAGTAGCGAGTGATAGAAGAATAAGAGATAGAGATGGCAGGTGGGGCAGACAAATAGTTACAAGAGATTGTGGTGTGAGAAAGGACAGGGAGATGTAGAGTGAGGTCAAAGACTGATACAGAAGAGAGGAAAATAACTGAGAATGCTGGAGAATTAGAGGCAATTGGAGTGCGCAAAAATAGAAAAGAAACAAAAAAAAGGGAGTGATACAAATATATATGGCTGAGAAACTGTAACATGGTCTATGATCTAGTCCGTCTCAAACTGTTTCTACATATCTGATATATGCCACTGTCTGCTTTCAGATTTGGGATGGTCTGACATGTGAAAAAACCATGACTGTTCCTGATGACTATAGAGGGGCTTCAAGGGTGAGTATATGTGTGCTCACACCCGGAAGTGTAAGAAAAAAGAGCTAACAACAAGTGAAAACACATCACTATGATACGATTCAGTACCACTATGATACACTTTTTATTTGCTGTCTAACATAAAATGTTCCTATTTCAAATATTGTAATATTCTTGTCATGCCAACACTCACTATGCCGCTGATAAAGTCTGTGTATTACATATTAAGGTGTATTGCATACTTGTAAATATGTATTTATGTTATTGAGCAGGTATACAGCTGCCGTTGGCTGGGCCCAGATCACATGATCGTAGCAGGAAGTGACATGAACATGTGCAGAATTGTGGATCGAAGTGTTTATTTGGTACCTAAATATCTGCCATTCTTTGGTCTCTATATCTACTTTATTAGTCTATCTGAATCCTCCACAGCTCCATTCTCCTGCCCCATTCTTTTTTTTCTTCTAGCTCCTCCTTTACCCCAAACAATTTCATCTGTTACACTGCTGCTATTAAACATGCTGTCTGTTTTTTGTCATCTTTTTTTAATTTTACTTTTCCTTTCTATTTTCACCTCACTCTCTTTTTTTACTCCTCCTGCAGACTCGGGGGTGCTTGATCAACCTTCCTGGTGGAGTTTACAGCCTGGATGTCAGCTCTCCTGGGGACTCATCCCAACCACTTGTTGCAGTGACCTCCAGTCACAGCGTCTACCTATTACGCCCTACAGGGAGGATCGTTATGTAGTATGTCTGTATATCATGTAGATAATTTGTACACATAATTGTTCCACATGCATACATACACCTTAGAAAATAGCAAAGTGTTGTTTATTTCTTTATTAACTAATAAACAGAACTGATTGAGACACAAGATTTGTTTAGTCTTTCTGAGGAGGCTTATAAAATAATAGAAGTTAGGATTCCCATTTATTATCAGGATCATTACCCCAATAAATGGATACTGTGCAATGGGCAATTATTGCATTATATATACTATTAGAAAATATCAGATAGTTACTTCATCTCCAATGAAACTTGTTGGGAAAAGATGGCAGAGAAGTAACAGTCAAGTGTATTATTCCTCTGTTAGTTTATTTAGTGTTCTCCCCAGGTCAGCTTGTGCAAGCTGTCAGCCACTGCCTCCAAACAGTCTCTATAGTCCAGACCAATCTAATTTCCTTCAGGAACTCAAGTTAAAACATAAAGAGCCCCCCAACAGCAATCAGCAATTACCCCACTGGAATCCCTGTCACCAGTGGGAGAAGAGAAAAAGATACCCGAAATTTCAGAGCTGCCTATACCAACACATGTCACTTCCTAGTTCTTGGTTACAGAAGAAGAGATGTAAGACTTTAATACAATAGAATTACAGAGACACTTCCAGAATTACTCTATGACATGTCCAACTTAGGGCTCATACCTTGGAGATCTACAGTGATGGACGGACTGGACCATGGTTTCACCTGTCACAATATGTCTTTCTTTACTGGTTCATGCAAGATTCAAGCTGATGTAGCCTTCACCTGTCTACCTTACACCAGTGAGTAAATAGGGATCTATATCTTTCTGTTCCAGTCATAAAAAGTGAGATGATCACTTTACAGGGTCCATGTCCTCTTCTCAAAGGTGACAAAGAGGAGGGATACAAACTGTAGTAATATTTTCTTGAAGTTCCCCCTTATATATAATATGATATATAAGAAGGAACCCACCACCATGGAACACAGCTCCTCCCATGATGATCCAGCCCCCTGCAGAGCATCGTAGGAGATCATCAGTGAGTGCATCATGTCCACTTCTACCAGCCCTACCATCTATGCTCTAGTTGTTGTATATTAGCAAGCAGAGAATGGCATTCTAACAGCCCTATTAAATTAGCTCAACGCGTAAAACCATAGCCCGCATGACTTGCGGCTATTAAATTAGACCCGTAATGCAACCCGACCGACTTGCGGGGTATGGGCGAGAAAAGGCTGCGGGATTTGGAAATTTAAACTGTGCGCCCACAAATCCTTTGATCTAGCAAGCCAGTAACTGTTACATTTCCAATCATGCTATTAAATTGCAACAAATTCACTGGCGTTCAAGCCTGTAACACGCAAATGGAGCTCAAAAGCCAACGGGTACTAGGGGGGTAAAGTCCAATCCTTAGCACTGTAAATATATATAAACACTTTTCTGTACTGATAATGAAAGGGAAAGGGATGTTAGGTATTCATATTAATAGCACAACATTCTCAAGCTCGCAAATCGGCAAAAAAAAATAATTTTATGTTTACATTCCGTGTTATATCGATCCCGGCAATCAATGTTGTAATACATATAATGGAACTCGCATGGACTAGAATATCATATTTACAGGGTTATCAATATTGCATTATTTCTGTAATGTGGGTCTGATCGCAACTCATAATTGAAGCCCGTAAGACTTCATCAATCAAACCTCCATTTTACAGTGACGTAATGATGATGATCTCTGTTGCCATTGGCTCCATCTAAACCCGTAACTACGTGTTTGAATAATTGATCTTGTTTACGGCCACACATCCAACATTCAAAACAATGGTTTACAGGTTTACGTCTCAAGCCCGTAACTTGTGTCATGTTCTAATTTAATAGCTCTGTAACAAATTTCAAGCCTGCAGCCCTTGCGGGCCTGCTGATGTCGCTACAGGCTTCTAATTTAATAGGGCTGTAATTATCTTAATTAAGCTCTTTTAAGATATCCAACACATTTGTGTGCACTTCTTATGGGATAAAACTAGTATAATGTCTTCATTGTCAGAAGACTCAATTTATCAGAACTGTGAAGCTCCCACAATGTCTGTCCCCGGGAATCTTGGGAGTATTTCTAAGAGAGGTAGGAAAGGTGAGAATTTGTATTGCTCTATTTTCTGAACATATATTCAAAAGCTAGTGGGTGGGTCTGCAGCAAGTGAGACCCCTAGAGCTACAAATGGATCCTCTGCACTGAAAGGGATGTGAAGAGTACCCAGAGAGATAGAGTGAGAAAACAGAAGATATTAGAGAGCCGTAAACTGGAACTCAAGTGAGAATATGGGTAGTGAGGTGATATTTATTGGAGTGTGTATTAGAGTAAAGTAATAGTGAGAATGTGAGTAGTAAACCCATAGTAATAGGAGTGCAAGCCATGAAGTAATAGTAGTGAGAGTAGTAAAGTGAGATAGTGAAAACAGAAGAGAAGGAATGCAAGAGTTTTAGACTGTTATAATGAGATCATTAGGTATGTGGTATATTGAGTAGAAGGATGTATAAGTTACAACAAGCAGCATCAATTTGGCATAAACAGGAAGAATCATACAGAAAGGTACTGAGAGACACCTGTGGGGAGATTGTGAGTCATCTTCTCACTCTACACTGACCGCAATCAAAAGGGAAGCTCAGTTGGACAAGGGAATCGGGGAAGAGCGCAAATTGTTCTCCATAATAATACCCTGTGCCACATCAGTAATAGTACCTCTGGCCTTGTATACTGTGACATTATTTAGTATCCTCTACCTACAGTATGGTAATGCGCTTTTCCTATACTTTTCTCTGTCTCACCTTAGCCCAATGCACATGGCTCTCATAGCTGCCCCACAGCCAGTCCCTGTAGGATTAAATTAATCCTGTATCCTCCAGGTTCTCCTGGGTGCAACTGGAAGGTCCCTGCAAAGATTTCAGCAACAGGTCATATTAATACACAGAGAAATCAGGAGGAACAAAGTTATGGGACATCGGCTTCTTTACCCAGAATTCTTGTGGGTCCATGCTTCCTTCCCACCATGTCTGACATTGCAGCCTAATATCTTATAATAAGGTCCTGATATAATTCTTCATCCCTGCAGCCATAGATAAGAAAGCAAACCCCCAACAAATATGTTTGATGTTCGGCCGAACACAATACAATATTCAACATGTTTGTTTTATGTGTTAGGCATTGTAGGATTGTTACACTGATGTTTGGATGACCTGAAAACTAAAATATCTCCATTCTGAAGAGCTTTGAGTAGAATCCTAGTAAAATATTGAAATCCTGGCTATTTCTATACAATAAATGGATTAAAAACAAGAAATAAGACGCTGGCCAGGGCTTTCATAGAGTGCATGGGCGCCTGCGGCTTATTGACACATTCTCCAAAAGACAATGGATCAAACGGATATCACTTACAACGTATTTGACATCTCTTGGCATTTGTCCTTTGAAAAAAAGGGTTTCAAGTGTTGTCTGACAACCTACTATGCTTGATTTCTAAATTAGTGCCGCAGACCGTCCCATGTATGTCTATGGAGTCTATGTATTAAACACACTTCACATTATACATATAACAATAAACACATCAGAGGGGAAAACTGGCATTGGACTCCAGTGGGCTAGCCACTTAGGGGAATAGCCTTTATGGGGTTCTTGAAAAAAGGAGGGCCCCCTTGGTTCAGTTTTAGGACAAAGCAATCCATACACTTCGTTCAATGGGATCAGAACCTGTGATTGTAGTCTTTTAGGTCAGCTTAGATGATTGGTAGAAAACCCGGGGAAAACAAATAGACAAATGGCTGAAGATAACTCCTCTGATCTTCAAATACACTTTTGGGCCCCAAAGGGCCATTGATTGTATGGGTCAAAAAAAGTGGGTTGTGACATTTATTCTTAATAAAAATGTAGTTGATCCCCAAATAGGATTTATGTGGTATCAAAAAGAAGGTATGCATTTGAGAGGTTGGGTGCATTTCTCTCCATATGTCTAATAACTGTAACCTACGTAATATATTAGAGATCGATTGTGAATTCTTAATCTTGGATTTGTCTAGGTGGTCATTCAAAATATCTTCCAATAATGACATTCCTTGTACTTTTGGTTTCAAAAATATGTAAAATATCTAGTAGAAATTAGAGATTTTTGGTATTGGAAGCATAAAATGATGTCAATGTGTATTTTTGATCTTTAATAGTTAATGTGATGATAATGAATCTCCCTTTGTTATCTCTGTGGATTGTTTGTATTGTTGTTCCTAGGTATTTGTGTAATAACATAGATATACTGTTTGTTTTTGTTGTGTTAGGTCAGTGGTAGTCAACCTGGTCCCTTATGCTCACTAGTGGGTGATTCAAGCTTTCATGGTGGGGCGGCGGGGTAATCGCTAGGTGGCGTTGTTGATGAGGGACGTCACACACCAGACACCATGGGCAGTAAGGAAATTTTACCATCAAAAGTAGGCGGTAGGTATTAAAAGGTTGACGACCCCTGTGTTAGATGATAGACAGAACTTTGGAAAACTTGCATGTAAACATTTTGGTGGTTGTTGTTCTGTGAAGTGAGGCGCGTGCAATTAGATGATTGTCGGATGCAAAAGATTGTAGAATGCAAAAGCTGTGCGCCTCTTGTTTGTGAAATTGAATACACTGACAATATGTGACATTACATTTAAGTTAGAAATACCTGATTAATGTAAAAGTGCTTATGTACCTCTTGTAGGGGGATTTTCTAAATTTGGTTGGCTAGGACGAGCTAGGTCAAGGTTCCCCATTCTATGGGCCTCATTCTATTATCGGCCGTAGAAGATGCGGGGCCACAAGGACCGGCCGCAAGCTATTTGCCTATTCTATTCCCTTCCGGCCGGGGATTCCGGCAGGCTTGCGGCCAGTGCCTTGTTATCCCTTGCGTTTCGGCCGCAAGAAAATCCTGGTTGCTATTCAATTGCTCCGGGAACCCTCTCTGCAAGGCTAAAACCGAGCCGCAGCTTACTTGCAGCAAAAAGGTCCTGCAGGCACACAATTAAGCACATAACAAAGCCATCCTGCACTCTGAGGAGACTATAAAGTGATTGTAGGTGTTAGCATTCATAGCACAACATTCCCCTACACTCAAATCCGTAAATAATTTTTTTTTGAATTTATGTCAAATATCCATGTAAAAAGTCCAGAGGGCTTGGAGCACCTCAGACCCGCCCACGCTTCGGCCGGAAAATAAACAGTTAATGTAATCTCTGATTTGGGCTGATGTGCAAGCTTGAGAGGGGGTTGCTATTAATCCTCATGTCCCCCATTATGATCCCTAGCATTTACAGAGCTTTACAGTGCCGTCTTGAATTTATTTTTGCTTTTAAAGATTTCTGAGCTTACGGCCGGTTGCAAGATATACGGCCGGCCGTATGGGGATAGCCTTGCGGCGCCGTATAATTGAATTGCAAGGTAACAGGAGCCCCGCAAGGAATCGCAGCTTTGCGGCCGTCAGGGCCGATAATAGAAGGAGGCCCTATATGTTTATCGCTTTTTGGTCTTGAGAAAGAAAATCTTTTGTTCAATTACCAGATTGCAGATGTCTTGTTCTTGCTTATTTCACTTCTCAGTGTTATAAGTCAACCAAAAAACTTTAACTGTAACTCTTATTAGGAGCATTTATCACATATTATTTTACTGTTTCCATTATATTTTATCAATAATTGATATTTTTCATATGTGCAGATTGTATAGATATTGACTGTTGTGGGAAAAATCTCAGGTTTGTTCATCTTGCGTCATTACACAACCTGTTATAGTGTCTGTTTTCTTAGAGTTTAGAACTTTTTTTTTTTCATAGAAAAGGTCTTGTTTATGTGTTTATTTAGATTTTTTTTAGAAGACTTCATTGAGGAAGGTTACATTGTTATTTATGTTTCTTGAAAGTCATTTTAGTTATTAGATTTTTATTTGTGGATAAATATATGTCTTTTAGTGGAGCAGGACAAATTTTAGAAGTTGTTTAATCTAAGTTCACAATTTTCAGCTTGTATATCTTATGCTGAGAGTAGAAGTTATTTCAGAATAAGTCCAGTATGTACTGTTCCAGTATAAAGAATGTAAAATATTTATCTTATCTCTTGCTAAATTACAATGAGAGTATTTGAAGATATACTAAAGTTTTCCATGTCCAATGTTGTATACTTTCATTATAAAGGACAGCTATGCTATGTTACTTCAGACAATCTTTAGATGACCCAAGAGAGTTTCTATCTACAGTTCCAGCTATTATAATGACTATTTTGTAGTTAGTCTCAGTAGCCACCAGATGGTAGTCTTGTGCTCTTCACTGTTATGAGAGAGAAGGTACAATTGTTGCTACAATCTGATATACAGCAAACTCTCAGTTAACCAGTACTCAAGCACACAGAAAAAAATAATACTGTACTTTAAAGGGATACAGTGCCTTGCAAAAGTATTCACCCCCCTTGACTTTTTAATATTTGTTTTACATTACAGCCTTAAGTTCAATGTTTTGTTAATCTGAATTTTATGTGATGGATCAGAACACAATAGTCTAAGTTGGTGAAGTGAAATGAGAAAAATATATACATAAAACTATTTTTTAGAAAGAGAAAACAGAAAATTGTCATGTGCGTATGTATTCACCCCCTTTGTTATGAAGCCCATAAAAACCTCTGGTGCAACCAATTACCTTCAGAAGTCACATAATTAGTGAAATGATGTCCACCTGTGTGCAATCTAAGTGTCACATGATCTGTCATTACATATACACACCTTTTTTTGAAAGGCCCCAGAGGCTGCAATGTCTAAGCAAGAGGCACCACTAACCAAACACTGCCATGAAGACCAAGGAACTCTCCAAACGAGTAAGGGACAATATTTTTGAGAAGTACAATTCAGGGTTAGGTTATAAAAAATATCCAAATCCTTGATGATCTATAGGAGCACCATCAAATCTATCATAACCAAATGGAAAGAACATGGCACAACAGCAAACCTGCCAAGAGACCGGGCAAGGAGGGCATTAATCAGAGAGGCGGCACAGAGACCTAAGGTAACCCTGGAGGAGCTGCAGAGTTCCACAGCAGAGACTGGAGTATCTGTACATAGGACGACAATAAGCCGTACGCTCCACAGAGTTGGGCTTTATGGCAGAGTGGCCAGAAGAAAGCCATTACTTTCAGCAAAAAACGAAATGGCATGTTTTAAGTTTGCGAAAAGGCCTGTGTGAGACTCCCAAAACGTATGGAGGAAGGTGCTCTGGTCTGATGAGACTAAAATGGAACTTTTCATCCATCAAAGAAAACGCTATGTCTGGCGCAAACCCAACACATCACATCACCTAAAGAACACCATCCCCACAGTGATACATGGTGGTGGTGGCAGCATCATGCTGTGGGGATGTTTTTCAGTAGCCGGGACTGGGAAACTGGTCAGAGTTGAGGGAAAGATGGATGGTGCTAAATACAGGGATATTCTTGAGCAAAACCTGTACCACTCTCTGGATGCTAGGATAGATGTTCACCTTCAACTTGTAAATTATAAAATGTAAAAAATAAATACGACGATTAATACCAATATTTACAACATTGTCTCTGATGACCTATGATGGTGCCCTTTCATTTGTAAGTTACTTCCCTGGATTGTAATATTATGAAGTGTCTTCTTTGATTTTCTCAGTCTCTCTATAATTCAACTATTAATTTTTACTCCACTAATAGAACAATACATAATATTATCAACATTGTGTTTGTGTTATTTTGTCATGTATTTGAAATACTTCTGTATACCATTTCACCTTAATCCTATCTTCAAACACAATTAAATTACACTTTTCTTGATACTGTGAATATTTTGTAAACCAATGTGTTACTTGTAACCAGTTAGCCAATTGCTCTTATGGTTACTATAGGAGATAAAGTTATTCAATATATATTTTAAATTGCCACATACTGTATGACTGAGCTTTTTACTAGTATCCTTAGATACTGTAGTGTCGCTGTTTGGGGTTAGATAGATGTGGAAGTAACCCTTTGTTACTCTCCCTCACTTTAAGTTTAGACCCCCATAAGTGATAGGGTTACATAGAGGCTTATGGGGGTCTGCATAAACCCCCATAACTGATGGGGTTACATAGAGGCTTATGGGTTCTGTATAGACCCCCATAAGTGATGGGGTTACATAGAGGCTTATGGGGGTCTGCATAAACCCCCATAACTGATGGCGTTACATAGAAGCTTATAGGGGTCTGCATAAACCCCCATAAGTGATGGGGTTACATAGAGGCTCATGGGGCTCAATACAGAGCCCCCATGAGTGAGGGGTTAATTAGGGGCTCATGGGGCTCTGTATAAAGCCCCATGAGTGATGAGCTTAATTTTAGGTGCCTGGGAGGTACTCATAGTATCCCCGCACTAGGAGTTGTTTTATGTATCGCAGGTCCTTTAAGGACCTTTAAGGTCCTTTCAGGACCCACAGCAGGAAATTTGAAATGCAGCGGGGTCCTGATTAGTGTGCAGCAGGCCCTTTAAGGACCTGTGGCGGGAAGTTTGAATTTGGGGATTTTCATGGAGTTCACGTGGGGACCCTGCAGCAGGGTTTCCACCTCCATTTTTAGAAGTCCTACAGGCTTCAAAGCCCTACGGGCTTGGAGGTTGGATGACTGATGTCATGATGACGATCTCTGTTTCCATTGGCTGTTTCGATTGCAGGAGTTACAGGCTTGATGTTCAAGCTCGGAAATGCTACTTCCAATGACATGGCTTCCGATAATAGCTATCAGGCCATAACTTGCAGGCCCTCATAATTGAATAGCAAAGTAAATGTGGAGCTAATGAAGAACGCAACTTGGTTGCATTTAGCTGCCTGCGATCAGGTTGCGGGCCCTGAATTGAATGAGGCTCCATGTTACCATGTGACACCGCTGTTTAAAGGGCTGTTGAAGGCATTTTTTTTCCTTTGTTGCATCTGAAAGAGGCCATTTGATAATGATGAACTTTGTGTTTCTTTTTTTTAACAAAGCTCTGGGAGCAGAATATACTGCTCTGAATGTATAACTGTCTGTGGGGCTTGTGTAATAAGTATCTGCCATGAGATCTAGAGTCGTGCACACTCTCGGCTCACACAGAGCTATTTCCTGGGGCATTTAATGTCATTTTCCAATTTTTTTCATGATAAATACATTTTTGCATTCCATGACCCTTTAATTACTTTATGATAATGTCTAAAGTCACTATTTTATTTTCCCTATACATTTTCTGTGTTTAATATAGAGAGTATTTTTGCTCTATGGGAAAAGCTAGATATTTATCTAGGACGGGAGGGATGAATCTAAAGCCAGAATCACTATTGCTGGAACGAATATCAACAACCTGAGATACGTAGACGATACTACTCCGAAAGTGAGGAGGAACTAAAGGACCTATTGATGAGGGTGAAAGAAGAGAGTGCAAAAGTTGGGCTGCTGCTTAAAGCCAAAAATATGACGATGATGGCAAATACCAATCTAATTTCCTGGCAGGTAGATGGGGAAGAAGTGGATGCAGTGACACATTTTATTTTCCTGGGATCCAAGATTTGTGAGGATAGTGACTGTAGCTATTTAATTAAAAGATGTTTGTTTCTGGGGAAGAAAGATATGGAAAGTCTGGAGAACTAGTAAAAAATAAAGATATAAACTTATCAGAAAAGGTCATCATAGTTAGAACTATTGTATTCCCAGTAGTAACATATGGATGTTTGTTTAGTGAATCTTGTCCCAAGGATCTAATCTACATATATTTTATCTTTTATAGTTTTTACGTCTGTTTCTGGTATCTGCGGTTGTCCCAAGAGACATGTTGTCCCAAGAGATGTTCAGTACAGACTGAGGGCTGAAAACAAGTTACAGTGGACCCTTGGTATTCTACCTCAAAACTTGTTGAATTTGGTATTCAATGTGTGTTGATGAGCACAAAAATCCTTTGGCACTCTACTTCTCCTTGGTACTCCTCGTGCTTGCTAAAACCAATTTACATTACTCCTTATGGGAGTTTGATACTTGTCGTTTTCCTCACTCGTCGTGCCTTCTGGAACCAATTCATGATGAGTGTGAAAGGGTCCACAGTATATGTAAGGGTCATAGCCAACATGGCTGGACTTTTGATGACCAGGGATAGACTAGCCTCCTTTGGCAGAGGGTATGTATATTGTGCCTATCAGTTCAAGAAAATCCTTATGTGATGTTGTCCTTTACTGACCTTTCTTGGTCAGGCATGAATGTAATGTTACCAAAATGTATGATCAGTGTACTCGGGAGATCCCAAACTTCTACAGAAAAAAAGCAATATACTGTATAATTTTTCACAAGTATACACAAGGAAGTGGTCAAGAGCTGTGTGTAATCAGATGCCTAGCAAAATGTTGCAAATGAGATTGGCCTCCCATGTGATGAAAAGGTCCTAAACCACTGGCACTAAAATGTCAAACATAATAAAAATTACAAATAATATATAGGTTTTCATGTTTATATATAAACTAGCAACTTGCCCATCAAAAATGACGGCAATAAAATGTGAATCCTGGCAATGCTGTTTGCCACACAATGGAGCCTCTCCCCCTCTACTTTACTGGCCTCGCGATGAGTACCTTCGGTGCTCATCGCACTGTCTACTTCCTCCCTTGTGTCTCATTTCCCCCTCCTCTCCCTCCCTTGTGTCTCCTTCCCCCCTGTGTTTTTACCCCCTCTCCCCCCATGTCTTTCTTCTCCCTCCCCTGTGTCTTTTGCCCCCCCCTCTTCCTCCCCATGTGTCTCTTGCCCATTCTCTGTGTCTTTTCCCCCCCTGTGTCTCTTCCCCCTCCCTCATATCTGTTTCCCCTCATTTCCCTCCGCTGTGTCTCTTCCCCCTCCTCTCCCTCCCCTGTGTCTCTCCCCCCTCCTCTCACTCCCCTGTGTGTCTACCACCCCTCCTCTCCCATCCCTGTGTGTCTCCCCCTTCCCCTTTGTCTCTTCCCCCCACCTCTCCCTCCGCAGTGTGTCTCCCCCCCTCCTCCTCTGTGTCTCTTCCCCCTCCTCTCACTCCCCTGTGTCTCTTCCACCCCTCCTCTTAATCCCCTGTGTCTCTTCTCCCCCTTCCTCTCACTCCCCTGTGTCTCTTCCCCCTTCCTCTCACTCCCCTGTGTCTCTCCCCCCTCCTCTGTGTTTCTTCCCCCCTCTGTGTCTCCCCCCTCTCACTCCTCTGTGTCTCTTCCCCCCCTCCTCTCATTCCCCTGTGTTTCCCCCTCCCCCCTCTGTGTCTCTCCCCCTCCTCTCACTCCCTTGTGTTTCTCCCCCCCTCTGTGTCTCCCCCCACTCACTCTCCTGTGTCTCCCCCCCTCCTCTCACTCCCCTGTGTCTCTCCCCCCCTCCTCTCACTCCCCTGTGTCTCCCCCCCTCCTCTGTGTCTCTCCCCCCTCTCACTTCCCTTTGTTTCCCCCTGTGTCTCTCTCCCCTCTCACTCCCCTGTGTATCTTGCCCCTCCTCTCACTCCCCTGTGTCTCTCCCCCCTCCTCTCACTCCCCTGTGTTTCCCCCCCCCTCTGTGTCTCTCCCCCCTCTCACTCCCCTGTGTATCTTGCCCCTCCTCTCACTCCCCTGTGTCTCTTGCTCCCTCCTCTCACTCCCCTGTGTCTCCCCCACCCTCCTCTCTGTCTCTCTCCCCTCTCATTCTCCTGTGTCTCTCCCCCCTCCTATGTGTCTCTCCCCCCCGTGTCTACCCCATCCTCTCCCACCCCTGTGTGTCTCGCCCCTCCCCTGTGCCTCTTCCCCCCTTGTCTCCCTTCCCTGTGTCTTTCCCCCTCACTCCTTTGTGTCTCTCCCCCCCCTCCTCTCACTCCCCTGTGTCTCTCCCCCCTTCTCTCACTCCCCTGTGTCTCTCCCTCCTCCTTTCACTCCTTTGTGTCTCTCCTCCCCTCCTCCTCTCACTCCCCTGTGTTTCTCCCCCTCCTCTCACTCCTTTGTGTCTCTTACCCCCTCGTCTCACTCCCCTGTGTCTCTTCCCCCTCCCCTGTGTGTCTACCCCCCCCTCCTCTCCCACCCCTGTTTGTCTCCCCCTCCCGGTGTCTCTTCCCCCCTCCTCTCCCTGCCCTGTGTTTGTCCCCACTCCTCTCCCTACCCTGTGTATCTCCCCCTCTCATATGTCTTCCCACTCCTTCCCTGTGTGTCTCCCCTCCTCTTCGGCACGCAATGCGCCTGCGCGGGCTGCATCGAGGCCCGTTGTGCAATGCGCATCCGCGGGGCTGGTGCGCAATGCGCAGTTGTCAAACTGTGATTTGTCACAAGCGTGACGACGAATCACATTTTGATAACTATTATATGTGATATGCATAAAAGAAGAAGAAGGGGACAGGAGAGGTGGCGATGGATAGTTGAAGTAATTGTAGCAATGACCATGAGCTTGATGGAGCTCAGAGGGGCAGTGGCTGTCATATGTGCCTCGTGTGCTCCAGTCCATAGGGTCAAGAAAAGTTCTTATTTATTATTTTTTATTATTACTAACTTTTATTTGTAACACGCCAACATATTCCGTAGCGCTGTATAGGGGATAAAAACAAGGAAAAAATACAATATTAGCAAAGGGCAGAAGATGGAGGGCCCTGTTTTGAGCTTAGTATCTTCATAGCAAGTGTTTTTTCCCACGCACAAGACTGATCAGCTAAACAGAAACAAAATGCTTACAGGAATCATGTCTATACAGAAGCAAAGGAAAATATTAAAATGTGCCTGTCCTCTGGGGTACTAAAATGTCACCATACCCACAGCACTCTAAGGGTTAAATATGACAGCAAATAGGTGGCAGGGTCATATTCAACAATCACAATACTGAAGACTGGAAGTTACAGGGTTAAAAGAAAGGAATTTTAGATTCCCATAATAATCACCCTTTACTGGATAAGAAGATACTTTCCGTTTTGTTTCCCGTCTCTGTATACAAGCATGGCGTCTGATCTGAGAGAGGAGCTGAACTGCTCCATCTGCCTGAGCATTTATACAGATCCTGTAACTCTGGCCTGTGGACATAACTTCTGCCAGGTCTGTATTGAGAGTGTGCTGGATACCCAGGAGGGATCTGGAGTTTATACCTGTCCTGAGTGCAGAGAAACATTTAATACCAGACCTGCCATGCACAGGAACCTGAAGCTACGTAACATAATGACACTTCTCCTTCCTACTCACCCAGAGCTGGAGGAGACCGGGATCTTCTGCACTTACTGAGTCACTATACAGAGGATTAGATGATATTGTGACTGATGTAAAAGTAAAGAGAGGGATCTATGTGCAGGAGGCTTCAGACATATTACTGGATGTAAACACGGCTGGTAATGATATAACTGTATCAGGAGACTTGAAAACTGTAACCTGGACAGGAAGAAACCAAAAGAGACCAGAAACACCAGAGAGATCTCAGTGTCCTCAGGTTTTAAGCACCAGGAGCTTTTCCTCAGGACGACATTATTGGGAAGTGGAGACCAGTGAGTCAGGGAGATGGGGGGGTCGGGATGTGCTATCCAAGTATAGAGAGGAGAGGAAGGTCAGTCCTGGATTGGACGTAATAACAAGTCCTGGTGTTTGTGTTATTCCAGGTATAATAAAGCTCTCTCAGTGTTCACATGACTCAGTACAGACCCCATTACCTCTTAGTCTTCCTGTCACAGATACAGAATATCCCTGGACTATGAGGCCGGGCGTCTGTCCTTTTATGAGCTGTGTGACCCGATCAGACACTTACACACCTTCACTGCCACCTTCACTGAGCCTCTTCATGTTGTATTCTGTGTATGGACGGCTGGGTCAGAATCAGGAGCTAGAAATACTGATCACTGCCAGCACCGGGGATCCAGAGAAAGTGTATATATTTATATATATATATATATATATGTATATATACTGTATATATATATATATATATATATATATATATATATATATATATCACATATTATAATTGTCCAACTACAAATCGTCGGCACGCTGTGTTGCGTAGTGCGTACGACTTAGCGACGAGCACCATAGGCGCTCATCGTCCGGCGAGCCGTTAAAACCGTACCACTTTGCCGATCGTACGACTTTGCGATGAGCGCCTGCAGCGATGGCAAGACGTTAAACCGTAGCACTTTGGCAATGAGCGCCGCAGGCGCTCATTGCAGGCAAGCCTCGCATAGCGAGGCGAGCCGTTAAACCGTAGCAGTTAGAAAAAAAATACGAGATGAAAAAAATTACGAGATAAGCGACGGAACCAAAACAATAAAAAAAACACTAAATACACACTAAAAAATAAAACAAAGGTCACTTACAGCATGGGGAACCAGGCAGGACGTCTGGGAGTGAGTTGGAACTCCAATTTACATCGATTTAGACGAGTTACAAAGATCGAAAATCGGCTAAGCGAGAAAAAAATGGCCGCCGAAAAAAATGAAAACGAGGCTATACTACTACGAACTGCGTAAAACACAGCCACAGACGTATGTGTTTGAAAAACAACGAGATAAAGGATGCGGATTAACCGCGCAATGAGTAAAAAGACAGTAGCAAGTACATTTTACGAAACGCAGTTACAGATTTACGCATTAACACAGATTTAACACCTTTGTCTCGCGCAATATCGGATTTCACGCATAAAACAACGCATTTGATGAAATATAAGTTGAAAGTTAAAAAAATAAAAAGTTCAAAAATTAAATGTGCATTTATTTTAAGAAAAAAAAAAGGGACAAATGTAGAGTCATGTTGTGTGGCAAACAAATTTCACAACATTTAATTCTTATTGACCGTCATTTTACCGTTTTACCATATTTACTGATAAACCGTAGTACTTTAGGCGGGACCGTAGTACTTTGGCAATGAGCGCCGCAGAAAAAATGGCGGCCCGAACAAAACGAAAACGAGGCTACAGCACTATAACCCACAGAAAACACGTACGGATAATCCGCTAAGACGCATACCACACATTACCCACCATTAAACGACGTACGGATGATCCGCTAAGACGCATACTACACATTATCCGCCATTTTACGCTAATGCAGAAGTACACAGCTACGCTAACGGTTTCGGCTCGCGCACGCACACTGTTACATTGCACACATTCATCACGCTTACACAGCACCTCCACACCACTAATGCTGCAGCAACATCAACACAGATTGCCAGCTCTTCAACACAATGCATAAAAATACGTATATTCATTTATTAATTTGAATTATATATTTCAGTAGTACACACAAAACACCATTAGCTACCTTACAATTCCACATGTATATTAATAACTAAACAACTTTCCAAACATACACATCTCATTGCCGTCATTTTTTGACGGGCAATACGCTAGTATATTATATATATAAAATAGAACAGACATTTAGATCCCTGACTAATATAAATAACCTGAACCCTACTTTTCTTTTTCATAATGGTCTCAATACCACCCCACTAGCTCACATTATCTTTACCCCATCCCTCTCATTGTTATGTACCTTTGTGTGATATGTCAAGTTAATATATGAATACATTGGGCTCTATTTTAGAAGATGAAAGGGTTTTCATTAGTAAAGTTATATATGTCAGGTTCATATGTTATTCTCCAAAGACTATTTACTACAATGCTAAGGGATTGACACATTTAACAACATAGAACATGTATAGATCTCACCTTAAATAAAATAGCCCATTGAATATTTGTGACACTATGTTAATGCAGCTGTGTGTTGGTCAGTCAGTGTTGTATATTTTATAAGAAAGAGTCTGAAATAAAATGTAATATTTCTACATACAATCCAGGCCTTTTGCTTTATTCTACATGATATTTATATGTCACCAACATATTCTGCCATGTAGTACAGACTGCATATGGAACAATAATAAAATCTAAAGAAATACTAACACACAGCAGGTAATATAATGTGTGTGAAGGCGAGAAGGTCTGAAGTGTGATGTGAAACAAACCTGAGGAATATATTGTGTATAATGATCTCTGGGTATATAGATTGTGGGCAGTCCATACATTAGGAAGTGGGAGTGATGGGGGGATACCCTTTACCCCCCCGAGATTATATAGAGAAGGGACAGGGCAGGATTGAAAACATGTACTTTCATTAAATAGTAAATTGAAGGGCTGGCCAGGGAAACTAGAGGGGAGTTTACAAAGTGTACAATTGCCTATAATTTGAAAGGGCTGCTATCAATAGTAGTCCTGCTGGCTCGGGTGAACGTCGCCACTGTAACACTTGGGTGAGGCCACTTCTGCCCTCAGAGCTGATCTCTTCATACTACATGGGAAGAGCCTGTCTATCAAGATCACATGACAGGACACAGAGCAGGATCCAAGGAAAGGAGAGGGTAGGCCTTCTATATTAGATGTCACTGCTTCTAAACATCTTCTAATCTAAAATAGCTCTTCTTCTGACTCCACCTGCTGGGCTATCTGCATATGCTCCAAGTTCAGAGTACTACCCTCCATTTTCCCTGTCTTTTGTTGCAAAAACTGTTGTCCCGATTTCTACTCTCCACTTTTCACATATATTTCTATGTAACTTATCCCTCTTCCTTCATCCTATCCTTGTTCTACCCTTTTTATATAATAGCTCCTGGTTTCTCCCTTCCTTGCTCCTCAGTACCTTAAACCTCCTCAATTCCACCCCCCCTCCCTTCTCCCTCTTCCCTACCACCCTTCCCCCTCTATCTTCTCTTTTGCTTTTTTTCCCTTTAACCTCTATTACTTCCCATTTCTCCCTTCTTCCCTCATATTTTTATCTTCTTCTCCCTCTTTTCTCATTTATTCTACTTTCCTTAGCTTTTTCCCTCCTCTCTTCCATCCCCCTTGCACAATCTATCTTCACTCCCACTTTCACCATGTCTCTTTCCACTGCCTGTCTTTCCCTTTTTCTCCCTCACCATTTCTTTACCAGTCTTATTTTTATTCTTGCCCATCTAGCTATTGTTTCCACCCAATAACTATCTTACCTCCCTCCTATCTCTCTCTCTCGCGTCTTCTGTCATGTTCTTACCCAAATCTTCCTCTCTTTCCTTCTCCATTTATATTCCCATCTTTATTGTTTGAAAAGGTGCACATTCATTTAAAGGACCACTGTAGTTTTGTAAAACCTTCACATTTTTGTGACGTTTGTAACAAAATAAGAACATCAGAAGGTATGCAATACTGGAATACAAAATAATCTAAGAAAAAATATATATATATTTAGATGGCTCTGATTGTGTCATGGGAAGGTCCATCAAAGATTGCTAGCCTGGCTGGCTTGAAGGGGCAGGTTAAACTTTGGGACCTTATTCTGCAATTGATTTCTATTGTCAAGCTACTTGAAGAGGACCAATTGTGATAGAAGTGAGTGCAGAATCTTATCTGCATCTATTGTTCCTCCCACTCATCCCAGGATTTCAGATCATTTTATAAACAAAGTGTCTGTCATCATTACAGATAAAAGTGAATGGCTGTAATAATTTCTTTTAAGCTGTGTAAAAACATTTTGTTTATTACCAAGTCAAGTTCTTCAGAAGATCACATAATAAATATTACTTCTGGCTGTAAACGATATCTTAAAGGACCATAGTATGATGAAAAATGTATCTAAAACATGTTTGAGATCTTTGCATCTTTCTCATTAGATAGAGAAAAAAATCATAAATTATATTTAATAAAAACAAAAATAAAAGATGTTGCCTAACTTGAGCACTGCAGTCATCCTAGATACTCAAGTGGAAGTTGTGTGAGGCTTGCATTTATTGATGGAAGTTTAATTCTTCTACTCATGCTTGGTGTCACTACCCAGATAAAACGGGGCTTTAGCGTATAGGAAAAATCTCCTGGTTGTGAGATTTGATTTCATCTCAGCCCCCCAGCATGACATTCAGATCAGAACATCATGCAGAAGCAGGAAACTCAGATCCCTTAATTAGGAATCGAAAATTAGTGCAGAGACAGACTTCCTTTTTTTTTTTTTCACACACCACACATAATTAAAACAGTCCAATATCCTATTATATTACATCTGTTGCCTGACCAGGTGATTTTGATTGACAGGCTTGTGTCCCCTCACCAAACCCCTTCCTTCAGCAACAAACATTGTCAAAAAACAACATGTCCCATTACTAGTATGATGTCTGTTTTATTAATTACCTCCCGGGGCTTAAGAGTCTGAACGTCTAAGAGATTTAATCATTTGCTGTCTTTCCTGATTTCTTTACTCTGTACGGGGGTACTTAGCCAGACGTTGTTTTTCTTTTTATCACCTTGTCTCTTCTGATGTAAAAATTCATGGACTGACCCTGCTTGGAGGTGACAAATGACTCGTGGCACCATGCTGTCTTAGCAGAGGTTTGCTAAATACCATTATTTTAGAAATATGACAATATGGAAGCCTCTTCCTCCATCCCGAATTCTTGTTTTCAAAGAACAATTCTGAGTAGGCCCGAATACTTCCAGACAGGTGTCTTGGGAATCCAGCTACATAGCCAGAGCCCGAGGCCTAAATTACATAGGTTTTTATGGTCAAAACAAAATAGTCAACACCTTTCACTCTATGGCCATGAACCAATATCTTATAATGGGGAAAATTATACTGCACTCTCTAAAAAGACTAATAGTTTCATATCTTGGCATATTCTTATCACATTCTGAGCACACATGAATTCTTTAAACATGACACATAAATGAAATACAAATTATACTAGTCCTTAAAACAATTCTCATGTCCATTTTGATAGCTGTTTGATCTTAGTAATCACATGAGTTAGGGTTTCTAGAACACAGTTGCTTTTGGGGTTCAGGGTGGTCCCATCCTGGCCCCAAAGTCAGTCATGACACTTGGGCAATGGTGTACAATTCAATGATCCAATTATCTAACAAAACCTTACATCATTAATAAATATCTCCTTCAAATGCGCCAGCTACTGGGAACTGATGGACGTTGAGAAATCATTTCTATATATACATGGTCTTCAAAAATTTGAATTTTGTTTAGAAATAGCTTGATGTCTATTCCTTATGTTGATGCTAATGTAGCTAGCTTGTTACATACTTCTCAAATCATAGGTTTATGTGTATTTTATGTATATATATATATGTACATTAGAAAGAGTTACATACACTCTCAGACAGAAAAACCACTGCATATAGACCGTTTTGTGCACATACAACCATATTTCAACATACTTTATTTCATTTTCAGACAGCCTGCTGCCCCATGAAAATATGCAGCCTTAGACCTGTCAGAGAGCCAAATCTGGCTATGTGCCAAGGACTAAACAGGCTTACCCCCTTACTAAGTTCAAGTGGCTTACTTTGGTTTTTTCAGCTCAGACTTCTGTATTATATACGCTTGAACATAAGGAAAAATAATAAAGCTTTGTGAGCTGTTACTTATCATTTGAAAAAACCTCCAAGCGAAACGCGTCAAAAAATATGTGCGAAACGTTGTGCAAAAAATATAAATTATAAGCAATTTAATATATATTGCTAATTATCAGCAAGTTTAAAAATATCACCTATTAGTTAAAAAAAAAGTGTGCTTCTGAAATTATACACAAATATTATTTTGAAAAATGTGCATTTATTCTGAGGATACTGGCATCATACAAAGATGTCTACTGAGCAATATTTTTAGTCATACAGAGTCGAGTCACATTATTATGGCCTACTTTTAACGGCAGCATTGTGTAGCCAATGAAATATAGCATATGTGGTGAGCTGGCTTGGTCATGATGGGCCCCTACACTAATAAAAAAAAAAATGGAAAAAAAAACACACAGCACTTGGCCGCCCCAGAGGTGGGACCTAGTGCATTGCACCACTGGTAGCTCCACCCCTGATGGCCTCCATACCATGGCCCACATAGGAAAATTAAAGTGTACTCATAAATAAACTACCAGCCATCACATCATACACCATAAAAAAAACCTACAAGAAATGCCCTCTGAATGCTGATATAATTCCTAGAATTGTAACCCGCAAGTACCTGTCCCACTGTAATTTCCTAAAAGGCCACCACATTTTTCTAGCTGTGAAATCCAAGGTTACTCATAAATGCTTACAAGTACTGAGATTTACAAAAGCCTATGTGTACTTTTAACCACCAGTAGAAGCAATAGAAATGCCCTTGAGTAGCCTACGTGAGTCAAATCAGATATTATCATCAACTAACACGTTAATTGTAATGGACATATGGCTTTGTTTCTCAAATCCAACACAATTAAGGGGACAATGAGCTAGAGGATACCTGGGATCCCCTTCGATATCCACAATCTACTATGATCCCCCTATTTCTACACCAAAAATCATACTGGAGGTTCATTAAAAATCAATGTGACATGAGGTTAATATGTAGATGACACAGGAGTCCCAATGATGACCACTGTCCTTCCTCCTAAAAACCTGCCACTCTAGCAAAAAAAAAAAAAAACTACATCTCAAAAGACTGTAGTACAATCCGTGAATGAGGTTAGCTTAGACTTTTAACCGAGCATATATTTGGCGCAGGATAATACAAGTAATTAATCTGACTGGCTATCATTGGACATATATTTAAGCCAACAGGCTCAGACACTAAATTTATTACCATGGGTTCATTGGTAATGTGTAAAAAAAATTCCTTTTCATGTCAAAGATTGTTTAGATAAAATTATTTTAGGTCTCAGAAGTGGGTTTCATACAGGATACGCTCCTAGAATCCCATATCTTTGTCCTAATCTCAAATCAGCAGCTAATAATCCTGAAACGGTGACTAGTTTATTCCAAAAAGATTCAGACAAGTGGTTCATGTTAGGACCTTTTAAATCCCCTTTTGTTCCCTTCTGAAGAATTAATCTTCTTGGACCATCTGGAGAATTTACCCTATCAAATGACCAACATACAATCAATATTCACACCAACACCTTTTTTTAATTTTTCAATGTTTTCATATACATTTGGTAAGGAAAATAAAGCATATGTTATTGTGAAAAGAATACAATCTGCAAATAAACAAGGAAACTCTTACTACTCAACCTCTAAACCCTGATGTATTAACATTCTGTCTGATCTGAATAGCTAATTGCTCAATGGCTATTGCAAAAAGGAATGGAGATAATGGACACATTTGTCTTGTACCTCTTTTGATAGAAAATGAGTGTGGATAGTTTCTCATTATCATTACTTGTGCCATGCTCTTACTATACAAGACTTTCAGGGCATGTAGAAAAGTACCCTAAAACCAAACCTGTAGAGTATATGTAATAAATAAGACCAATTGATCTGGTGCTTGCCTTTTTAGGGATAAAACCTACTTGATCATTATGAATAAGTAATTGTAAATGCTGACTAAGACGTGTTTGCTACTACTTTTATTACAAATAAATTAAAAATCTTCATTTATTAAATATACATAGTGAAGCTTTTTGCTAAATAATGAATCTATTCCCTGCTTAGGTAATGATAGTTATATGCACCAATCGCATTTCCTCTGGTATTATACCTCTTGGCAAAATATGATTATAAAATATTGATAGTACTTTGAGTCACTTTGCATTGCTTTATCTGCTTCATCAGTAAGAATAATATTAATCTGTTGGGTTAAAGGGTTTATAATTCTATTATCTAAATATCCTTGGTTTTTAACTAAGGTAGCATGTTGCAATATTAATGCAATTTCCTTTTCAAAGATGACATTTCAATGGCTTACCTGTCAGGGCTTTATCATTCACGAGTACCTTGGAACTGTATCTATTATAGATATTTTAACCACTATTAAAGGCATTATTTGACAACATATAATGCTCTATAGTGCTTTCTAAAAGCTTGTTTCAGTAGAGAATTGTTAAGCAGTTAATTGTCAATCCTTAAGTCTGATTTATTTGGTAGAAAAAAAAGTATATGTTCTTGCCCATCTGAAATATCCATTTCCCTCCAGACATCCACTAGATGCAATCTATTCAACACTTTGGATAACTTCATGGAAACAGATTGCAAAGTTGTTGTTTCAGATTTATCTAGACTGCCATTCATTAAAAGTAAGGGAACGGAGAGCCCAGTCCAAAAAGAAATGTAGCCCACACCCTCCCCCCACATATTTTTTATCTCGTTTAATGCACTTTTATCCCAAGTTTTTATCTCCACTTTTTACGCCAATTTTTATTTCAATTTTTATTTCCATTAAATAGTTCAACTTTGTATCTCCACTTTTATGCCCAAACATATCACTGAATTTTTACCTGCAGTTTTTATCTTTTCTTTTCACTTTTGTATCCACCTTTGTAAAGCCATTTTAGCACTGCTTTTCATCTCCTGTTGTAAGCTCTGTTATTAAGCATTTTGTTAGCCCAAGCTAGATGCCATTGCACCATTTCTTATATCACACACAGAAGCTAGAGAATTGAGGGCCCCAGTACAAAAAAAAGAATTCTACTCTTCGATACCAACTCACTCAGTACCACTCCCCAAAACCCTTCCCATAAGAGTATCCCTCTCCAAGAACCTTTTCCATAGCTGCTCTCCCCTCAAGACCCTTTTCCATAGCTGCTCCTCTTTCCATGACGTCTGCCCTTCCATACTGCCCTGCTTGAAGATCCTCTATCTGCAGCATAGCTGCAGGATGCACACAAACCACTTTCCAGCAATATCCTCTATGGGGTGAGGGGCTGATGCAGCCAAGGGGTGGGGGCAACACTACATTACCAATATATATACAGTGGATATAAAAAGTCTACACACTCCTGTTAAAATGTCAGGTTTCTGTGCTGTAAAAAAATGAGACAAAGATAAATCATTTCAGAACTTTTTCCACCTTTAATGTGACCTATAAACTGTACAACTCAATTGAAAAACAAACTGAAAGGACTCGCTCTAAAAAAATATTAACCCCAGGCAACTAAAATTAACCCCAGAACTCATGGGGGTCAATACTGATCCCCATAAGACAAAAATTTACCCAATAACTCATGGGGGTCAATACAGACCCCCCATAAGCACTTAATTAACCCTATTACTCATGGGGGTCTATACAGACCCCCCATAAGCCAATAATTAACCCTGTCACTCATGGGGGTCAATTCAGACGCCCATAAGGCCTTATTTAACCCCGTCACTCATGGGGGTCAATACAGACCCCCATAAGCCAACAATTAAATCCTATAATTCATGGGGGCTCATACAGACCCCCATAAGCACTTAATTAACCCTGTCACACATGGGGGTCAATACAGACCCCCCATAAGGCCTTAATTAACTCTGTCACTCATGGGGGGTCAATACAGACCGCCATAAGCCAATAATTAACCCTATAATTCATGGGGGTCAATACAGACCCCCATAAGCACTTAATTAACCCTGTCACTCATGGGGGTCAAGGACAGACCCCCATAAGGCCTTAATTAACCCCTATCACTCATGGGGGTCAATACAGACCCCCATAAGCCAATAATTAAACCTTATAATTCATGGGGGTCAATACAGACCCCCATAAGCACTTAATTAACACTGTCACTCATTAGGGTCAATACAGACCCCCATAAGGCCTTAATTAACCCCTGTCACTCATAGGGGTCAATACAGACCACCATCAGGCCTTAAATAACTCTGTCACTCATGGGGGTCAATACAGACTCCCATAAGCCAATAATTAACCCTATAATTCATGGGGGTCAATACAGACCCCCATAAGCCCTTAATTAACCCTGTTACTCATGGGGGTCAATACAGACCCCCATAACACTCTATTTAACTCCATCAGTCCCATAAGAGTATATTATGACCCTTATGGGGCTGTTAAAACCCTAACATTAACCACATAAGTGCCATGATGGTCCACAAGGACCATCATGACCTCTAACTACAAACACTACACTATAACCCCTAATAAACCATTAAATCTAAACTAAACCCCCTCTACACTAATCTATTAACACTTACACTACCTACCTACACTACCTACCCCTTAATAAACCTCCCCACCACCATAATTACAAAAAATAAAAAAACCTACCTTACAAAAAATAAAAAAACCTACCTTACAGAAAATAAAAAAACCTAAGTCAACAAAAATACAGACCCCCTCCCCGCGGATGACAACAGCCAATGAGAATGCGCAGATGTCTTCACCCAATCACTCCGTGGGGGTGTATCCCATTGTGATTAGCTCACACATTGACGACTTCTGATTGGCAGAAATTGATAGACAGTTTTTTTAGCCAATCAGAAGCCGCCATTGCCAATTTCCTCACGGAAAAGGCTCCGGGAGGCTCATTAGCGCCGGGGAGGTCTGCGAGTGCAGAGCTCCGTTAGTTTTTTTTTTTTTTTTTTTTATAGCGCGGATGGTTCCAGGGCCCAGCCCGGGCTGAAGAGGAGGAGGCCGGGGACATCGCGGGGAGGTAAGTTGAATGTATATTTATATGTTTATATGTTTATTTTATTTTGTGTCTGTATATTGTATTAATGTATTGTGTTTTTTTTATCAGGGCCGCGCCGGAGAAGAAAAGAAGAAGGACGGGACATGCTGGAAAGGTGAGTAGAATATTTAGAATGTGTATAATGTTTATTTATTTCATGTTAATGTTTTGTACAGATGTTTTTGTTTTGTTTTACCCCTAGGTTAGTGATCTGAAGGGACATCTTAAAGGTAAGTGGTCTTTATTATTTTAGTTTAGTTTAGAATTAGGGTCTGTGTATGTAGTTAGTATTGTAATTATTTTATTTTAGCTTAGAATTAGGGTATGTGTATGTAGTTAGGATTTTAATTATTTTATTTTAGCTTAGAATTAGGGTTTCTGTATGTAGTTAGGATTTATTGTATATTAGATAGATAGGGGGATGTATTTGATATAGTTAGGACTTTATTGTATAGTAAATAGAATGTATGATAGATAGATAGATAGGGGGTATTTTATTTGTATTATATGTATATGTATTGTATGTAATGTAATGTATTGTATGTAATGTATTGTATGTAATGTATTGTAATGTATTGTCTGTCTTTCCTTTTCAGGTGTGCAATTTATTTTTATTTTAGGTTTTTTTTATTTTTTGTAAGGTAGGTTTTTTTATTTTTTGTAATTAGAGTGGTGGGGAGGTTTATTAGGGGGTAGGTAGGGTAGGTAGTGTAAGTATTAATAGATTAGTGTAGAGGGGGGTTAGTTTAGATTTAATGGTTTATTGGGGGTATAGTGTAGTGTTTGTAGTTTGTGTCAATGATGGTCCTTGTGGACCGTCATGGCACTTATGTGGTTAATGTTAGGTTTTTAACTGCCCCATAAGGGTCATAATATACCCTTATGGGACTGATGGGGGTAAAATAGAGGCTTATGTGGGTCTGTATTGACCCCCATGAAGTGACGGGTTATATAGAGGCTTATGGGGGTCCTGTATTGACCCTCATGAGTGACGGGGTTAATTAAGTGCTTATGGGGGTCTAGATTGACCACCATGAGTTATAGGGTTTAATTAAGTGCTTATGGGGGTCTGTATTGACCCCCATGAATTATGGGGTTAATTAAGTGCTTATGGGGGTCTGTATTGACCCCCATGAAATATATAGGGTTAATTATTGGCTTATCGGAATCTGTATTGACCCCCATGAGTAACAGGGTTAATTAAACTGCTTATGAGGGTCTGTATTGACCCCCCCATTAATTATTGGGTTAATTAAGTGCTTATGGGGGTCTGTATTGACCCCCATGAGTTATAGGGTTAATTAAGGCCTTATGGGGGTCTGTATTGACCCTCATGAGTTATGGGGTTAATTAAGTGCTTATGGGGGGTCTGTATTGACCCCCATGAGTTATAGGGTTAATTAAGTGCTTATGGGGTCTGTATTGACCCCCCATAAATTTTTAGGGTTAATTAAGTGCTTTATGGGGGTCTGTATTGACCCCCATGAGTGACAGGGTTAATTAAGTGCTTATGGGGGTCTGTATTGACCCCCATGAGTTATAGGGTGAATTAAGTGCTTATGGGGGTTTCTTGTATTGACCCCCATTATTTATAGGGTTAATTAAGTGCTTATGGGGGTCTGTATTGACCCCCATGATTTATCCGGTTAATTAAGTGCTTATAGGGGGTCTGTATTGACCCCCATGAATTATAGGGTTAATTAAGTGCTTATGGGTGTCTGTATTGACCCCCATGGAGTTATAGGATTATTAAGTGCTTATGGGGGTCTGTTTGATCCCCATGAATTATAGGGTTAAATTAAGTGCTTATGGGGGTCTGTATTGACCCCCATGAGTGACGGGGTAAGCTTAATTATTGGCTTATGGGGATCTGTATTGACCCCTACTGAGTTATGAAGTTAATTTTAGTTGCCAGGGGTTAAATTTTTTAGTCCGTGTCCTTTCAGGAACTTTACGGTCCTTTAAGGACCCACAAGGCAGGAAATTTAAAAATGTAAATGCATCGGGGTCACGATTGGTGCCGATCGGGGACCCCCGCTGGCAACGGGTTAATGTGGGGGGGCTGCGGGGGGTCCCTATGGACACCCTGCAATAGGGGTTTCATGTGGGGACCACTTGGGGGTCGCGATGGGGACCCCCAGCATAGAGGGGGGTTAATATTCTAGGTGCCCGCGGACGGGCATTAGTAAATAGTGTGCTGCAGCCCTTTAAGGAGCCGCAGGCCAGGGAATTTAACATTTTTAAATGCAGCGGGGGCCTGATCGGTGCCGATCGGGGACCCCCGCTGCAAGGGGTTAATGTGGGGGTGCTTCAGGGGCCCGATAGAGACCCCTGCAGCATGGGGATGTGTATAGGGAGCAGGGGGGAGCCTCACACGGCTGTCTCGGGCTGCTCCGAGGCAGCACGGAGAAGCTTTAGGATCCCTTGCTGGCACTTTTTGTGCTCGTAGGGATTCTTCCGAGATGCGAGAATCACTCATAGATTTAAGGCTGCGTGTGACTCCGTAGCGCTCTCGGAGCCTATTCTTGGCCATTTTTCGTAGTCATCTTGCAAAGCAGGCTGCAAGGGATTCGGTCCTCGCAAACAGCAAAAAAACTGCCTTTTGCAAGGACCGAGAGAACTACGAGGGAGAATTTAATGAGGCCCTATATGTGTAAAAATAGGTTCCTAACAATCATGATATAGTTTATTTAATAACTTAATTGTTTGTGGGATTATATCTGTTTGCTAATTGAAACTGATAAAACGTACATCATCTGCAGCCATAACAACTTTTTTTGAGTACTACGGATTGGGATGGAAAGATATCATAACCCTCTCAAGTTTTGAAGAAAGGATTATATTTTGAGGAATATATTTGCTTGAAATAATCTGAGGTAAAGACTTGTAATAACCTTAATTTGGTGAATTGGAGCAACTGGGCCTAATATTGGGCACATTATATCTAGGAAGATCTTTCCCATTTTGGTACTCATCATATTTGACTCAGGAGATATATGATATATAAAGGTTCACAAAAAGTTTATGAAGCTGAAGAATCTGTAATATTGTCTACAGCAATAACAAATCTTTTGAGTACTACAGATTGGGACTGAATGACATAATAATCCTGTAATTTTTTAAAGAAGTTATTATATTTTGAGGAACCTTTCTGTCAAAATAATCTGAGGCAAAGATTTGTAATAACCTCAACTTGGTGCATTTGAGCAACTGGGTCTAAAAATCTACACTTTCAAATTAGTTGAACAACATCCGCAGAAAACCTGGGATTTTACTGAGAGATTTGAAGAAAAACAGAAAAAAAATCCAGGATCCAAGTAAATTCCTGCACACTTATAAGTTAAGTATATAGGAAATATGGACTAATGGAGTGTTGATTTAACTTGAACTGTATACTGAATTATCACTGAGTTGTATTTATCTTTGAAGAGTTTCTGGTCGTGATAGACTAGGTGAGATTAGAGGAGAGATTAATACAAAGGTGTAAGAAAAACAGGTCAGATGATGTGTAAAAACAAAACTCAAGGGGGAAGAGAAGCAAGATCAGAGAGGCAAAAAATTCAGCAAAGTAAAAGGACATCTGAGTCCCCTCATTTCAGCTCGGTAGTAGAGATAAGTAATCTACAGAAGAAACATTTCCAATATCAGATATTTCAATGGCCCAATCTTTGGATAATGAAATCTCAGGCTTGGAAGAATCAACCAGAGAATCCGAAACAGGGGGAACCAAGATTGAATCTTGAAATGATGAAAGAATTTAAAACTTCAATAATTTCTGAATTGACAAATAAAAATAGCGCAGAATACTAAAATGATTAGTGAAGATTTCAAATACAAGTAGATGAGATGGACAAAAATTATTAAAACTATGAAGGATGAAAATCAAAAGGTTTAACCCATCAATGGCAAGTATGAAATTAGAATTACATACGCTTAAGGGGCATAATTCTAAACTAGAAGATTACATAAGATGTAACAATATACGTATAGGTGGTATAACAGAAGATATACCCCCCTCAGAACTAACAAAGTATGTATCATCCTTTTTGCTTTCCTTGGGATAACCCTGACGCAGAAATCGGAAATGGTAATTTATAGTATTCATAGACTCCCGTTACCCAGACATTTTGATAAAGGCTATACAAGAGATGTTACACTACTTGAGTTTTAAAGAATCAATTATAAGGAAATCCTATGGGAAAAAAAAGTGTTTGACACCCCATATGAGAGATTAAAAATATTTTCAGATATCTCAGCTGAGACTTTATCGAAAAGGAGAGAACTAAAAGATATCACTAAGATCCTGAGAGACAATCAAATTAGATATAAAGTGGGGCTATCCAACAAGATTGATTATAGTTATGGAGGATAACTGTAGTGAACAACATCAAAGAGGGTGAAAAGTTTCTAAGGGATCGAAAACATTGGCCTAGCGACGAAAATGATAAGGGATAAATAAACAATATACATAGGATTGAAAGAGGATTGGAAGAGAATAAAAGTTAGTGAATAACCCTTAAGAGGGTGAAAAAACTATGCACGGACCTTTAATTGATTGATTCACAAGGTAGTAAGGATAAGGGATGAAAATAAGGTGGGACATATAAGATGGAAGGCGGGGGGGGGGTGGAGTACTCCACACCTATCTTCTTCGGGACTTAAAGATTGAATTTACAATATGGAAACACAAGATGGGAATTGTATATATGTAGATATAGGAAGTGATTAATATGTTAATTAAAGACACGAAAAGGAGGTGGGGAAATAATTTGATAATCACTGGAAAATGTTGTAGAAATGTTACTCCCTTCGTAAATTGTCAGAAAAAGACACTTATTTGATTTAGGGAGAAACTAAATATTGGCACCCTTGTTTTCACAATGGATAATAGAGAATTGTTAGAGTGGATAGATTTGTATTTGGAGATTTATATAAAGAAGATAAATGAATTGTTAGGCACTATTTAATTATAAAAATGTTTTCATCACATGGAATTATAGGGGAAAGATACACTCACAGCACTTTTAGATTTTAGTAGAAGCGTAGTATAAAGGTCCGGAAGATATAGTCCCTTAGTCTTAACCTGAAAATATTAGTAAATACCAAGGATTTGAAAAATCGGGGAAAGACATCTATAATATGGGATTTTCTTTAGATCTGTCCCATACTTGGTTTTATAATACTTGTCTAACTAATACAGGGTATGACAATATAGATAGACTCACTCACAGTGGGAAGGTTTAGATCGCTATTAGGTCTGAATTTCGAACTTTGGAGTTCGACTTCTCATCTCCCCTACTGGAGAGGGGCAGAATACTGCCCTTCCAAAGTGGGGAGATTTGGGAAGATTCATCAAAGGGGGTATGTATGAATGAGAGAGTGAATGGCTGCGGAAAGATTATATTATTGAAGTATTTAAAAATATATAGGGAGGAATTCTGGATCATGATGAGGTTGCCCAGGGCTGGGGGAGTGGGAGGCGGGGAGGGGGGAAGAGATTTGGGAGAAGAAGAAGGATAAAGAGAGATATAAAAAATGGAAAAGATGACTCTCGATATAGCTAGTCAAAATGTCCAGGGGCTTAATATTCCTTTTAAGAGTCATTTGATGAATAAGAATTATAATAATAGCCAATATGATTTAGTGTGTTTCCAAGAAATTCATTAGTCCACAAGTAAGATCCCATGTTGTAAGACGAAAAAATTGGGGGAAGGTATACATGCAACATAGAAACCAAAAAAAGGGGAGTGTCAATATATTTTAGTAAAACATTTTAGTAAAAAACTGGTAATAAAAGATCCAAATGGTAGATACATTATGTGGTTAGGATCAATAGAAGAAGAAAACTATACGATAGTGAATGCTTATGCGCCGAATGTGAGCCAGATAAATTTCTTAATAGACTGATGACTTAATAGGTTCTTAATAGACTTAATAGGATCTTAATAGACTGATGAAAATGGTTAATAAATATTGAAATAATGAACTAATAATCTGTGGAGACCTCAATCTCTGCTTAAATGCAGAAATAGATAGGAAATCAGAAAAAAATCTGAACCCGGACTCCCAGGTTAAAGAAAATTGTAAAAAAATTCAAAATTTGTTGGTAAACTATAGACTTTATGACTCATGGATGACTTTCCACGTGAGGGAAAGCAATTTCACTCACTATTCTAACAGACACCAAACTTTCGTAAGAATTGATAATATATTAGTTTCAGAAATAATCTTGTAAAAACAGAAATAGATTCAATAAGTTGGTCTGATCATGGACAAGTGTCCTTTAAGATCCTAATCAACTTCAAATGGAAAGACCTTCATGTAAATGGAACTTAAATTTAGTACAAGATTTAAAGATAAAAAATAGACTTAAAAAAGAAGTAACAACATTTTTTGAAATAAATAATAAGTCAATTAAATTGAAGGTAATGATATTGGCTACACATAAAGCCTTTGTAAGAGGCCTACTGATCAGTTGGCAACACCATTGGAGGAAACAAAAAGGAAAACCGGTAAAAGATCTATACATAGAACTGGCCAAATTAGATCACAAATTGAAGAATAGCTTAGATAAAACCACACAAGAGCAAGTGAGACTATTAAAGCTAAAGATTAAAAAAGTTGAGCAGGACATCTATGATAAATCCAAATGGGTCACCCAAAAAAAGCTATATCAATTTGGCAATAAAGCAGGCAAAATGCTAGCTAATAGATTAAGAACTAAAAAGCTAATGAATAAAAGAATAGATTTACTTAAGTCTAAAGACAAGGTCGTAACTAAACCCAAGGAAATTAGAGAAACATTTGCGAACTATTATAAACAATTATATAATCTAGAATCAACAAAAGAATTTATAGCTCCGACTAAAGACAAGATAATACAATTTCTAGGCAAAGTTTATTTACCTAAGATAACTGAAGATGAATTAGCTTTTTTGAACAAAGAAATCTCAATCAAGGAAGTCCAAGAAACTACAGCGGAATTAATATTGGGTTCTTCATCTGGCACGGACGTTTTTCGGAATTGGTATTATAGAGTTCTCCAGGAAGAACTAGTGGAGCCACTAAAAGATGCTCTTAAAACTGAAGGTGTTATCCCTACAGAAATGTTGAAGGCGGAAATAGTAACTATCCCAACGGAAGAATTAGAATGTCCTGAATGCTAAAATTTTCGTCCCATCTCTCTTCTCAACACGGATGTCAAAATACATGCTAAAATCTTGGCAAGGACATCCGTCTCTGTGTTGGGGAGATTGGTGGCAATGAAACAAAAAGGCTTTGTTCCGAAATCGACAGGGTCCAGATGGAGTAAAGAAATTGATCAATCTAATATCTTATATTAAGAAAAAAAAATAACATCTGTTCTGTTGGGTATGGATGCTGAGAAGGCCTTTGACAATGTTGGCTGGGGATTTATGGACTTAACATTATCCATGTTCGGATTTGGCGAATTTGGAACTCGAGCCATATGTGCTTTATATGGATCCCCAGCCGCCTCTGTCAGAGGGATAGGTTATACATCAAGTGAGTTTGGTATCCACAATGGGACGAGACAGGGATGTCCCCTGTCCCCCTCAATATTTGCTCTTACACTTGAACCATTACTCATAATGATCAAAAATTATGAAAAAATCGAAGGAATAGAAATAAGATCTAAACAACATAAAGTTACTGCATTCGCGGATGATATTATATTAACAATGGAGCAGCCATCCTCTTCTCTGGAAAATCTATTCTCATGTATCACAGAATATAGTAAGATTTCCAATTTTAAACTAAACTTAGAAAAATCTGAGTTTTGTGCTCTTACTATAGGAGAACGAGAATTAAAAATGTTAAAAGATACATTTAGAGGTAAATGGCAAGAGACAATTGAATACTTGGGAATAATTTTACATGGGGAAATAAAGGAATTAACCAATATCAATTATAAAAGAGTTATAAAAAATGTGGAAGAAATCATTAAGAAATGAAAAGATCTTAAAATCTCTTGGATGGAAAGAATGAGTGCCACCAAGATGACTCTGCTCCCAAAGATTTATATACAAAGATGAATAAGATGAATAAATAAAAAAAATGATATAAATTAAATAGAAAGTACCAAATGTTACCCTTCCCTAGCCCATTACCCCTCTAGACACTTTAGCTGACTATTTGGGATTCCCATGGCTGAAAAGACTGAGGAAAGTTAATATTGTGGCTCTCTGGGATTTACTGTATACGTTGATAATAAGATCAAAAAATTGGAAGATATTAGAAGACTGGAGGCTATATGAAGCGGTGGATGTCTTCACTATAAATCCTTATTTGAAAACTTCCAATTTTCAAACTTCCACTTGTTACAATCAAGAAGCTTAATGCCTTTCGAAGAATTGATCTTAAATCGAAATAAAAAACATTTGATATCTAAATCAAACAAATTGATTAGGAAAAGAGAAATTGAGCAAAAAAACTAACATTATGCTAAAATGGGAAAAGGAACTCAAAAACAAAATTTCACTAGAAACTTGGTATAGAGCCTTTTCGATTCCGGGAAAATATATAAAGTATCATAAATATAGAGAATTACATTATAAGATATACAGCAGATGGTATCTAGATCAATTGAAGTTGTCACACATTATAAGGCAAGTAAGTGATGGATTTTCCCAACAGACCTAACACTGGAAGTAAAAGCCTTCTTGATAGAGAATTGCTGGCAGCAAATTCTCTCATAGCCTCCAAATGGCAACAGAAGATAATCCCAAATTGGGCTCAAGTAGCTAAAAAGATAGACAACAACTGGGAATTAGAAAAAAAACTACATTGAAATGGAACTAATGAACAAATCCCATTTAAAATGGTAAACAACGAAAGAAGTATAAAATATCTTTAGTTGTAACTTAATGAGCCACTGCACAAGATTGACTAAGACTTTAAATAGTTAAATTGGAATAGAATTCGTCCCTCCTACCCTGCCTTCCCTGACCTCCCCGCTCATCGGTAACCTAGGTTTAACTGCAGTGCTACAGACTTTTTGTCCCCCGCAGTCATGTGAGTGAATAAATATGTATGGCAACTAAAATGAGAGGAAATGTATATTGTGATTCAATTTATAAGTATGAAGTTGCATGTTTTATTAATGTATTTACATTCTTTTATGTCACGTTTGATATGACTTTTTTTTATTGTAATGTATGTGAAAAATCAATAAAAATGGATATAAAAAAAATAATAAGTGAAATGGTATCTTTTTCCAATTTTGTACTGCCAACTACTGTTACTTCATAGTATTACAGTTTGACAGTAACTTGGTGGCTGACTTTATTAGATGAAACAATTTAATATAAAATCTACATTTAAACCTTTGGGGGCCATGGTGTTTATATATTATATTATGTCTCCTTTTTGAGATAATGTTTTTACTGTATTTCCCCCTCTCCAATTCTGTTTAATCTCTAAAACTTAATACATTTAATTTCTCCTGGGTTTTGTTTGTATACTTCCTAAAAGTATTTTGAAACTGAATGATTTGGAAAACCTTTTTTGATATTTCTGATATGTTCTTCAATTTTTTTGTGAAGAGGTCTAGAGGTGCGGCCTATGTATTGCTTTCTACAGCTACATTCTGGTATGTAGACCACATTTCTAGATTTACATGATATTTTGATTGAAACCTTAATTTGGTTTGTTTTTGAAGTGCTTTCCACTATATTGTCTTTAGGAAATGTATTTCTACAGGTTTTGCATGCATTACATAGGCCACATCTAAAAAATCTCCCTTTTTTATTTATTTATAGTCTGTTCTGTATTAAGCATGCTTTTAAGTAGTCTATTTTTTCCATTAACTGATTTATTAAATATAATTTCTGGGCTTTTAGGCAAAATGTCTTTTAGAGAGCTATCCCTCATGAGTATATGCCATTTTTTTTCTTATTGCTTTCTTTATCTGTTTATGATTTTTGTTGTAATCCATGATGATAGACATTTCATATTCTTTATTTTCTTCCTTGTGCTTTTATATTCTAGCATAGATTTTCTATCGATTTTATTTATCTCTTATAAGGCATTATCTATTTCTTGTTCTGGGTAATTTCTTTCTACAAATTTTTTTTTCTGCTTGTTTGAGAAATATTTTGTTATCACTACAGTTTCTTTTACTTCTTCTGAGCTACCCTTTTGGTATATTCCTAAGCCATTGCTCATGGTATTGACTGCTTTTTAAGATGGAGTTAGAACAGTCCTTGGGTTTAAAATATGTTTTTTGTTTTAATGCTGCCATCTTCTATATAGATGTTTAAATCTAAAAAATTGACCTCTTTTTTACTTATTTGTTCTACAGATTTTAAGTTATTTTTATTGTTATTAATTTCCTTGATAAATTAGTTTAGGTCTTCTTTACTACCTTTCCAAATGAAAAAGATATCATCCACATATCTTTTACATGTGATAATGTTATTTTTCAAAGGTACCATTTTTAGGAAGCCCTCTTTCCACCAACCAATGAATAGATTTGCGTAGCTTGGTGCAAATTTAGGGCCCTATTAAATTCTCCCTCGTAGTTCTCTCGGTGCTCGCAAAAGGCAGTTTTCCTGCTGTTTGCGAGAACCGAATCTCTCGCAGCCTGCTTTACGATATGACTGCGAGAAAATGGCCGAGAATAGGCTCCGAGAGAGCTACGTAGCCTTAAATCTATGCACGAGTCTCGCATATCGTAAGAATCCCTACGTGGACAAAAAGTCCACGCAAGGGATCCGAAAGCCTCTACGTGCTGCCTCGGAACAGCCCGAGACAGCAGCGTGAGGCTCCCCCCTGCACCCTATACACATCCCCATGCTGCAGGGGTCTCTATCAGGACCCCTGCAGCACCCCCACATTAACCCCTTGCAGCGGGGGTCCCCGATCTGCATAGATCAGGCCCCCCGCTGCATTTAAAACTTTTAAATTCCCCGCCGCGGCTCCTTAAAGGGACCGCGGCACACTATTAGCCAATCCCGGCCGCGGCACTTAAAATTAACCCCCCTCTATGCTGGGGGTCCCCATCGGGACCCCCGAAGTGTCCCCACATAAACCCATTGCAGGGGGGGTCCCCGATCTGCATAGATCAGGCCCCCCGCTGCATTTAAAACTTTTAAATTCCCCGCCGCGGCTCCTTAAAGGGACCGCGGCACACTATTAGCCAATCCCGGCCGCGGCACTTAAAATTAACCCCCCTCTATGCTGGGGGTCCCCATCGGGACCCCCGAAGTGTCCCCATATAAACCCCCTGCAGCGGGGGGCCCCGATCGGCACCGATCGTGACCCTGCTGCAATTCAATTTTAAATTTCCCGCCTCGCGGGTCCTCAAAGGACCGTAAAGGTCCTGAAAGGACTCGCACTAAAAATAATAACCCCAGGCAACTATAATTACCCCATTAACTCATGATGGTCAATCCAGACCACCATAAGGCCTAAATTAACCCATTAACTCATGGTGGTCAATCCAGACCACCATAAGACCTAAATTAACCCATTAACTCATGATGGTCAATCCAGACCACCATAAGGCCTAAATTAACCCATTAACTCATGGTGGTCAATCCAGACCACCATAAGACCTAAATTAACCCATTAACTCATGATGGTCAATCCAGACCACCATAAGACCTAAATTAACCCATTAACTCATGATGGTCAATACAGACCAGCATAAGGCCTAAATTAACCCATTAACTCATGATGGTCAATACAGACCAGCATAAGGCCTAAATTAACCCATTAACTCATGATGGTCAATACAGACCAGCATAAGGCTCTATTTAACCCCATCAGTCCCATAAGGGTATATTATTACCATTATGGGCCTGTTACAACCCAACATTAACCACATAAGTGCCATGATGGTCCTCAAGGACCATCATGACACTAACTACAAACACTACACTATAACCCCCAATAAACCATTTAATCTAAACTAACCCCCCTCTACACTAATCTATTAACACTTACACTACCTACCTACACTACCTACCCCCTAATAAACCTCCCCAACACTCTAATTACAAAAAACAAAAAACCTACAGTACAAAAAACAAAAAAACCTACAGTACAGAAAACAAAAAAAAATTACAACCCCACCCCCCACTACAGAAAACAAAAAAATACATTACAACCCCACCCCCCACTACAGAAAATAAAAAAATTACACACCTGAAAAGGAAAGACAGATAAACACAATACAATAATACATATAATACATTACATACATTACATACAATACATGACATTACATATAATATATTAAATATAATATATTACATATAATATATTACATATAATACATTACATACATTACATACAATACATGACATTACATATAATATATTAAATATAATATATTAAATATAATATATTACATATAATACATTACATACATTACATACAATACATGACATTACATATAATATATTAAATATAATATATTAAATATAATATATTACATATAATATATTACATATAGTCCTAATCAAATACCCCCTATCTATCTAACATACAATCTATTTAATTTAAAATAAATCCTAACTATATCAAATACATCCCCCTATCTATCTAATATACAAAAAATCCTAACTACATACACAGACCCTTATTCTAAAATAAAATAAAATAATTACAGTCCTAACTACATACACAGACCCTAATTCTAAGCTAAAATCAATAAATTAAGACCACTTACCTTTAAGATGTTGCTTCAGATCACTAACCTATGGGTCAAACAAAAAAAAAAATTAGTACAAAACATTAACATCAAATAAATAAACATTATATACATTCTACATATTCAACTCACCTTTACAGCATGTCCAGTCACTGTTAAGCTCTTCCGGCGCGGCCCTGTTAAAAAAAAAAAACACAATACATGAATACATGAATACAATATATAAACAATAAATAAAATACACAAATAAACATCTAAATATACATTTAACTTACCTCCCCGCGATGTCCCCGGCCTTCTCTCCTTCAGCCCCGGCTGGGCCGCGGAACCATCCGCGCTCTAAAAAAAAAAAAGAAAAAAAACTAACGGAGGTCTGCACTGGCAGACCTCCCCGACGCTACTGAACCTCCCGGAGTCGTTTCCGGGAGGAAATTGGCATTGGCGGCTTGTGATTGGCTGAAAAAGCTGTCTATCAATTTCAGCCAATCAAAAGTCGTCAATGTGTGAGCCAATCAGGATGGGATACACCCCAATATCCCACCCTGATTGGCTAAAACACTTGTCTATCTTTATGGGAACCAATCACAACGCTCAGATGCCTTCAGCCAATCACTATGGGATACACCCCCACGGAGTGATTGGTAGAAGACATCTGCGCATCCTGATTGGCTCCTACATTGACGACTTTTGATTGGCTGACAGCTTTTTCAGCCAATCACAAGCCGCCAATGCCAATTTCCTCCCGGAAACGACTCCGGGAGGTTCAGTAGCGTCGGGGAGGTCTGCCAGTGCAGACCTCCGTTATTTTTTTTTTTATTTTTTTTTAGAGCGCGGATGGTTCCGCGGCCCAGCCGGGGCTGAAGGAGAGAAGGCCGGGGACATCGCGGGGAGGTAAGTTAAATGTATATTTAGATGTTTATTTGTGTATTTTATTTATTGTTTATATATTGTATTCATGTATTCATGTATTGTGTTTTTTTTTTTTAACAGGGCCGCGCCGGAAGAGCTTAACAGTGACTGGACATGCTGTAAAGGTGAGTTGAATATGTAGAATGTATATAATGTTTATTTATTTGATGTTAATGTTTTGTACTAATTTTTTTTTTGTTTGACCCATAGGTTAGTGATCTGAAGCAACATCTTAAAGGTAAGTGGTCTTAATTTATTGATTTTAGCTTAGAATTAGGGTCTGTGTATGTAGTTAGGACTGTAATTATTTTATTTTATTTTAGAATAAGGGTCTGTGTATGTAGTTAGGATTTTTTGTATATTAGATAGATAGGGGGATGTATTTGATATAGTTAGGATTTATTTTAAATTAAATAGATTGTATGTTAGATAGATAGGGGGTATTTGATTAGGACTATATGTAATATATTATATGTAATATATTATATTTAATATATTATATTTAATATATTATATGTAATGTCATGTATTGTATGTAATGTATGTAATGTATTATATGTAATATATTATATTTAATATATAATATTTAATATATTATATGTAATGTCATGTATTGTATGTAATGTATGTAATGTATTATATGTAATATATTATATTTAATATATTATATTTAATATATTATATGTAATGTCATGTATTGTATGTAATGTATGTAATGTATTATATGTAATATATTATATTTAATATATTATATTTAATATATTATATGTAATGTCATGTATTGTATGTAATGTATGTAATGTATTATATGTAATATATTATATTTAATATATTATATTTAATATATTATATGTAATGTCATGTATTGTATGTAATGTATGTAATGTATTATATGTATTATTGTATTGTGTTTATCTGTCTTTCCTTTTCAGGTGTGTAATTTTTTTTTTTTCTGTACTGTAGGTTTTTTTGTTTTTTGTACTGTAGGTTTTTTGTTTTCTGTGCTGTAGGTTTATTGTTTTTTGTAATTAGAGTGTTGGGGAGGTTTATTAGGGGGTAGGTAGTGTAGGTAGGTAGTGTAAGTGTTAAAAGATTAGTGTAGAGGGGGGTTAGTTTAGATTAAATGGTTTATTGGGGGTTATAGTGTAGTGTTTGTAGTTAGTGTCATGATGGTCCTTGAGGACCATCATGGCACTTATGTGGTTAATGTTGGGTTGTAACAGGCCCATAATGGTAATAATATACCCTTATGGGACTGATGGGGTTAAATAGAGCCTATATGGTGGTCTGTATTGACCACCATGCAGTTAATGGGTTAATTAGGCCTTATGGTGTCCCGGGATTGACCATCATTACTTAATGGGTTAATTTTAGGCCTTATGGTGGTCTGGTAATGACCACCATGAGTTTAAGGGGTTAATTTAGGCCTTATGGTGTGTCTGGATTGACCATCATTACTTAATGGTTAATTAAGGCCTTATGGTGGTCTGGATTGACCACCATGAGTTAATGGGTTAATTTAGGCCTTATGGTGGTCTGTATTGAACCATCATTACTTAATGGGTTAATTTAGCTCCTATTGGTGGTCTGGATTGACCACCATGAGTGTAATGGGTTAATTTAGGGCCTTATGGTGGTCTGTATTGACCATCATTTCTTAATGGGTTAATTTAGGCCTTATGGTGGTCTGATTGACCATCATTGAGTTAATGGGGTAATTATAGTTGCCTTGGGGTTAATATTTTTAGTGCGAGTCCTTTTCAGGACCTTTACGGTCCTTTGAGGACCCGCGAGGCGGGAAATTTAAAATTGAATTGCAGCAGGGTCACGATCGGTGCCGATCGGGGCCCCCCGCTGCAGGGGGTTTATATGGGGACACTTCGGGGGTCCCGATGGGGACCCCCAGCATAGAGGGGGGTTAATTTTAAGTGCCGCGGCCGGGATTGGGTAATAGTGTGCCGCGGCCCCTTTAAGGAGCCGCGGCGGGGAATTTAAAAGTTTTAAATGCAGCGGGGGCCTGATCAGTGCCGATCGGGGACCCCCGCTGCAAGGGGTTAATGTGTGGGGGCTGCGGGGGTTCCTATGGACCCCTGCAGCAAGGTGTTCATGTGAGGACACTTCGGGGGTCCCGACAGGGACCCCCGCATTGAGGGGGGGTTCATTTTAGGTGCCTGGGGGGGGTTTGGAGTACCCCCCACGGCAATGCTTATGTGGGGGACTGCCGCGGAGGTCCCTTTTAGGACCCCCGCAGCACTTGATGAGGAGTGGGAGCCTGCGATATCATCTCGCAGGCTGTCACTCCTCATGTACATTTACGCAGTGTAGATACGTACGGCCCTGCTGCGTAGCTCACACGTTGCTCGCAGCAGGGCTAATTTAATAGCATTGTAAGTTAGAGAAACTTTGCAGTACGTAGGGCTTAAGTAGAAGCCTCTTATTTACGAGGCTGGAATTTAATAGGGCCCTTAGTTCCCATTGCTGTCCCTCTGTCTTGCAGGAAAAATTCATTTTCAAACCATTAATAGTTGTTATGAAGGATAAAATGTATTCCTTCAAGAATTACGTTTATTTGTTCCCTTTTTAACTTTTTTTCTTGATTTAAGAAATATTTTGTAGTATTTAAACCTTGCTCATGATCTATGATAGTGTATAATGAGGTGACATCTATTATAACTAACCACCAGTCTTTTTCCCATTTCAGTTGTTCTACAAAGTTAATTATAGCGGTGGTGTCTTTTACATATGACGGAAGTTTTTTACCTCAGACTGTAGAAAGTAGTCAATATATTCAGACAAGTTTGTAGTGAAGGAATCAATACCTGAAATTATTGGTCTGCCAGGGGGGTTAGTTAGATTTTTGTGAATTTTTGGTAATATATAAAAAACTGTGATTTTTCGCTAAAACAAAAATTCATTGATATTTTTTCTTTTATACCTTGATTAAGGAATTGTTTATATGATGTGTTAATTTTTTTAGTTGGCTCACATTTTAGTTTGCGGTATGTTTCTTTATCTACTAGTTGTCTCTGATATTCTTCAATGTATTTGTCTTTATCTAGTATAACTCCCCCTTTATCTGCTGGTTTAATCATTATATTTTTTTTCCTTTTCTAGGTTTTTTAGTGTTTAGTTTTGATAAGTTGTTTTTCCTTTTATTGATCTCTATTTTTTCTATATCCTCTATTACTAGATTTTCAAAGATTTCCAATATTTTTTAGATACAGGTATAAAAAAGAAAACAAAGAGAAACCTTTATTCCCCCCAAAAAATGGCGGGCGAAAAAACGTAACAGGATGAAAATGAGGCTGAAGGCAGTAACACTTAAGGCAAGCCAGCAACATTTAAACCAAGCCAGTAAGATTTAACACAAGGCAGTAACAGTTAACCCAAGGCAGTAACACTCAAGGCCCGTGGATTGTTGAGAGGCTTGCATGCTCGGTCTAGACAGACAATACTCTTGGATGCCCTTTGTGTTTCTCCTTGAAGAGCCACCAGCCATCTCCTCTCACCCTGTTTCACTTCTTCTCCACTTGGTTCCTCTTTTTATTGTTTTCTCTTTTTTCCCCCTTTTTGTTATCGTTTCCCTTCCTCCTACTCTATTCAAAAGTTGAAACCTGTTTTACTTTAAATGCAACCTGTGCTAATGCCTGCCCCTATGCTGGGAGGGGTGGATGTATTTACATAGTTAATGCATGCTCAAACCCACATTTTCAAAAGTTGAGGGTCATTGTTATTGCTTTTTACATGGCGTAATTGACTCAAGGGGCTCGCTGTAATTTATAAAGATTTTTACAGAAAAAAAAACAGTTTGTTGGATTGCTTTGTTACGTATCCCTAGAATAACAAGCTGGACATTTGTGACCCTAGAGTGACATACAAGCACTTCCTGTCTCCGATGAAGATAATTTTGATAGAAATTGCAGCTTGAAGGTGTGCGAGGATCCTGTAAACTACAGTCCAGAACTGTATAACGCTGTCGTTAAATTCCACTCATAGAAGTTCAAGGTTGAATTCAAATGTAGATGTTTTCTATGGCTAATTAAGCTTTGAGAGGCTAGTGTCCTATAAGAGCCAGGGTCAAATAACTTTGCATATTAGGGGCAAAGAAGTGCAACTCTCTCCAGGTTTAGTGGATCAGGCCTATAGCTGGGCTTTCTAAAAATTGAGAGCCTCTAATTGGTGGTGTAGCTGGTCCTCCAACATTTAAAAAAATATACAAAAAATACCAGAGCTTGAAGACGTGGATGTATAGAAATGTTTTATTCGTAAAATGCAAAAGTTCAAATTTCCAAAGGCCCACCCTTTGAGTGGAAAAAACCTTATGTTCTTGACATAAAATCACGTATGGTGCTGTTACTAGCACTATTAGAAAACATGTGTGTACAATTCAAATGTGTACAAATCAAACGCGTTTCTCCGTTTTTGTACAGCTTCCTCAGTGATAACGATACCCTGTTGGGACATATGCAGAAATAACAAATACATATGCATGTACATTTAAAAATACATACATAGTATCACATTACATATTTTGTAAACTTGGTGGTGGATTCTCATTTTCCACCGCTAAGAACAGTTTGCATGCTGATATCAGAAAATGGTGCATTCATATTGGTATAGATGATAGAAAGGTCCTGGATGTATGTATGCACTACAGAAATAAATGTATAAATCTATAAAATTAAATTTAAATAAAAAAGAGCATAATATAATCTATGCAGATAAAATATGATAAAAACACAACACAATATTACAATCTAAAGATACACAAAAGATGCAGTTATAAGTTGTGTTGGGGGGCTATATTCCATAATTAACTAAGATGGTTGATCCAACAGCTGCTCTAAGTGAGCAATGCGCTCATAACCGGTCTGAGCATACTGCCGTGATGTGTAAGAGATGGGAGATAGAAACCTGTATATGGTGTGTATCATATTGTATGTATCATATTTGTGGCCATTTCTAGCTTAGTATGTTATGTAAGAAAAAAAACTCTTAAAAGACCCCCTGATCTATGATGGGTCTTCTGCTTATATCAGATATGTGCTCTATGTTGAGGTGTCACTAGCTTAGTGGCTATAAGGTATATGTTGGGGTCTCATGTGCATCTGTGCTGTGTGGAATAGCTGCAATGGATGAGCAGTCCCTTCATGCTGTCTGATGTGTGCATAGGAAATGGGTGACTGATGGCTGTCAATCTATTTAATTTGTTTGTGATGCACAGCTATTGTGTGTGATATTATATATCATGTAGATTCTGTAGCTCAATATGCTCTGAAGTACTATATGTAAAACCATGTGCATGTAGTGGTACCTTGGGACCCAGCAATAACCAGCTAGTGAAGTGTGAATGCGAAGCTCACACTTGAAGTGGTTAGTCTTGGAGGCACAATTCGAGTGGAGCTCTCCTGTTTATGAAATTTGTGTGTATATCACTTACCTGGAATAGATTCCTCAACCTGGGTATTGGCTGTCTGTGGAAAGGATGTTAGCTTGGAGAGTTTGTGGGTTTAAATAGTGCCGTTTTGCCATTCGAAAGCCACTGCCGGTTTTAAAAAGTTACTTCCGGGTTTTGTTTTGCTAGGTTTACGGGGGAGTGTCCCATACTCCCATAAGTGCTAGGTTACTATAGTCCTGTACCTGTGCCATTGGTAAACTGATCAAATGGACTATCTAATTTGATAGAAAGGGGAAGGGAAATAATGTTGAAGGGGTGTAGTGGAAACTACTTGATTAGGAAGTTAGAGCCAGCCACCGGTTACAAAAGTTGAGCCTGGAAGAAGACATAGAGATCTATTTAATGACCTTCGAGATAATTGCTTGGCCTCTAGCCCAGTGGGCCAAAATTCTTGCTCCTTTTATCATTGGCACCGCCCAGCATGCTTATTATGACCTTACAGCTGCCCAGGCCTTGGACTACACAATACTAAAGAAAGAGATCCTTGCACGTGAAGGAGTAAACCCTGTTGTGAGGGCCCACAGATACCATCAGTGGAAATAACCCGCCAGGCAACAACTATATGATCTCCTCCATGTCACATGAAAATGGCTCTGCCCTGAACAAATGTCACCTGAATAAATAGTGAAAACCCTAGTCCTTGACTGATATTGGAGGGCCTTACCGAAAGAGATGAGAGGCTGGGTGGGACAAGGGGGCCCTAAAACCCTGGATGAAATGATTAACTGTAAAGAAGTTCCTGAGAAGAGAGAAGGGCTCAAACTGAGAGTTGGAGGCCTACTCAAAGAGACACTGGCAGTTCCTGGGGACCCCCACCAGATGTCCGAAGACCCAATAGAAGGGAACCCGGATGGTGGAGAGGAGAAGAAAGACCCCCTTATAGCCCAAGAGAAAGACAGAAAACATTTGGGAGCCAGGTCAAGTGCTTTCATTGTGGGGAGTTTAGCCATATTGCCGCGCAATGCCCAAGTCCTGAAGAAACCATGCAATGTGAGCTCAGAATCGCTTGTGTACATGGCACAGTCATGACACATCCCACCAGACGTTTTGGATAGAGGTACAAGGGATCTAAACAAAAATGACAGGCCGGAGGTTTTCTTGAAAGTCTACTACAGATGAAACCCCATGAGCATACGGAGTACAGGCAGGATATCCAGCTCCGTTCGACTCGAGAAATATTCCCTTTTGTTGATCCTGATTTATTCTCTACTCGGGCTAAAACTAAAAAGACGAGAAAAGAAAGAAGAAAACAGAAAATGTTGGGGGCTGAGTGTAAGAACAAGCAGATCCAGGAGGAAGTCCTAGCAGCCTTTCAAGATAGCCCCAATGAAGGAACAGAGAATAGAACTACATTAGATGCCATAAGCTTCCCCGGGGGTGAGGACCAGGTTGAGGAGGAACTTCCGCGACTAGGGAATATGGACAATTTTGTTAGGGATCAAGCGATTGACCCCCTGCTGTTGAGAATATGAGAAGAGGCAGTAGAGGTAAATTGAGTCCAGGTACCAGGAAGAGAAAACCCTCCAAGTCCATATTTTCTAATCAGAAATGACCTCCTATACTGAGTTATAAAAACCGCTGAGGAGGTCGTGGAACAGTTGCTCATACCCCAGAACCTCTTAAGGAAAGTCATGGACTTGGCACATAGCCAACTCCTGGGGATGGAGGTCACCTTGGAGTGGACAAAACCATGGACCATATCCTGAAAAGATTTTATTGGCCTGGGGTATTCGAGGAATTAAGGAGATATTGCCTGTCGTGTCCCAAATGCCAACTGACAAGTCCAAGACTCGGCTTGAGAGTAATGCCACTACCAATCATAGATGAACCCTTCAAACGGATTATAATGGACTATGCGACTAGGTACCCCGAAGCTTTTCCATTACAAACGTTAATTTTAAAAAGTGTGGCCCGAAGGCAGGGTCCTCATGAGGTCCTAGTGGCCAACGGCGATGTTAATTATCAGATAAGACAACCAGACCATCGGAAGACGGAGCAGATATATCACATTCATCTGTTAAAGGCATGGGGAGAGAGAGACGTTGAAGTAAGTTTTGTCTCCCCTGTTTCCGGTGTGGAAGAACCCATTCCAGAGATACCGATCTCTACCGAGTTCTCCCCTCTACAGAAGGCAGAAGTGCTACAGATAGTTACCGTGATCAGGATGCATTTTTAATATATCCCAGGCGTGCCGCGGGGAGATTTGTCACAATATCACTACTGAACTAACTGGTGTTAAAGTGCTGATTAAACCATATAGAATAGGGAAGAAGTACAGAAGATGTTGTGAGTTGGATTAATCGATGAGTCCTCCAGAGATTGGTGAAGTCCCTTCATCCTCATACTTAAGTCAGATGGGAGCACACGGTTCTGTAGCGATTTCAGGAGATTGAATGCCATATCCCAATGGGATGCTTACCCACTTCCTCGGATTGACGAATTAGTTGACAACTTAGGGAAAGACCTTTTTTGTCCACGTTGCATCTCACAAAAGGCTACTGGCAGGTCCCCCTAGCCAAGTCCGCCAAGCAGAAGATGGCATTTTGTACCCCAGAGGGGCTATTCCACTATAACATGAAGCCGTTTGTATTGCATGGTGCCCCGGCCAACTTCCAACGACTGATGAAAAAAATTAGGCGGCCCCACCAAGGCTACGCAGCTGCTCACCTAGACAACATCAAAATGTATACCCCTGATTGGGATATTCACGTAGACAAGCTTGAACGAGTCCTAGAAACCCTTTGATGGGCTGGGCTGATATTCAATCAGGCCAAGTGCAACCTAAGAAAAACAGAGGCAAATCACATAGGGTATGTAGTAGGTCGTGGATTGGTCTGACTACAATTGAATAAAGTTGAAGCCATACAAGCCTTCCCGAAATCTCTACGGAAGAAGCAGATACAAGACTTTTTGGGTCTGGTGCGGTACTACCACAGGTTTATCCCAGACTTTGCCAGCATTGCAGCCCCAATAACCGACCTTACCAAGGCTAAAATTCCTGACACGTTTAGATGGAACCCAGAAGCCGATGCAGCCTTTGAAGCGCTATGCCAAGAGCCAGTGTTAGTGGCACCGGACTTCAACCAACATTTTTTTCTGCAGACATTCTCCTCCGAGATGGGGTTTGGGGGCTGTGGTATCGCAGATGCTTTTACAGAGATAAGCACCCTTTACTCTATCTAAGCCAAAAACTGCTGCCAAGGGAGAGGAGGTACTCCATGGTGGAGGAGTGCCTGGCGGTCAAATGGGCCATGTCTGCTCTGCGGTACTACCTCTTGGGGTGAAGCTTCACCCTGGTCTCGGACCATGCTCCCCTGAAGTGGATGCACTAGAACAAAGGAGTGAATGCCTGGGTGATGAGGTGTTTCCTGTCCCTGCGGCTTTTCCGTTTCGACATTATTCACAGGGCTGGAAATCTCCAGGGCAATGCTGATGCCTTCTCATAGATCCACTGCCTCTCAGTGAACGCTCACTCCCCTGTCCTTGAGCTGAGGGGGGTGGGATGTGAGGGAAAGTCTTGACTTGTTACCTATTTTGTTACATTACAGCCTTAAGTTCAATGTTTTGTTAATCTGAATTTTATGTGATGGATCAGAACACAATAGTATAAGTTGGTGAAGTGAAATGAGAAAAATATATACATAAAACAACTTTTTAGAAATAGAAAACAGAAAGTTGTCGTGCGTATGTATTCACCCCCTTTGTTATGAAGCTCATAAAAAGCTCTGGTGCAATCAGTTACCATAATTAGTGAAATGATGTCCACCTGTGTGCAATCTAAGTGTCACATAATCTGTCATTACATATACACACCTTTTATGAAAGACCCCAGAGGCTGCAACACCTAAGCAAGAGGCACCACTAACCAAACACTGCCATGAAGATTAAGGAATTCTCCAAACAACAAGTAAGGGACAATGTTGTTGAGAAGTACAAGTCAGGGTTAGGTTATAAAAAAATATCCAAATCTTTGATGATCCTCAGGAGCACCATAACCAAATGGAAAGAACATGGCACAACAGCGAACCTGCCAAGAGACTGCAGCCCACCAAAACTCACAGACCAGGCAAGGAGGGCATTAATCAGAGGGTCAGCACAGAGACCTAAGGTAACCCTGGAGGAGCTGCAGAGTTCCACAGCAGAGACTGGAGTATCTGTACATAGGGCGACAATAAGCTGTATGCTCCATAGAGTTGGGCTTTATGGCAGAGTGGCCAGAAGAAAGCCATTACTTTCAGCAAAAAACAAAATGGCACGTTATGAGGCATGTGGGAGACTCCCAAAATTTATCGAGCAAGGTGCTCTGGTCTGATGAGACTAAAATTTTACTTTTCGGCCATTAAAGAAAACGCTATGTCTGGCACAAACCCAACATATCACATCACCCAGAGAACACCATCCAGCCAGGACTGAGAAACTGGTCAGAGTTGAGGGAAAGATGGATGGTGCTAAATTCAGGGATATTCTTGAGCGAAACCTGTACCACTCTGTGCGTGATTTGAGGCTAGGACGGAGGTTCACCTTCCAGCAGGACAATGACCCCAAACACACTGCTAAAGCAACACTTGAGTGGTTTAACGGGAAACATGTACATGTGTTGGAATGGCCGAGTCACAGCCCAGACCTCAATCCAATAGAAAATCTGTGGTCAGACTTAAAGCTTGCTGTTCACAAGCGCAAACGATCCAACTTAAAGGAGCTGGAGCAGTTTTGCAAGGAAGAATGGACAACAATCCCAGTGGTTAGATGTGGCAAGCTCATAGAGACTTATCCAAAGCGACTTGGAGCTGTGATTGCCGCAAAAGGTGGCTCTCCAAAGTATTGACTTTAGGGGGGTGAATAGTTATGCACATTGACATTTGTCCTATTTGTTGTTTGCTTCACAATAAAAAAAAAACATCTTCAAAGTTGTGGGCATGTCCTGTAAATTAAATGATGCAAATCCTTTAAACAATCCATGTTAATTCCAGGTTGTGAGGCAAGAAAACACGAAAATTCCAAAGAGGGTGAATTCTTTTGCAAGACACAATATATATATATATATATATATATATATATATATACATATATATATATATATATATATATATAGACATTTGGAAAATTGGTGCAGTTTCAGGTATTTTCAACAGTGACCCATTTTGCCTGCTATTTGGTGGCAGCTTGGACAATTAAGAAAGATGAGCAGCCCAGCACAAAATGGGTTAAGCAGCTACACAGGAATCAGTTTCTGGTCTCAGACATAATAATCTTCTATACTAAATGACACTGCTTTCTACAAAATTGTTAGCCAGGGTGTTTAGGGAATTTTATGTTCCAAGGATTTGATCTTCATACATTTTATCTTTTATAGTTTTACATCTGTTTTTTTTTTTGGCATCTGCAGTTGTCCCAGAGACAGTCCTATGATGATCAGTACAGACTGAGAGCTGCAATCGAGTTATATGTAAGGGGCATAACCAGCATGGCGATACTTGGCTGGACTTTTGATGTACAGGGATAGATTAATCTTTTTTTTGCAGAGGGTATGTCTATTATCCCCTTTTGGATGGTTACTTTGTCATGGCGATGGGGCTTGGTCAACTGGAGAAGGAACTGGAAACCCACTCTAGTATCTTAACCAGGATAACCTTATGAATAAGCATGATCAGATATAACGACAGATGTGCCTGGCGTGCTGCAGTTCTTAGGGTTTGGGTCACGGAGAGTCAGACCCGACTGAACGCCTAATCGACTATGTACTATGTGCTTATCAGTTCTCGGTCAGACATAAATCTATGTTACCAAAATATATTATTAGTCTACTTAGGAGATCCAGGACTTTGATTATTAGCTAAACTTTACACTGATTTTATTGGTTTTAATGAAAGGTTAGATTGCCAAATGAAATACATTTTTCCCTCAATAACTAACTTGGATTATTTTCCATTTTACATGCAACCAAAATAATAAATATACCAGTAGAAAGCTGAAGTATATCATATAATTATCCACAAGTATTCACCAGGAACTGTGTATATTGCAAATTACTCTGGCCTCCCTAGTGAGGAAAAGGTCTGAAACCATTAACCCATTGGATTATTTCCTGACATGTTTGTTAAAAATAACAAATTAACCATCAGAAAGGTGAAATTTGTCTGAAAAAACAATATACAGGTTTTCATATTGATCTATAAATATGCTTACAAGAAACAAAGAAGGGAATTTCAGAGGTAGAGATTGATAGTTGAGGTAATAAAAGCAATTAACATGAGCTTGATGGAGCTCAGAAGGGGAATGGCTGACAGATGTGCCTGGCATGCTGCAGCCCATAGGGTCATGGAGAGTCAGACACAAATAATCATCTAAACAACAAAATACTAACATAACATGCCACAGTCTATAAGTGCCTTCCCCAAAATAAAGACCCATATATCTAAAATAAACACACGTGACACCTGTGTGGTCAGATTTAAAGGTGCTCTTTTTTCTCCTTTCTTAATATTATCAGTATTTTACACTGCTGGCCCCAGATACATCCAAACATACAGTAAACTATCATTTTTTGGTTTATACTCAAAACTCTGAAAGGACATCGGTCCCATTGGATATATCCACTGTGTTTCTTTTGTTTCAACATTTTCTTGCTATTCAAGATAGCTCTCCTCAGTTAATTATCCAACATTTGCATCCTAATTTTGAAATTGCCAGGGTAGACCTTGAGTCTGACTATCGTCAAAGAACCAGTAAAAGGTTTGAGGAAATTGAACGTGCCTTTGATAAATGCTCTCTTGGGAATATTGAAGGGGATTGGCAGACTGGCCTGAAAAAATTAGAAGGCTTTCTGAGAAAACAACTCAATTCCTTCTGGAATAAGGTTAGCCATGATAGGTACCTTGCAAAACATCTTATTCGCAGAGGCCTTAGAATCAATATATTCCCTTCATTCACCTTTCATTTAGAGTCATACAAAGAGAGTCGGGAGCAAGGCCTCACTAATTGCTCAGAAGCTATGCTAGCAATCCTCTCAGACCACGAAAATGAGATCCAAATAGAACTAGACAAGGAGATTAATGTCCTAAACAAACAGCTTCAGCAATCTGAATCCATAGACAAATTCAAAAAAATGTATTGTAAGATCCAGACGGATCTAGATAAAAAAGAACAAAAGATTGTATTGCATTAAGAGACAGAAATTTAATAGAGACATGCATGACTTCGAGACCGGTAATGTCTTGTATGGACACATACGTACAACAGCAGGCGTAAATTCAGAATGAGAACAGTAATATATCATCATCTGATATAGAATCTTCCATCACTGGTGAAGAAGAATTGAAGAATGATCGTGAACGTAGTTAAAATACACGATCCAATAGAAGATCAGATCATTTTTTAGACCAGCGCCATTGGCAATGGCTGGACAGACCGCCGAATCCACCTAAGATGGAAACCTGAGAAACAGCAGAGTGTGGGGTTTTGGGGAAGATCAACCAAGGAGGAGAGGGTGGTCGAGGAGACAGAGATGGTGAGGATTAAAGGTTCACACATTATTAATCTCACCACTAGAACTCTGACCACTGCACTGGAGACATTATTATTGAAGGGTCTCTCCTTTTCGCGGAGTCAAAATTTTGACTTCCTTGATGTCTTCACAGATCTACACCTATTTACCAGGAAACTCCTTATTAAAAAAATCTTCATGAACAAACAAACAACAACGACGAGTACGAAACCAGCACAAACCTCATCTAATAATGACAATGATGAGCTAAATCCCCCTTTAATCCACCACTATCAGACCGTCCAGCTTTGGAGGTGTTTGTTAAGGCCTTCACTCAGGATATTGAGAAAATGAAAAATACAAAAACCAGGGCCACAGTACTTTAATTGTGTTGTCCCCTATAATATCCACTTTACCTCGTATGTACCCTTTTTTTCCCTGTATTATGCTCCTGTACCAACCTTTTTCTGTATATCATATAAATACAGCTCATTCCACTACAGTAGATTTTCATTGCAAATAGGTTAACATCAAAGCCTTACTATATGTCCCCTACTACCTCAGTAATCTTTGACCTATCATATTTGACACATACTATCAGTGGTTGAGTATATGATGCAATTCATTCCACATTAACCCACACTTGGTACTACACCTGTGTCTAATATAGTATATAGACACCACTATAGTGATTAAGAGAGTTAAATAAACATTTGTTTACACTGGTGGCTACTGGAGGAGCATCCATCAGGAGTTTATTGACCATACCTGCCAAAATATATTTCTGAGCATGTCAAGTTGATAACCAGTCATATAAGTTATTTACAGAGATTTAAGCTCAATACTGATTACTACAGCAGATAACTTGATGTCAAGTGTCCGCCAGGTGCTCATATTTAGAGAAGTCCGTTGATTATTGATCAGTCTGATCTACCAAAGTGTACAAAAACAGCTACTGTATGTCTGTCCAATGATGTATTGTTGAGTCAATTGGTGGAGGCACATACCGTTTATGGCAACCTAACTTATCTTGTGTGAAGGATCCTCTCACTTTTACATTTGCGTGTTACTGGTTCTGTACCCATACCATTATACACTTTTGGATGCTAGGGTCCTGCTGAGGTCAGATTTGAAGGTGCTCTTTTTTTCTCCTTTCTGGATATTATCAGTATTTTACACTGCTGGCCCCAGATACCTCCAATTATACAGTAAACTTAAATTTTTTGGGTTTATACTTAAAATTTTGGAAGGACATCGCTCCCATTGGATATATCCACTGTGTTTTAACCTGTGTGGCGATACAACTAGCCACAGCCCATTTATTGATAAATATCACATATATAGTTGTGAGCATACCCTTGCGAAGGCGCTCCTTTCCAGCAACTGCAACCCTCGCAAACTTTACGTCGTAATGCAGACAACATACGAGACACCTTACCACCCATTACGACCTCACAAAAATCGTCCGCAACCCGCGGACATAAAAAAATCAAAAACACAATAAATACACACAACACATACATAAAAAGCTTACCTACAGCAAGAGGGAGCATCCAGGACCTCAAAAAATGAAGTTACACCTTAATTTAACTCAAAAGAAAAGAGTTTAGACACTAAAAAATTCTCTAAGCGAGAGAAAAAATGTCCGCCGAACAAAACGAAAACGAGGCTACAGGACTCGAAACACGCAAAACACCACCAGAAACACGCAAAACACCACAAAACAGCTACGGATATTCCGCAACAGATGCATACCACACATTAGCCGACATTTTAGAACAATAACTCATACAATGCGGAAGTACACAGCTACGCTAACGGTTTTGTCTCGCGCACGCACACTATTACACTATAGACATTCATCACGCTTACACAGCAGCTCCACACCACTAATGCTGCAGCAACATGAAAACAGATTGCCAGCTCTTCAACACAATGCTTCCTGCATATGTTACTTCAAAAGAGGTAAAGTATATTACTTTATTAATCTATTACTTATTTTATTATTATACACCAAATAGAATTAGCTCACTTACAATTTCATTGCCGTCATTTTTTGACGGGCAATTCGCTAGTATCAATATAGTAAACACCTGAGAAGGAGGAGAAGCCCGATCCATGATGGGAAAACCCTAACTACCCTAAGCACGCGCTAAGGGGCCCAAGACCTCAATCGGCACACCCTCCAAGGGTAGGGACGCTCCCTTTTCCGCCACTGGGACATGCAAATCCTCCCCCCCCCCCACCCGCCATAGCATCATTGGACGACTGCTCAACGGGGGCGCTCCCCCCCATCCAACGCTAGGGCCAGTTGTACCCCCAGCTTAAACTGCAACATTAACAATTCCAGCCCTATCTCAGTGAGGTGAACACCATCTGACATAAATAAATCATCTGCATCTTTATCCTCTAGATCACTATGCCTTAGCGCTACCCATCTCAAATTCCTGACAAAGCTGGACATTAACTTGTTGACTTTCTGCCTAGCCTTCTGTATGATCACAGGATCCCTTGCATTCCCCCACAAACTCCTCTTTACCATCTCACACCAAACCATCTTAGCGCCAGGGAACCTACCCCTCCAATCTTCTGTGCTCTGTTTCATAACTATTACTAGCTGCTTGATGGGTGTGCTCCCCAAATCCTTCCCCCCAGCATGAATCAACAGCATATCCGGTCTTCCCCAGTGATTTATTGAGCGCTGTAATAGACCCACTCACTTGCCTCTACTTCATGCCCCTAATGCCATACCAGCATATGCTCCACTCCTCTGTGGACATGCCCAATCGCAAACCATCTCTGGACACTGCTGTGAATCACTCCGCCTAGTAGATATAAGAATGGCCGATCACCCATAGCTTCTTCCGGCAGCTTGCAAAAGCATGGTACCATTAGTACGCAACCACAGACAGCCTCACGTAAGATTTTAAAACAAGACGATTTCCATCTACCAGTTCTCTTAAGCATCTCAACCAGGAGGCCCAGAACAGCTGCCTCTGTAGCAGCTCGTATCCGAAAGGAGTGCTTCCCAACCTCCACCTAGTTCAAGCCTAACCATTCCAAACATATCTTCAGCACTCTGGAAAACTGGAAGAGAGACAAAGCCGTTCTATCCTCATGCATTAAAAAACGCCCAGGGACACCTGGTCTCTGTGCATGCAACAGTTTGGCACAAGCCACCGAGCAACAATCCGCTCCCACTTTGCACATCCTAATTTCTTTTCCAGCCTGACTTGAATTTCCTTAACCAGATCACCATTCTTTCATCCTGCAGGTGTACATCCTCCACCTGTATACCACCATCCCCATGCCTATTGTCAGCTACCAGCTCGCCAAGGCACCGAAGAAGTCTAGGGAAAAAACTGTACGGAATAACAAAACCTTGTATCCTGTGTAGCCAACTTCTTTCACCACCTTCACCAGCAGTAGCAATAGCGAAAAAACATGATAGGATGCTTTCCATTCTTCACACCATGGTCCCATGTTAACCCCTGAAGCACCCATCATACCAGAAAATCCTTGGTCAGGTCCTTTTGCCTGTCTAACTTAAACATAAAAGCTAGGGCCGTAACCTGCCTTCACAGTGACATGGCTAAAATGCCATTATCCATAGACCTCAGGATGAACCACAGCAGTATTCCTAGCCTCTGCTCCTCCGAATCCTCATCCCCAGCCATGAACACCATGTCCGATCACTTGTAGCACACTTTCTTGTAGGCTGTCCATGTTGCTGGGGCTAACGATCTCCGTATCAGGGCCACTACCTCTCCACTCCGAGCTCCTCTTCCGCATTCGCCCTTGGGGCCAGCTGTCTGAACCTATCCCATTGAAAGCGAGACATAACATCAGCAATGCCATTTTGAAAACTGGGTACATGCTGCTCCCTGAACCATACATTCAGCTGCATACAGTTCTAATATTAAATGCTGAAGTAGCCTGATGACCGGCTTGGACGAAGATGTGATATTATTAATGACATGCACCACCAACATGTTATCTGTGAAGAACACCACGTGCTTATCCCTGATCTCCAGACCACAGAGAATGAGCGCAACCACTATCGTGAATAACTCGAGTAACGCTAATTTCAATATCAGCCCTTTTAAATTCTGGCTACATGTAAAACTGTAGCTCGTAACGTAGCTCTTAAGACTTACTGCTATTAAATTAGCCCCAGAATGCAGGCCGCTGCCGATCTGCGGGTTTGGTGCAAAAAATGCCTACGGGACATGGAACGTTGAACTTCGCGGCTGCAAGTCTTTTTTTATCTCAAGCCCATAACCGCTATGTTTCCAATTTAGCTATTAAATTGCAACAGTTTTGCAAAGACGCCATGGCATTCAACCCGTAACCCGCAAATGAAGGACAAAACATTACGAGCTCCAAATAGGACCCGCAAAGGGTTTACAGACAACAATTAAACACTGTAAAGGGCAATATAAACACACCAGTGCACTGTAAAATATAGAGAAAGCATGGAAAGGCATTACAATTACTTGCACAATAATCCCCAAATAATAAAAATGCATTTGAAAATATATTTTTTTATCATATGTTGGAATGGTCATGCACATGCCAATATGAAAAACCATGCTGCAACATGCAGAAAGCAGTTAAAGACACACTACCTCATTAAATACCAACACATATTCATGAAACTCATGCCCTATTAACCCTTTCTCACTCACAAAGGCTCTATTGTGGCCCCAAAAATATAAATATAGTTGCATATACTGTACATCTCGCTCATCACATCTACATGTGGGAACACAAATAGTGGCCCTATTTCACCGCCACATAACATATAGCAAGTACCCGGGGAACATTTGATTATCTGTGACCCTATGGACTGCATCACATTTAGCTAGGCCTCTGCCTGTGCTGTTCCACAAGGTTTGCATGCCAAAGAGACTGGAGTGGGTTGCCATTTATTTCTATAGTGGACTGGGATTTGTCTGACCACATTGCTATCACCTTCTCACCTACACTGGCCCTACATGATATAGCTCACAGCTTCATTCAGGTACAAAAGCCCCTTCACCACCACCACTTAGCAATCCACAAGGGGACCAGGGGAACATGCACCACACTAATCTACTCTAACACATCAGGAAGGGCCACAAAAAACATGGAGGCTTTGCAGAGGCACAGAGATCAACAGCTAACTCGCCTCCATCAGGGGTAATCTCTGCTACGCCCATCCTGGAAAGTCCAACGCCATTGCTGGTGGCCATGTGCCATAATGTATACCCATTACCATTTGGTCACCTCCCATTATGTTTTGCTATTTATCAATTTACATTTGTGTGGTGTATGTTCCCATGGTTCTCTTCTGGATTGCTAAGTGGTGTTGGTGAAGGTGCTTGTGTAAGTGAATGAAGCATTGAGCTATAGCATGTAGGGCCACTGTAGTTGGGCACATCATAGCAGAGAGCTTGAGATGGTGGTGGTGAGGTCTGAGATGAGGAGGCCAACGTCTCCTGTTGCTGTTGTGCAACTGAAGACTGGAGAGGTATGGGCTGGCATTGAGCTAACTCGATTAGTTGGCATCTGTCACGTTCCTCTTATCTCTCCATCCTTCGGTTATGCCTCCTCACCTCAGCATAGAGAGATCTAGTGCTAGTGAGATCTAGTGTTAGTGAGACGACACTGTCTCCGGAGCCTTTTTAATCGGACTATTTCTGGCATGCCATGTCTTCCCTGGCAAACTGGGCCATGATCTCCCGCAATGTCAGGGGTGGTGATGTTGATGGAAATGGGGCCGCAGGTGATGACAGCAGGGCTGGAGGTCTCTACATCAGTGGCAGTGGTGATGGCATTGGTGGCAGTGGTGACTGATATGGTGGATGAGGTGGTGGAAGCAGGCCTTGAGGTGTAGGCAGGAGGGCTGGGGTGTTGGCCCATGTTGTTGACCCCTTTGAGTGGCGGCCCATGTTGGAGGACCCCATGGCGTGGGACCCCATGTTGGAGGCCCCCTATGGCGTGGGACCCCATGTTGGAGGACCCCATGGTGTGGTACCACATGTTGGGGGAACCCATGGTGTGGGACCCCATGTTGGGGGAACCCATGGTGTGGGAGTGGTTGTTGGTTTCCTCCATGGTTGCGATGTTACTGTCAGTGGCAGCTGGGATGATGTCTGGGGCAGGACATGGGCGGTGGAAGGTGCTGGAAAAGCTGTGGCTGCCCGTATGATGCTGTTGAGGGCCCAGGCAGTGATTCCCACTCTTGAGATGCTGCTGAACGGCCAACTTGTGTGGATGGTCCCAGGCCCTCTTGAATGTCCTGGCCTTCATCGTCAACGACTCACACCTCCATTGGAGCCTCCCCCTGTTGCTCTGTGAATGTCCTTGTCCTCCCTGGTACTGAAATGGAATAAATATATATTTCAGTTGGTTTCCATACACAATTGACAGCTATGTGTTTCCATATCCTTGACATCATGGTGACCTGTAATTGACTGTGGTTCTTGTGTTACACAGATGAACCACGGCCTGCATAATTAGCATTGTGAATCATGGCTCATATGAATATATGTACTGCAGGTTCGGTGTGCATATGCATCAGACACGTGTTCTGCTGAATCTGCTGTGCGGTGTATGAGACTGACCATTCTGTGACATGTTCCCAGCAATTGTTGTTAATATGCAGCTGAGACATGGTCCAGGTTAGGACAGTATATGACACGCACATTCAGTCCTACAGAGTCTGTATCCACATATGCCGCAGTGCACACACCCAGATATGTACTCTCTTTTGAATGTCAAACCAATCTTGATATAATAGCAAATTGTACTTGAAATAAGTTTTAAATACAGCTATTGTCTAGACATTTCATTGATACAAATGATGAAAATTATATGTTTGCTACTAGGATTTACCATAGGGCTTACAGTGCTATTGTATGTATTGTTATCTATGCGTGTGGGCAGGGGTATAGGAGGCAGTATATTTCTAGAGGGATACAGCTCATTGTATACAACAGCCAGAGTACAATCTTATTTATACATACTGTATATACAAACATTATGATATCTGCACCCCCACATTTCATACACCAATGTGTGGTGTCATATGATACTCACTTTGCATCACTCTAGGCACACCCGTGTCCAACTGGCCTGGTAGGCCCACCACTGCCGCTGGCTGAATACAGTCCCCCAGGGTCTTCTCCCATGCACTGTATGTAATATCTGCAGGAGGCCCACCACCAGTTGCACATGCTGATTTTGCCTCATCTGCCATCTTCCGCTTCACCTTCGACGGCCTGTCATCATTTCTGTGTCCAACTGCATCCCTATTAGTTTTTAGTGACCCCTAATGCCGCAGCTGCTGAAGCAACCTGGGCCCAGGCATCTTGCTTAAGGCTACAGCCTCTTGCCCTACCAACTGTGCCTGGGGCTCCTGCCCTCCCTTTCCTCTCCCTGGGGCCACTCCCTCATCCCCACTACCTTCACCCCTGGGATCGGGCCCCTGCTCCTCTGCCCCTCCACCGTGTGTGCCTACATCTGCGGGGCGCATCCCTCCCCCCTGCTGCTCTCCTCCATCTGACCTCCTTCCATCCATACATCTAGCTCTCCCCACTCCCCACACTCTCCCCTTTCGCTACTCCTTTCCTCACTCTCCCCCCTCCCCTCACTCTACCCCTCCGGTGTTCCCCTCTCTCTCTTTCCTTCTCCCCTCCTCTCCCTTCCTATAACAGAAATAAAAATAAGGATAAAGAAATAAAATATGTATGTGGATGTTTATGTGGTAAAACAAAAATGTGAGTATTATGTGTAGTATAGTAATTGTATGGGGGTGGGATGGGGGGGGGGGTGCTGTGTGTAAATATTAATCTATGTGTGTGAATTATGTAATATCAGTAATTATGTGTGTTGTAAATTAAAGGTTAAATTATCTTATAGGTCAAAATATCAAAAACTTACAATGCTCCTTCTCACTCTCTCTCCAATGCTCAAAACCCCACCAACGCCTAGACCTGTGAGTTCACTCAATCAGCTAAAGGTGTATTATCGAGTGCCCATTAAACGCGTCCAAAAACTCCAACCACACTTTGGTGTCATGCCTCATATGTGCCTTCATGCTGATGAAGTGATGCGCCAACTCATCCCTGATCACCGTCACTTTCACCTGCGGCAGGCTACACTCCATCCTGACCAAGTCAATAGTGACACCCAAAAAGTTGAGACGTGTCGTCTGACCCTCCGTCTTGCTTTCTGCCAAAGGAACCCCAAATGACCTTGCCACTCTGGAAAAAGTTGCAGGTATGTTACATATGCTCAATACAGAATTGGGAAAATTATATAACAAATCTTTATTATAAATATATCACAACGGCGAAGTTAAAAACTGGTTAAAAAATCCAGGATAGAACACACAAATTAAAAGAGGACAAGATAATATGGGACAAATGAGAACCTTTCACTTCTCAGTGAAATTAGTTATATTATAATGTAATAACCCTTTAATAAGGGGGTACTCTTTATCCCACTTAGCAGTGTTGTGCCTTATTTTTGTATGTGGGTACAATTACTCCATTGCACATGTGCCCCAAACCTTATTTAAGTCCTAGAATAAGTCTCAAAAGTTTTTACTTGTTAGTAAGCAATAAAGATTGAGTGTTATTACTAATTGGAAGATTTATATCTCCAAAAAGAAAAGCAGATACTTATATTTCATAGTGAACCCCCCTCTCAGGTATATAGAGAGTAAAAATGGAATTCCAAGTAGGGGTTAAGTGACAATCATTAGTATTCACTGCCAGCTATCACAAGCTGGTAGGCTAATAGAGCTGATGGACTGTAAAGTATAGGAGACTGTAAGCTGAAGTATCAGTGACAGAATGTGTCTAAGGTAACAAGTCCTGCAGATCAACAATCGCCAGTCACATGCATAAATATTGGGTTAGGACAGGTAAGGGCACACAGACACTCTCATACACTGCTAGTACGCGATCACTGCGCGCTCAAACGAACGGACGCACGCAGCGTCGCACGCCTGACGCGTTTCGACGTCACTGGACGTCTTCCTCAAAGGCAAACACGGGTTGCTAAGGCGCCCGTCTATTTAACTGGTTACTGTAACCATGGAGACCTTGTGTAGTATCACGTGGGGTCAGAGAAGGGAAAACGGAGCTGCTAGTACTGAAAGGCTTATGTAAAGGGGACACAGCCCACTGGTCCTGTACAGAATGGCTCAAAATGAATACAAAAACGGGGAGAGAGTAAAATATAAAAGAATATGGTATAATACAGGCAAGATATACAGTCAAAATAAAGATGGGAATCAATAACCATTGTAAAGGAGGTAATACTTATGAGAAGAGGAAAAGGGGTATAAAATAGGTAAAAGGAATAAAGTGAACTAGAGAGGGATATAGTAAATAATATTGATAGATATACTACATGCTACTGAACAGTAACAAGTAGTGAGTGAAAGAAGGTATGCTACTAGGAGAGGAGAGAGATATACCCATGCAGAAATGAACATCCTATTAGAGTGATGTGTGAAGTAAAAAAATGAATAAAAAAAAAAAAAAAAAAAAAAAAATGATGAAAAATTGAAATATTATATATGTATAAAGCAGAGTGAATATGTGATAAGAGGAGTAAATCTAGAATGAAATACTATATATGTGTATGTGTAACATAGCAGGATAATCCTGCTAATAAGTAATAAGTGGCTATAGTGAAAAATTGGGGATACTAAGCAGGATCATAGGAACTATGACCCAAAAAGTCCCAGCTAAGGGAGACTCCTCTATCAAAAAAGGTAAAAGTGGTGTGACAATACTACAGAGGGGAGGAGATGGCTATCTTAATAAAGTGTGTGAGGAATATAAAAATCAAAAAAGTGCATAGATATAATGAGTGAGATTAATAATCTCTAAAAAGTAATCTACTCCAAGTTGCGGCCTACTAAAGAGATAAGTGGGCTAAAGAGTAAGTAATTTTCTCTAGATTATAAACTGGACTTGTAGCTAAATGAAGGAACCCCTCTTAAATGAAGGAAGTGAACGTAAAACCTTCATTCAGTCCTTGTGGTGATAATGCTTTAAGTTTGTAGATCCAGCGTGCTTCACACTGGAGCAATTTTCTATCCAAGTCTCCTTTTCTAGGGCCCATATGTACCCTTTCAAGTATGGTAAATGTAAGAACATCACTGTTGCCCCTATGATAACACCTCACGTGGCGTGCCAAAGGTGTGTCAAGATTATTTTTGATCGAGTAGACGTGTTCCCCTATTCTTCTGCGTACTTGGCGCCTCGTTTTGCCTACATAGATCTTAGAACAAAGGCAGGTCGCCACATAAATAACGCTTGTGGAACAACAATTGGTAAATTCTTTAAGTTTGAATTCCTCGCCACTTACTGGATGTTGAAAAGACTTAGATGGTTTAATATATTTGCAAAATTTGCATTTGCCACACCTAAAGCAGCCAGATAATGGTCTCAGCCATGTGGTTTTAGGTCCTTGCTTTTTAAAGTAACCGTGGACCAACATGTCCTTTAAGTTTTTACCCCTCCGATAGGTGACCGATGGTTTAGGTGGTAGGCAGTCCTCTAGATCCTCATCATTTTTTAACAAGTGCCAATTTTTGGATAGGATGCTATGAATTCTATCTGAGTCATATCCAAAGGTCAAGATACATCTAGGTTGGTTCTCTTGCAAATTCTTACTTACTTTCATCTTTTGGGTATGTAGCCCATTGAGGAGTTCAGTTCTATTACAATCCAAGGCGTATTTGAATGCCTTTTTCAGGCATTTATTGGGGTAACCCCTTTCTTGGAATCTTTTTCTGAGTTTGTCCGCTTCTAACTTGAATTCATTATCCGTACTGCAGTTCCTTCTGAGCCTAAGGTACTGACCTCTGGGGATCCCTCTTTTTAATGGTAAGAAATGCTGACTTTCCCATCTTAGCAGAGTATTTGTTGCCGTATCTTTCCTAAATGTGGTGGTAGATACTTTGCCATATTCATCTTTATTGATGAGTAAGTCCAAAAAGGTGACTTGAGTGGGGTTAATATCGTATGTAAATTTTAGACCAATTACATTTGTATTAAGAACTTTCATCAGTTCCTCAAATTGTATTCTGGTGCCTGTCCAGACAACCAGAATATCGTCTATATAGCGTCGCCACAAGATGGCGTGTTGCATGAGTGACATATGAATGTCGTCAAATACGATTTTCTCCTCCCACCAACCTAACAGCAAGTTCGCATACCCTGGGGCACAAGAGGTGCCCATGGCTGTACCTTTACGTTGGTGGTACCATTTATCATCAAAGATAAAATAATTATGTTTGAGAACATATTCCAAGAGTTGAAGTAAAAAGAAGTTGAATTTAACTTCATTAGAGCTTTTTGTGCTTAGAAAGTATTTGACTGCTTCCATGCCAAAATCATGGGGAATACTGCTATATAGGGCCTCAACGTCAATTGACGCCAACCAGGAATGCTCTGGGATATACAGGTCCTCTAGCTGTTTTAAGATGTCATTTGTGTCCATAACATAAGATGGTAAACTTTGCACTAAATCTCTAAGATAAAAATCCACAAAGATGCTTGCATTGGATGAGAGATTGTTCGAACCAGATATTATTGGTCTACCCGGAATAGGGGAAATCTTCTTATGCACCTTAGGGAGGGCATAAAAGGTGGAAATGGTGGGACATTTGGGAAGAAGGAATGTGTAAGTCTGCTCATCAATGATTTTATCCAATTTGGCATTGTCTAAGATGTTTTTCAATGCTATTCTATAATCCTTTGTGGGATTATTTGATAGCACTTCATAGGTGACAGTATCATCCAAAATTTTTTTACACATTTTTATATAGTCGTCATTTCCCATTAACACTATATTCCCGCCTTTATCTGCAGGCTTAATTTGTATGTCCTGACATTTTTTAAGCTCATCAAGTGCCTTGTATTCATTCTTTGTGAGGTTATATTACTTGCAAAGTTTAGAGTAGTCAAGTTCTTCAATTTCTCTAGTAACCTGCTGTAGGAATACCCAAATATTTGCAAAGTCCTTAAGAAATGGAGTAAAAGAACTTTTATTTTTCCATTTCTTTTGGTGCATAGTAGAATGTAATGGATCAGAGTGGTTTTCATTCAATAATGACAAAAAGGTCTGAAAGGTTTCAATATCCTCCTTGCTCACACCTAGACTCATATACTCCCTTTCTTGTTTATTTTTGTAAAACTTATGTAAAGCAAGTTTCCTAGCAAAAAGATTCACATCTTTGATATGAGTGAATTTATCAGTTCTAGAGGTAGGAACAAAAGTTAGGCCTTTTTTGAGAATTGACTCATGATCACTGTTGAGATTAAAATCAGAGAGATTCACAATTTGCAGGCTTTGATCATTAACTATGTTGTTCCTCTGCCTGTCTGATCTTCTTTGTTTTTTCTGTTCCTCATGATCCTTTCTGAGCCTCTCCTTACATGTTGGCCTCTTTCTAAAAAACCTTCATTATTGTAAGCAGTAGGTGTCCTAGCATTTGTGAATGATCTCATCTCATATGGTTCTCTTCTATAAGTTGTATTGGGAAGTCTGGGCCTAGTAGTATGTCCTGTACTATCTTCCAGATCTGAATTTTCAAAATCAGAGGAGCTAATATCTGAACCTCTTGGTTTGTTAGTAGAGAACCGTTTAAAGATCTTCCCATTTTTAAAGTCAGTTTGGTCTCTCCAGAATTTTTTCTGTTTTCGTTCCCTGATCTCTTTTTTGAATCTATCCATATTGTCATTAAGTTTTTTGCAGTATACGTCATACTCTGTCAATTCAGAGAGTTTATTAAACTCTTGTTGACAAAGTTGGATCTTCGGTTTAATAATCTCAAGATTTTGCTGTTCAGTTTCTATAATAAGAGATATCAGGTCAAATGAACATTTGAGGAGTATTTCTTTCCATTTATTCAAAAAAGTTTCATTACTTAGATTTATTGCTGGGGTAACATTGACCCTAAGACCCCTGGGAACAATTTTGTTTTTCAAATAATTCTGGAGACTACTTATCTCCCATACTGATTTTACTTGTTTTTTCATAGTTGTTAATAATTCACTAAATGTATTTCTTATATCTTTATTGTCATTTAACAAAGGTTCTGATTTTAGTGAGAAGCTTTCTTCAGCCTCTTTCAACAGTGACTCAATATCCATATTGGGAATGGTAGTATTCGACATTTTAAAGCAATCCCACCCTTCTCACAATCCACGTGTAAATTGATAAATAATAATTAGTGCTTCCAAGAAAAGTGGATTAAACCACAAAGTAGGTATTTTTAGGTATGTTACATAGTATAAAGACTTTCAGTCCATCAAGTTCAACCTTTTAAGATCTCCTCTGATCTGCAATATGCAGATTACTTGTTAATTAATTGTATCCAGAGGAAGGCAAACAGAAAAAACCCAAGTGAAACTTAGCCAACCGTCTGAAAGGGAAAATTAATTCCTTCCTGACCCCAGATACTGGTGATTGGATTCCTCCCTGGATCAATACTCTCTCTCTCTAATTATCCAGGATAAGCCTGAATGCCCTTTTTGTTTAGAAATAAATCCAGCACACTGTTAAAGTTAACTATCGAATCCGCTGTCACCTCCTTTGGTAGAGAATTCCACAGATTAACCACCCTTACAGTAAAGAACCCTTTTCTTTCTTTAAGGTGGAATATTTTTACTTCTAACCTTAAAGGATGTCCTCGTGTCAGTTGGAAATCTCTTGGCACAAAACGCTCCCTTGACAAATCTTTATACTGACCCTGGATGTACAGTATTTATATAAGGTAATCCTAACCCCTTTTTTCTAGAGAAAATAAGCTTAATTTAGTTAGTCTTTCTTCATAACTTAGTCCCTCCATTCCCTTTATTCATTTTGTTGCCCTTCTCTGTACCCTTTCCAGCTATAAAAAGTCCTTTTTATGAAGAGGTGACCAAAATTGTACTCCATATTCCAAATGAGGGTGTATTCGGGATTTTTATAGTGGCAGAATTATATGTGCTTCCCTTGCTTCTATACCCTTCTTAATACATGCTAATATTCACATTCACATAGGCCGTGATCCAATAATATGTACCCAGGCTAGAACATGTTGACACCTGGACCAACAGATTGTCAGTGAGAAGTGCTGTTGAGAAGGTAAAGCCCTAGATGCAGCCCCTATCTCCTCCTCTACCTTGAAAAAGGTCTCCCACCCACTGCCACCAACTGTGCCATTGCCACCCACTGTGCCACTGCACCGAGTTCCAGGTTGAGGGGGGATGGAGGGGGAGGCATCTCCCCTGGAGGCAACTGCACAGGTGATGGAGGCATGAAGGGATGCAAGAACAGGCCAAGCTGTGGGTGAGCCTGGGAGGCCTCTGGGGTGGAGGATGCGGTTCTGGCAATCAGAGCAGGCTGGGCCATATGCCGGTTGAACTGGCTTATCGCACTCTGGGTAAGCACCTCCTGGTGCAGCCTTCGACCTGATTGTGATGTGTCCTTGCATCCCTCTGTATGCTCTGGAGGCTGCGGCAGACAGTTGGTAGGAGATATTGGCCTGAATCCCACACATGGAGTCACAACACTCTCTGAGCAGGACCAGCATCTCCCCCATTTTGGTTTCAGGAGCTGGCCGTGGGGATGGAGACCTGTCACGGCTGAGCAGGTTTGTGGGAGGAGGTGGTGGTGACGGCCCAGTCGGGAGGTGCATCCCTCTGTATACTCCGGAGGCTATGGCCAAAAAATACCTGGTGAGAGGATATGCTGGCCTGAATCCCACACATGGGGTTACAACACTCTCTAAGCAGGGCCATCATCTCCCCCATGTTGGCCGCTGGAGCTGTGCATGAGGATGGAGGCCTGTCACGGCTGGGCTGGTGGTGATGGCCTAGTGGGGAGGTGCTGATGGCTAGCTTCTGGTGCTTGTGGTGGGCCTGGTAGTGCGGGTGGCCAGGATGTGCCTGTGGTGAGAGGAGGAGCCAATGGTGGTGGTGCTGCCATGGCCCCTGTGTCAGTCCAGTTCGTGGGCCTGGGTGGCAAATTGATCTGTGGGAGGAGGGGGCCAGTGGGATCAAAAGCCACAGGTGTAATGCATGGTCCCTGAAGCCCCCCCCCCCCCCCACTGACCACATGAAGATGTCCTCCTCCTCCTCCTCATCCCTTTGGGTCCTGGACTCCCCATTCAGGCACAAATTCTGGTGGGCGGGGGCACTCCCAGAAACCTGTGGATCTTATTGAGCTGAGGCACCTGCCTCTGATGTGGACCCAGACCACCTGGAAGCTGTAATGAGACAAAAATGGTATATGGCTAACACCGATGTATGATCATATGATTAATGTGTGTTCCTACCTATCTGGCATGTGGTTATCCTGAACCTGGATGGGTCACTTGTTAGCTAATATTTTAAGCTATCCTTTGTTTGATCTGATTGCTTCTCTGTATCTGAGTTTGTGTGTTATTGACTCATCAGAATATCTTGATTGTTGCTGCGGGCTGGCCTCTGTAGTGCATGCATATACATACTCTGCATGAGTTGCTGCACATTGTGTCATACTAATCAATCAGTGAGCATCTCTCAGCAATAGTTATTAACATGCTGCTGATTGGTGTTCACCGCTGGGCTATTAATCAACACTGCATATTCATCCCTACAGAGTCTGTATCTGCAGAGTCTATGATGAAGTGGCCATACCCATAACTGTGCTATCAATATGAGTTAAGTAAACTTCTATCTATCTGCTATGTCCTGTGTGTATTCCAGACAAATATGATGCTGTACAACATTGAGTGTGAGATGTAAGGTCCCTGATTTTATCCAGAGAGCTGACATGTGCTGGTCATTGTGGTCCAGCATTTCCATCACTAGAGTTATCTATGGGTGTGTGGTGTGCATGTGGGTGTTTATTGTTGTATGTGATATTTACCTTACATGGAGGTTCGATCCGGTGTCACCACCAGGGATGGAGCTCCTGGGATGGTCCCATCTTCCATCATGGCCTTCAGCATCCTCTCCCACTGCCTGTAGTGGACAGTCACTGCAGTGCCACCAACTGCAGATGCTGCTCCTCTGAACCTCCTCCTCCATCATCCTTCTGACCTTTTCCCGGCTGTCGTCATAGCGGTGCCTAACAGACCTCACATCCCTATGGCAATAACCCACCTGGTTCACTGCAGCATCTACCTCATTCCAGGTCTGGCCCCTGGGGCCGGCCTTAACTTCACTTACCCCTTTGATAATGTGGGAGCGGGCATGTATAGCATTAAGGAGTACCACCATCTCCTGTGGCGTGTAGTTGGTGGCCCTGTGTTTGGCTCCAGCCTCTTGTCCTCCCAACTGTGGACTGGGATCCATATCTCTTTGTTCTCATCCTGAGGCCTGTCCCTCCCCCCACTACCCACCTGAGATCAGACCCCTTCCCCCCACTAACCCTAAACTATATATGCTTACATTTAGGGTCTCCTCCCACCCTCCCTCTACCTCACCCCCCCCAGAACTACCATTACTATCCCTCCCAGAATTAACACTCCTTGCCCTATCGCCCCAGAACCGCCAAGCCTAGCCCTATCACCTCCACTCCCACCATCTCTGCCTCCCTCACCCTCTCTGCCTCCCTCACTCTCTCTACCTGCCTCCCTCCAACTACCTCCATCTCTACCATACCCTCTCTTCCTCCCATGGTCTCCCTCCCTCTAGGCCCTGGGGTCCCCTCTCTCCTCTCACTCATTGTGTCCTTGCAGTGTGACCACTAGCTGGATCGTTAGTCAAGAGGTTATTACATATGGCCTCTCCTACATTACTGTGTCCGTAGCAACACCTTCTTGTTGGTGGCCCCCTGTTTTGGAGTGTTGGAAGCTGCATCGACAATGGGCAACTTCTGCAAGAGTTTTGCACAGAGCAGAAACTCACCAACACAGTTTTCCAGCAGAATGACAGATTGAAGACAACCTGGATGCATTCACGGTCCAAGCACTGGCATCTTATAGACTAAATTCTGATGCGTCAGAAAGACCTTTGAGGCCCAGCATATGGACCGCCGCCTGGTACGCTGCAAACTTCATCTCTATTTCAATCCTAAGCCAAAGAGGAAAGAAGCCCCAAGGAAAAAGTTACAGATCGACAATGTCCAGTCAGCTGAAGTAGAGGCCGACTTTCAAGCAAATCTCCAGTCAAAACTAGAGAATCACGTATGCTTCACGGATCCCTCTTCAGATACTCTATGGGAACACCTCAAAACCAGCATCCTGCAGATCTCTGAAGAGTTCCTAGAGTTCTGTAGAAAGAAGAGCAAAGACTGGTTTAATGATACATGAATTACTGTTAAAAAAGAGATCCTCTCATCAAGCGCATCTCGCTAGCCGTCCTGCCCTACAAAGAAAACAGCCTTCTGTCTTGTATGCAGCAATTTCCAATGAACGCTTCAAGAGATTCAGAACCAGTGGTGCACCAACCTTGCGGAAAAAAACAGTGTTGCACAGATGTCAGCAACTACAGGTGCTTTTATGAAGCCCTGAAGGTGGTGTAAGGCTCTTTGCACCTGGTCCAAAGCCCATTGCGCAGTGCAGATGGTAAAACACTCCTTACAGACAAAGCATTGATTCTGAGCTGGTTGTCTGACCACTTTAAGACTCTATTTTGTGCCAACTGCATAGTTTCAGTCTCAGAGCTCCGTCATATTTCACAGTTACAAACGAGATCTGGATGAAATCCCTCCACTTCGAGAAACTGTAAAAGCTATTGAGCAGCTAAAGAATGGTAAGGCAGCAGAGGTTGATAGGATTCCAGCAGAGATCTGGAAACATGGGGGCCCAGCGCTTCATGCTGAGCTCCATGAGCTCTTTGCTGCTGATGGCAAGACAAACTGCCGCAGGACCTTCGTGATGCAAACATCATCACCTTATACAAGGAGAAGGGTGAAAAGTCAGACTGCTCCAATTAACACAAGAGTACTCCTTGCAAGAGTACTCTTCAACTGACTGGTGCCCACTATTGCAGAAAACTCCTCCCCGAGTGTCAGTGTGGCTTTAGAGCAAAGAGGAGCACCACTAACATGGTTTTTGTTCTCAATCAGCTCCAAAAGAAATGCAGAAAACAGAACAAGGGACTTTATGTGATGTTTGTTGACCTTTCCAAAGCATTCAACACTGTAAGCAGGATGGGTCTGTGGTAAATCCTGGAATGTATTGGATGTCCTCCCAAGTTCCTTAACATGATCATCCAGCTACATGAAAACCAGTGTGGACAAGTCAGGCACAGCAACGACCTGTCAGAGCTCATCCCACTAAGAAATGGATGATATCAGGGCTGTGTCCTTGCACCAACCATATTCACATTATTCTTCAGTGTGATGCTGCAAAGGGCCACAGCAGACCTTTATGATGAGGATGGGGTCTACATCCGATACCTCACTGATGGCAGTGTGCTCAACCTGAGGTGACTAAAGGCACACACCAAGCCAATGGAATGACTCGTTTGAGAGCTACTCTTCACCGACGATGCTGCTCTTGTTTCCCATATGGAGACAGCTCTACAGTGATAAACATCTTGCTTCACTGAGGCTGGCGAGCTCTTCGGTCTAGAAGTCAGTTTGAAGGAGATGGAAGGTCTTTACCAGCCGGCACTTCAGGAAGATTACTGTCCTCTTCAAATCACTACTGGCAAGTCTGAGTTGAAAACAGTCCACCAGTTAACCTACCTGGGTTGCATCATCTCCTTGGATGCTAAGATTGCCAAGGAAATTGACAACAGACTGGCAAAAGCAAATGGTGCATTTGGCAGGTTATATAAAAAGGTTTTGAACACAAAGCATCTGAATAAATGCACCAAGGTCAACGTGTATACAGCTGTTGTGTTGATCACCTTACTGTCTGACTCTGCACCATCCTCAACATCCACTGGAATGACCAGATCACCAACACTGAAGTCCTAGACCAGGCAGGAGTCATCGGCATTGAAGCTATGCTGTTGAAGACACAGTAGCGCTGGGCAGGACACATTTCTTGGATGGAGGGTGGTCAGCTTCCAAACATTGTGCTATTTGGTGAGCTCACCAATGGAAATTTGATGGATGGCTTTAGCTTCAGACCACGAGGCCTGGAGAAGTACCATTCACCAAGTGGTCTCCTCTTTTGAGAGAACACGCAGGTCTGATCTTGAGTACAAAAGGAGAAGAATCGTGCCACTACAGCACCCAAACCAGAGCAAGCCTTCCCATGTAACCACTGCGGTCAAGCCTGCCTGTCCCACAGATGTGAAAAACATCCCTTTAAAATCTTTGTTCATTAAGCCAAGCCAAACATTATTATTATTTATTAATATCGTTTATTTATAATGCGCCGACATATTCCATAGCGCTGTACATAAGATAAGTTCAAGACAAAGATAAATACAAATTAAACATAGCAAAGCAAGGAGGGCCCTTTCTTTGAGCCTGGAATCCAATGTCCATAGTGCTTTCCCCAAAGCACCTTGTGGGATTGAAACTCGCAGACTTACAACCTATTCGTATTGTGTGTGGTAAAGGAGGGAGAGAGAGGTGCTGAGTGTGTTAGGGTGGAAGGTGATAGGCTTCTTTAAAGAGATGTGTTTTTTAGAGAGGTTTTGAGGCAGGAGGATAATCTGGTGGAGCGAGCCGAGAAGTTCCAGAGAATAGGGGCAGCACGAGAAAAGTCCTGAAGGCGAGAGTGAGAGGAGGTGACAAGAGTTGTGGAAAGAAGAAGGTCATTAGCAGAAAGTAGAAGGCGGGTGGGGGAGTATTTGCAGATTAACATTAACCTATGTGTCTGTACAGTATATTACATGATATGTGTATTTATGTGTAATGTAATTGCATAATAGTTTAATTGTCTATAATAATTAACAGAAGAACATCACTCTCAAAATCTCACTCTCTCTCTCCAGAACCAAACCCTCCAAATCCAGGACCTGTGTGCTAACTTGTAAAAATCTGCAACAATGCCAACACTCAAGCGTGATGCTTGCAAATATATACAGTATGGCTGTCAATAATTTTTCTGGTTGCCGTGTCCCAGCCGGATCAGATAGAGGATTGGAGAAGCATTGCGCAGGTGCCATAATCCAGCACCTCCAGTGTCATAATGCAGGAGACCAAAAGTTCAGCATACTGTTGTAAATAGGGTTAGACAATCTCCTGCAGACATTTACGTGGGGCATTTTATGTTGGCGCATTACAAATAAAGGTTAATGATAAAAATAATAATAATAATTCCACGGCTCTTGTGAGAATCACCACTGAGCTATCACATCAAATACCTAAATCTAACCTCTGTGAAATGCCAGCCGAGTGCTCCAAATGTCCCTAATATCGTAAGATTTGAGTGCATGTGCTCGTAACTATTTTACAATTCCCTATCAAATATCTCCCATAACGATATGCCATCACACTGAGGTTTACTCAGAAGTCTTTCAGAGTGCCCCAAATCTAAAAGCTTATGAGTACTTTCAACCCCTGTAAAATCATAGAAAATGCCTCTGAAAGGTTTGGATTAAAATCCATCTTAATGAAGAAGCTAATATCTTACTTGTGTCAAATTTGAGGCTTCATTTCTCAAACCGAACATAATTAAGGACAATGCTTCTACCCCTATGAGTCAGATTTCCCCTCAACCTTATATGAGCTAAGGTATCCCTGGGATTCCCTCTGCTGGCTTCTTTGAACCAGGGGTTCCCCCAACTAAAGTGTAATAATGAGAGTCCTTATGAACCTTTGTGGCACCAGATATTACCTGTTATGATGGACCCATATAATAATTTAAAGCATAACCATGATGGTCCTTATTACATAGTTACATAGTATTTAACGTTGAAAAAAGACTTTCATTCCATCAAGTTCAACCTTTTATGATCTCCTCTGATCTGCAATATGCAGATTAACTATTAATTAATTAGTTGTATTAAAAAAAAAAAATCAATTCCCTCCTGATCCCAGACACCGGCCACCGGACTTCTCCCTGGATCAATACTGACTCTCTATCCATGATAACCCTTAATTCCCTTTTTAATTAGAAATAAATCCAGTCCCCTTTTAAAGTTATCTATCGAATACGCTGTCACCACCTCCTCTGGTAGAGAATTCCACAGATTAACCACCCTTACTGTGAAGAACCCTTTTCTTTCTTTAAGGTGGAATCTTTTTACTTCTAACCTCAAGGGATGTCCTCTTGTCAGTTGAAAACCTCTTGGCACAAAAAGCTCCCTTGACAAATCTTTATACTGACCCTGGATGTATTTATATAAAGTAATCATATCGCCTTTTTTCTAGAGAAAATAAGTTTAATTTGGTTAGTCTTTTTTTATAACTTAGCCCCTCCATTCCCCTTATTAGTTTTGTTGCCCTCCTCTGTACCTTTTCCAGCTCTAAAATGTCTTTTTTATGAAGTGGTGCCTAAAATTGTACTCCATATTCCAAATGAAGGCGTACTAGAGATTTGTATAGTGGCAGAATTATATTTGCTTCCCTGGCTTCTATACCCTTTGTAACGGAGCTGGAACACGCAGTCCAATATCTCCGCTGGTATACGGTAAAATATCCAAGAAGCACTACAGTCTCACCATTCCCAACCTCCCATATTGGACGACACACAATTTGGGAGTCAAATGAATACTGACTTTATTTTGTTATTGCAGAAATATTTATACCCATCTCTTCCCACAGGCAATACACATGCCCATATTTGGCCGCACAATACACATAAAGAGAACAATAGGTGGGTCACACCTCTCCGAGGCTCCCTGGCAACTTTGATACAATCAGACATTGATTCAATTACACTTCTTTGTTCTTATCTGAGAATGAAAACACTGTATACAATAGACTTCCTTTATCTTATGCAGAGTCGCTGTAACAGGATTATATCCCATGCCAAGTAGCTGCAAATGTCTGGGACAATATTCTGCAGAGCATCAACCAACATACATATAGTAGGATCATATTTTAACCATAATAATCATAAAACAGGGTAAAACAGTGATGGGCTCCGCTACACACCTCCCCCGTGACCATAAGCCGGCATACACGGTCTGATCCCAACGGATCGGCCTGGGGATGTCCGGACAAAAGTATTTGTTGGTCAATTCTCTAGTTTGACAACCCATCAGCATTACTGCAATTCACATTTACTCACATTTCCCATATCCCCAGAAAGCTGGGATCTGAGTGCAGAAAACTACCGAATAGCGCTCAGATCCTCTTCACACAGTTCAATTGCCATGTAGCTAAAGTCTTTCCCATAGTCTTTCATTATATGAATGGGTTTCGTGGCATAGCTATCTGGGGTATCACCGCTCCCACAGGGCAAGTACCGAATGACCCCCCTGTATGTAAAGGGCCAGAATGAGTGACATACACTCTGGTATGGCCGAACACTGGTTCCAAAGGGCAATATGTACCAGGGCCATTGTCGCAGGGCAGGAGGCTGGCAAACAGTCCTCTCCAAGCCAAAGTGGTGAAGGGCACTTCGTCACACATCTCCCCTTTGGGGGGAAGTCTAACCAGGCACCTGGATATTTCGCTGTGGTGATGGGGCAACACGCTGAGGGGACTTGAGGGGCAGAGGCCAGCGGCACTCTGCCCTGATGCCAGCTCTTCCGCTGGTATAACCTGCAGGACATCCTGCTCTGTAAAAGGGACAAAGGGAGGGCAGAGGCCGACTGCACTCTGCCCCACTGTCAGCTCTTCTGCTGGGGCACTTGGGACATATTCCGGCTCAGTAGCCAGGGAAAGGTGGGGGTCAGTGGGGGTTAACATTTCCTCTGTTAACCCTTGGGCCACATTAGGAGTTAGCTGGGGAGGGGAATTTGTACTTACCCCCTCCTCCGGTTGTCCCAGTGAGAGTAGTTGAGGATCTGGACAGGCTGTCCAGCATCCCGGTAGGTCAGGCACAGAGACCCTGGTCCCATCTGCGCCGTCTGGGAGATTGGTGTCTCCCCTTGTTAGGGTAAGCTGTCGCTGGGGGGAGAGGGCGACATCTTCAGCTCCCTGGGGTTGACACTGCCGCTGGGGAGGAAGGACGACACCTTCAGCTCCCTGGGGTACACACTGCCGCTGGGGAGGAAGGACGACACCTTCAGCTCCCTGGGGTACACACTGCCGCTGGGGGGGAAGGACGACACCTTCGGCCCCCTGGGGTACACACTGCCGCTGGGGAGGAAGGACGACACCTTCAGCTCCCTGGGGTACACACTGCCTCTGGGGGGGAAGGACGACACCTTCGGCCCCCTGGGGTACACACTGCCGCTGGGGAGAAAGGACGGCACCTTCTGCTCCCTGGGGTACACACTGCCGCTGGGGAGAAAGGACGACACCTTCAGCTCCCTGGGGTACACACTGCTGCTGGGGAGGAAGGACGGCACCTTCTGCTCCCTGGGGTACACACTGCCGCTGGGGAGGAAGGACGACACCTTCAGCTCCCTGGGGAACACACTGCCGCTGGGGAGGAAGGACGACACCTTCGGCCCCCTGGGGTACACACTGCCGCTGGGGAGGAAGGACGACACCTTCAGCTCCCTGGGGTACACACTGCCGCTGGGGAGGAAGGACGACACCTTCAGCTCCCTGGGATACACACTGTCGCTGGGGAGGGGAATTACTTGGAGTATTCCACGTGGAGCGGTTTCTGTTTCTGGGACAGTCTCTCTGCATGTGGCCCTGCTGGTTACACGTGTGGCACCTGATGTACCGTGGAGGGGTTTGGTAGTTCCCACCACCCGGACGCAGTGCTGGGGGGGGGTTAATGGTGGGAGGTGGGTTAGCAGCTCCCAAGATGGACCGCTCCCGTGCCCGCTGCTTTTCCATTATGAATTTGTGGACATCTGTCATTAACCATTCCAAGGTTTTTATGGGAAGCGTACCTGGGAAAAAGGCCAGTCTGCTTTGGAGTTCTCTTTGAAACTCAGTCTGTGGGGTAATAAGAGGTACTGTAACCATGAGTTCCTTTCTGTCTGCATCCCTGTAGTCCGCGGCCGCCTCCTCCTCCTCATGATGGAACGCTGTCTGAAAACTAGCCGGTTCCATCCTGCTGTAGCCAGGGGCGCTGTACGGATACTAGCGTTGCCCTCAATTTGTACTCCACGGAATGGTGTCTCCTGTAGCTGTCCTTCTGACCATGGGAACAATTCCGCCACTTGCCACCAAATGTAACGGAGCTGTAACACGCAGTCCAATATCTCCGCTGGTATACGGTAAAATATCCAAGAAGCACTACAGTCTCACCATTCCCAACCTCCCATATTGGACGACACACAATTTGGGAGTCAAATGAATACTGACTTTATTTTGTTATTGCAGAAATATTTATACCCATCTCTTCCCACAGGCAATACACATGCCCATATTTGGCCGCACAATACACATAAAGAGAACAATAGGTGGGTCACACCTCTCCGAGGCTCCCTGGCAACTTTGATACAATCAGACATTGATTCAATTACACTTCTTTGTTCTTATCTGAGAATGAAAACACTGTATACAATAGACTTCCTTTATCTTATGCGGAGTCGCTGTAACAGGATTATCTCCCATGCCAAGTAGCTGCAAATGTCTGGGACAATATTCTGCAGAGCATCAACCAACATACATATAGTAGGATCATATTTTAACCATAATAATCATAAAACAGGGTAAAACAGTGATGGGTTCCGCTACACCCTTCTTAATACATGCTAATATTTTATTTGCCTTTGCAGCTGCTGCTTGGCTTTGAGCACTGTTACCTAGGTGGTTGTCCACAAGCACTCCCAAATCCCTTTCAATATCTGATACACCTAGATTTGCTCCATTAAGATTATACATTGCATGGCTATTTTTCCTTCCCAGATGCATAACTTTACATTTATTCGTATTAAATCTCATCTGCCATTTAGATGCCATTCCTCAATTTTATGTAAATCCCTTTGGAGGGAAAGCACATCACTATCTGATGTAATTACCTTGCACAACTTCGTGTCATCAGCGAAAATGGAGACACCACACTCCAATCCTACCTCTAAGTCATTAATAAATATGTTAAAAAGGAGAGGACCTAATACTGAACCCTGAGGAACCCCACTTACCACATTAGTCCAATCGGAGTATGTTCCATTTACAACAACCCTTTGCTTCCTGTCCATGAGCAGATATTTACTGCAACTCCTGTATCTCTTAGTTTGCACAATAGTCTCCCATGTGGCACTGTATCAAAAGCCTTTGCAAAATCCAAAAAGACTACATCCCCTGAGTTGCCTTGATCCAGGTTCCTACTAACCTTTCCATAGAAACTAATTAGACTTGTTTGACATGACCTATCCCTCATAAATCCATGTTGACTCCTACTTATAATCCTGTTCAAATAGACATATATTATCCCTTATTAACCCTTCTAAAAGCTTCCCCACTACAGAAGTGAGGCTCACTGGTCTATAATTCCCTGGGATTTGCTCTTGCTCCCTTTTTAAATTTAGGTATCACATCAGCTTTTCTCCGGTCATCTGGTAGAGACCCTGTGTTGAGTGAATCTTGAAAAATTAAATATAATGGTTTAGCTATTACAGAACCCAGTTCCCTTAGTACCTTTGGATGTATTCCATCAGGACCCGGGGCTTTATTAACATTTATTTTTTCCAACCTCTTTTGGATTACTTCCTGTGTTAACCAATTATTTGGAAAAGGTAGTGTAGCCCCATTATGTTGCCGTGTCCCAACCACTGGTACCTCCCTTGTGTACACCGAAGAAAATAACCTATTTAGCTCATCTGCCTTTTCTTGGTCACTAATTATCAGACGGCCTGTGTCACATTGTAATGTTCCTATAGCTTCCTTCCTCGCCTTCTTCCCATTAATATACTTAAAAAATATTTCAGGGTTAGTCTTACTCTTTTTTGCAATTACTTTTTCATTTTCTATTTTAGCCAGTCTAATCGCCCTTTTGCAAGCCTTGTTGGTTTCCTTGTATTCCTGTGAAGCAGTCTCTGTCCCCTCTTGTTTGTATAATTTAAATGCCTGTTTTTTACTCCATATCTTGATCTTTAAATCATTGTTAAGCTACATTGGATGGGATTTACTCCTTTTACTTTTATTCCCACACGGTATATGCCGATGTGTATGTATATTTAGTAAGGAATTGTAAATGCTGTCCATTTATATTCAGTATTTTTACCTGCCATTTCTCTGTCCCAGTCTATACTTTGTATTGCTGCCCTTAGACCATTAAAATCTCCCCTTTTAAAATTAAGAGTTTTCGTTGGCCCCTTAAAATTTTGTTTTTTTAATTCAATCTCAAATGAGACTGTGTTGTGATCACTGTTTCCCAAAGGTTGCCCTATTCCAACATTTGATACTATATCAATATTATTTGTGATGAGTAAATCTAAGATAGCTTCATTTCTAGTAGGCTCTTGTACAACCTGGGCAAGATAATGATCCCTGAGTGTACTCAAGAACCTGGTCCCCTTAGATGAAATGCTGGTCTCATTTATCCAGTTTATTTCAGGGTAATTAAAATCTCCCATTATTAGAACCTGACCATGCTTAGCTGCATTTTCAATCTGTAACAATAATTGTATTTCCTAAGTTTCAGCTATATTTGGGGGTTTATAGCATACTCCTACTAGCATACTCTTTTGGAATTTGCTGCTCCGCTATTTAACTCTACCCACAAACATTCAACTTTATCACTAGGTCCACCATAAATATCTTCTCTGACTATAGGCTTAACATACACACAAATCCCTCCTCCTCATTTACCATTGCCTCTATCTTTCCTAAATAGGTTATAACCATCCAGATTAACAGTCCAGTCATGAGATTCGTCCCACCACGTTTCAGTAATGCCTATTAAATCCCATTTTTCATTAATTGCTAATAATTCTAACTCTCCCATTTTTCCTGGCAAGCTTCTGGCATTAGCAAGCATACACCTTATGTTATGAGTCTGTAGTTCTGAAGTGCCTGCCACTGTACTTGAATTACTTAGTACTACCTCCCTATTGACTATACTACCCCTCCCCCCATCACCTCCCCTATGAGTTCTTAATTCATCCCTTATACCCTCTACACTTTCTACCACATTACTTATATCTAGTCCCCCCCCCCCACAGCACCTAGTACCCCATAGCCCCTAATAATGACCCATGGGGGGGGCATGGCATAGGGGTTAATCTATGACAATGAAGGTCCTAGAGGACTCTTATGAAATTCATCCTGTTTACACATATAAGACTCCCATGGACCCCCCCCCCCCCCATTTATGTACCCCCATAGTCCTAACTCTAAATACAGAAAAAATGATATACTATATAGGCCACTGAAAATACCAAAATTAACATGTAAGGTGGGAAAACAATACACTATCTATCCTTTGATGCTCTCCAGCAATGATCATTGAAGTCCAGGTTCTTCACTCAGCCCTGGACAAGCAGGCACTTACACTTTAATTGAATAATTGTTCCTATTTCGTCGTGATTGAAGCTCTTCGTCCTCATATCAACCCATAAAAATGGCCATCCACCTAAAGAAATACTGTCGCATTGACATTGCATGACTAACACTTTTTTGAGTGTGCCTTCACATTATATACAAATTTTGCATATTCCGAACTGGCTGAAATATATGTCAATCATAGTTTATCAAATCAGAATCTAAAATTTGAATTACTCCCACCCCATATCTGATTTCTACGGGAGCCATGGAATGTAGGCCTATATTACCATGTGCCATGTGACACAGCAGTTTAAAGGGCCATTAAAGGAATTTTTTTCTTTGTTGAATCTGAAAGAGGCCATTTAATAATTTTGAACTTTGCGTTTCTTTTTTTTTCTTTTTTTTTTTATGAAGCTCCTGGTGCAGACTATACTGCTCTGAATGTATAATTTCTTTGGGGGTTTGTCCCTGTCTGCCAATGTGCATCAATACAGATGTATGAGTCATAAATATCTGCCAATGAGATCTACAGTAATGCCCAATCTCTGCTAGCACAGAGGTATTTTCGGTGTTTAAAGGGCAATATGTCCCAGGGCCATAGTCGCAGGGCAGGAGGCTGGCAATAAGTCCTCTCCAGGACAAAGTGGCGAAGGGCACTTCGTCACACATCTCCCCATTGGGGGGAAGTCTAACCAGGCACCTGGATATTTCGCTGTGGTGATGGGGCAACACGCTGAGGGGACTTGAGGGGCAGAGGCCAGCGGCACTCTGCCCTGATGCCAGCTCTTCTGCTGGTATAACCTGCAGGACGTTCTGCTCTGTACAAGGGACAAAGGGAGGGCAGAGGCCGACTGCACTCTGCCCCGCTGTCAGCTCTTCTGCTGGGGTACTTGGGACATATTCCGGCTCAGTAGCCAGGGAAAGGTGGGGGTCAGTGGGGGTTAACATTTCCTCTGTTAACTCTGGGGCCACATTAGGAGTTAGCTGGGGAGGGGAATTTGTACTTACCCCCTCCTCTGGTTGTCCCAGTGAGGGTAGTTGGGGATCTGGACAGGCTGTCCAGCATCCCGGTAGGTCAGGCACAGAGATCATGGTCCCATCCGCGCCGTCTGGGAGATTGGTGTCTCCCCTTGTTAGGGTAAGCTGTCGCTGGGGGGAGAGGGCAACACCTTCAGCTCCCTGGGGTTCACACTGCCGCTGGGGGGGAAGGACGACACCTTCGGCCCCCTGGGGTACACACTGCCGCTGGGGGGAAGGACGACACCTTCTGCTCCCTGGGATAAACAATGCCGCTGCGGGGGGGGGGAGGATGACACCTTCGGCTCCCTGGGGTACACACAGCTGCTGGGGAGGAAGGATGACACCTTCAGCTCGCTGGGGTACACACTGCTGCTGGGGGGGAAGGACGACACCTTCGGCCCCCTGGGGTACCCACTGCCGCTGGGGAGGAAGGACGACACCTTCTGCTCCCTGGGGTACACACTGTCGCTGGGGAGGAAGGACGACACCTTCTGCTCCCTGGGGTACACACTGTCGCTGGGGAGGAAGGACGGTACCTTCGGCTCCCTGGGGTACACACTGTCGCTGGGGAGGAAGGACGACACCTTCTGCTCCCTGGGGTACACACTGTCGCTGGGGAGGAAGGACGACACCTTCTGCTCCCTGGGGTACACACTGTCGCTGGGGAGGAAGGACGACACCTTCTGCTCCCTGGGGTACACCCTGTCGCTGGGGAGGGGAATTAGTTGGAGTATTCCACGTGGAGCGGTTTCTGTTTCTGGGACAGTCTCTCTGCATGTGGCCCTGCTGGTTACACGTGTGGCACCTGATGTACCGTGGAGAGGTTTGGTAGTTCCCACCACCCGGACGCAGTGCTGGGGGGGGGGGGGGGGTTAATGGTGGGAGGTGGGTTAGCAGCTCCCAAGATGGACCGCTACTGTGCCCGCTGCTTTTCCATTATGTATTTGTGGACATCTGTCATTAACCATTCCAAGGTTCTTATGGGAAGCGTACCTGGGAAAAAGGCCAGTCTGCTTTGGAGTTCCCTTCCAAACTCAGTCTGTGTGCTGTCCGTAAGAGGTACTGTAACCGCTGCCCGGTCTCCCTCCATGAGTTCCTTTCTGTCTGCATCCCTGTAGTCCGCGGCCGCCTCCTCCTCCTAATCATGGAACGCTGTTCGAAAACTAGCCGGTTCCATCCTGCTGTAGCCAGGGGCGCTGTACGGATACTAGCGTTGCCCTCAATTTGTACTCCACGGAATGGTGTTTCCTGTAGCTGTCCTTCTGACCGTGGGAACAATTCCGCCACTTGCCACCAAATGTAACGGAGTTGAAACACGAATCCAATATCTCCGCTGGTACACAGTAAAATATCCAAGAAGCACTACAGTCTCACCATTCCCGACCTCCCATATTGGATGACACTCAATTTGGGAGTCACAAAAATACTGACTTTATTTTGTTATGTGCAGAAATATATATACACATCTCTTCCCACAGGCAATACACATCCCCCATCGTTGGCCACACAATACACATAGAGGGACAATAGGTGGGTCACACCTCCCTGAGGCTACCTGGCAACTTTGATACAATCAGACATTGAGTAGATCATCCTTCTTTGTTCTTATATCTGAGAATGAAAACACTTTATACAATAGACTTCCTCATCTTATGAGGAGTCTCTGTAATAGGATTATCTATTATGCCAAGGTCTGCAATAGTCTGGGCTAATATTCTGCAGAGCATAAACCAACATACATATAGTATAACAATGTGATCATATTTTAACCAAAAATTAAATAACCATAAAACAGGGTAAAACAGTGATGGGTTCCGTTACAGATGGGTGCCAAGGGTCCACTGTATATGTAAGAGGCATAGCCAGCATGGTGTTACTTGGCTGTTCTTCTGATATACAGGGATAGACTATTCTCTTCGGGCAGATGGTATGTAGATTGTACTTATCATTTCAAGCAAATCCTTATGTGCTGTTATCATTTAATGACCTCTCTTGGTCAAATATAAATATAATGTTACCAAAATGTATTATCAGTGTTCTCTGGAGATCCAGGACTTGGATTATTAGATAAGCTTTCACTGATTGTATTGGTTTTATTAAAAAATAGAGTTTCAACTGAAAAAATAATATTACTCAGTTACTAACTTTATTTTTTTCTTTCCCCTTTTTACTTACAACCAAAATAACAAATATACCAGTAGAAAGCTAAACTTCCTCTGAAAAAAAACATTATATAATTTTCACCTGGAACTGTGTGTGTTGCAAATGACTCTGGCCTCCCAGGTGAGGAAAAGGTCCTACACCATTAAACCATTGGATCTTTTCCTAACAGGACATTTATCTGCATAAACGTTATTCAGGTTTTAAAATTGATGTATAAATAAGCTTACAAGACACAAAGAAGAGGATTTCAGAGGTAGAGATCGATAGATGAGGTTATTGAAGCAATGAAAATTAGCTTGATAGAACTCATAGGGGCAGTGGCTGACAGATGTTCCTGGTGCTCTGCAGCCCATAGGCCAGAAACAACTGATCAGCTAAACAACAACAAATGCTTACAGGAATCATGTCTATATAGAACATGGGAAAATATTGAAATGTGCCTGTCTTCTGGGGTATGAAGTTAAATATGACAGCAAATAGGTGGGAGAGTCATATTCAACACAAAGAATACTAAAGACTGGAATTTATAGGGTTAACAGTCAGGAATTTTAATTTCCCAAATAAACTCTCCACCCCCTGTGCTGGATAAGAAGAGACTTTCACTTTCGTTTCCTGTCTCTGTGTACAAGTATGGCGTCTGATCTGAGAGAGGAGCTAAACTGCTGTATCTGCCTGAGCATTTATATAGATCCTGTAACTCTGGCCTGTGGACATAACTTCTGCCAGGTCTGTATTGGGAGTGTCCTGGATACCCAGGAGGGATCTGGAGTTTATACCTGTCCTGAGTGCAGAGAAACATTTAATACCAGACCTGCTATGCAGAGGAACCTGAAGCTACGTAACATAATGACACTTCTCCTTCATACTCACCCAGAGCAGGAGGAGACCGGGATCTTCTGCACTTACTGTATTCACTCTCCTGTACCTGCTACTAAATCATGTCTGCACTGTGAGGCTACTCTGTGTGATAACCATGTGAGGGTACACAACAGGTCAGAGGAACACGTCTTATCTGAACCCACCACTTCCTGGGGTAATAGAAAATGCTCCGTCCACAAGAAGCTCCTGGAATATTACTGCTCTGAGGACGCGGCCTGTATCTGTGTGTCCTGCTCCCTGGCCGGAGACCACAGGGGACACCAGGTGGAGCTGCTGAAGGAGGCCTCTGAGAAGAAGAAAGAGAAACTGAGAAACGTTCTGGAGAAACTGACCTCAAAGAGAAAGAAGACAGAGAGAAGAGTCCAGAGACTGCAGGAGCACAGGAGAGAAGTGCAAGAGAGAGCAGCTGGTGTAACAGAGACTGTCACTGTCCTGATTAGAGACATCAGGAGACAGCTGGAAGTCCTAGAGAAAAGAGTCCTGAGTGAGGTCACCCGGCAGGAGGAGAAGGTTTTACTCCCAGTCTGTGATCTGATCCAACAGCTGGAAAAAGAGAAGGACGAGCTGTCCAGGAAGATGAGTCACATTGAGGAGCTGTGCACCATGACTGATCCATTACCTGTCCTACAAGATCAGGAATCACACAATGATGACTTCTGTGATACTGAGAAGGGAGATAATGAGGACACACAGAGAGAGGAGAAAAAGGTCCCTGCTGGAGGGGGTTTGGATGAGGGTCCGATCTTATTGATCTTACACAGAGGGTTAGAAGATATTGTGACTGATGTAAAAGTAAAGAGAGGGATCTTTATGCAGGTTCCCTCAAACATATTACTGGATGTAAACACGGCTGGTAATAATGTCACTGTATCAGGAGACTTGAAAAATGTGTCCAGTGCAGGAATGAACCAACAGAGACCAGAAACACCAGAGAGATTTCAGTGTCCTCAGGTTTTAAGCACAAGGAGCTTCTCCTCAGGACGACATTACTGGGAAGTGGAGATCAGTGAATCCGGGATCTGGAGGGTCGGGATGTGCTATCCCAGTATAGAGAGGAGAGGACGTCAGTCCTGGATTGGAGAAAATAACAAGTCCTGGTGTTTGGGTTATTCCGAGTATAATAAAGCCATTTCAGTGTCACATAACTCAGTAGATAACCCATTACCTCCCAGTCCTTCCTGTCACAGATACAGAATATTCCTGGACTATGAGGCCGGGCGTCTGTCCTTTTATGAGCTGTGTGACCCGATCAGACACTTACACACCTTCACTGCCACCTTCACTGAGCCTCTTCATGTTGTATTCTGGGTATGGGGGGGCGGCTGGGTCAGAATCAGGAGCTAGAAATACTGATCACTGCCCAGCACCGGGGATCCAGAGACATAGTATATATAATATAGTACATAGAGATAAGGATATACTGGGAGGGACTGGACTCAGGAGCTGGAGGGAGAAGAGGGAAAAAGACAGGATTTAATAACTTAACCCGTGTTACCAGAGGTTATATATATATATATATATATATATATATATATATATATATATATATATATATATATATATATATATAAATATATATCTCGAACAGAACTTCAGATATAGGACTGCTATAAATGTTTATTTCCTGCACTGTGAGTGTAATAAAATAGAAGGTGACAATCTGTTTTATTACTTTTATTTTGTTCAGTGATTCCTGCTTTTCTTTTAAAATAGTAAATACATTCCTATTCATATTTTAATACACTGGGCTCTAATTTTTTTAAATTAAAAAGGGTTTAATTAGTTTAGTGATATCTGTCAGGTTCCTGTGTGATACTGTGGAGCCTATTTACTAAAATACAAAGTAATCTATACATTTACCAACATAGAAAATGCATAGATCTCACCTTTAATATAGCTCAGTGATTATTAGTAATAAAAAATTAATATAACTGTGTGTGAGCCAGTGCGGGTTGTATATTTTGCAAGAAAGAGTCTGAAATAAAATGTAATATTTCTACACGCAATCCTGGCTTCCTTTGCATTATTATACATGATATTTATATGACACCAACATATTCTGCCATGTAGTACAGACTGCATATGGAACAATAATATAATTTATTAGAAATGCTAACATGCAGCAGGTAATATAATTTGTGTGGAGGTGAAAGGGTCTGGATTGTGATGTGAAACAAACATGATGAATATATTGTCTCTGTGTATAATGATCTCTGGATTTTATACTGTAAGCTCTGTGGGTTAAGAATACATTGTATCCATGTATAATGATATCTGGATATTAGATTATGGGTTAAAAATCAAGGGTGGCCTGTACATTAGGGACGTTGGTATAGTAAGCAGGGGGGGGGGTACATCCCCCCAAATTATATAGAGAAAGGTACAGGGTAGGAGTGAAAACATCTATTTACATTAATAGTAAATAGGAGAGCTGGTCAGGGTAACTAGAGGGGATTTTAAAAAGTATATAATTACCTATAAATTGAAAAGGCTGCTATCAATAGTCCAGCTGCCTCCAGTGATTCTCCGCTTTCTGCTTCTCACTGAAGTGCTCGGGTGTGACACTTGGGTGAGGCCACTTATGCCCTTAGAGCTCATCTCTTCATACTACATGGGGAGAGCCTGCCTAGAATGACCACATGCAGAAGGATCCAAGGAAAGCAGAGGGTAGGCCTTCTATACTTAATGCCGCTGCTCCAAACTACCCTCTTTTTGCTCTAGTCTCGATTCCTACTCTCCACTCTCCCCATATTTCTCCATTAATTTATCCCCCTTTCCTGCATCTTATACTTACTCTACCCTTTTTATATAGTAACTCCTGAATTCTCTCCTCCATTGCCCCTCAGTACCTTAACTTCCTCAATTTAATTTGCTTCTCCCTCTCCCTTCCACCCATTCCCCTCTATCTCCTCTTTCCATTTTCTACCTTGTCTCTCTAACCCCTATTTTTTCCTATTTCTTTCTTCTTCCTTCATAATTTTTTGATCTCCTCTTTTTCTCTCCCTTCCCTCACACCATATTCACTCCTCCTTTTCCTATCTCTTTTAACTCCTGTCTCTTTTAACTCCCGCCATTCCTTTCCCAGTCTTATTTTATTCTTGCCCATCTTGTTTCCATCCAATTACTCTCTTACCTCCCTCCTCTCTCTCTCTCTCTCATGTCTTCTACCATGGTCTTACCCAAGCTGTCCTCTCTTCCATCTTCCCTTTATCTCCCACTCTTTATTGTGTAAAAAGTGTCACAATCTACTGCTTAATTGGGCTTGAAAAGATCCCAGATCAATCCTACTCAGTAGAATCCCAAGGTCAGTTTTATCCCTGATAGCAGGATATGCACCAATAGCAGGGCAATCACCACCAGGAGCACCAACATTACCACAGGAAAGCATGAGCTGTAGAAGTTACAGACTGTAACTATAAAACTTGCTAAAACCCCGGCAGTTCAAACCTGTAAACACCATAAGTCTAAATCTAATGATGAAATTATTATAAAGTTGAAGATTTATGTATCAGCATGGTTTGTGAGAACACTATTTTTTATATATTTTTTACCATTTTATTCACTGCAACAGAATGATGTCATGACTTAGATATAAGATAACTGTCAGCTTGATTGTTTTTCTTATTAGAGTTTGCTATATCCGTGACCTTTTCTTCCTGGTCAAGTAAGAAGGATCCTTGGACACTGAGAACATCTCAATAAGTGTGTATTAAATCATAAATCCTATCTCTGCACATTTTAATACAAAAGGATGATTTTGTGTCTGTCTGGTAAAGCAGGAAGGAAACTTGGAGACTGAAATTTAGCAGCTAATATCCTCATCCTCCCCACATGACCCCCATGATGCAGGGGTCCCAATCAGGACCCCCACAGTGTCCCCACATTGACCCTCAATGATGCAAGAGTCCTGATCGGGACCCCGGCAGGGTGCCCTGATTAACCGCCAATGATGCATTTAAAAATGTCAAATTCCCTGCCGCGAGTCCTTAAAGGACCCGCTGCAAATAAATAGTTAAGAACGGCCGTGGGTGTAGGGTCCCTACATTAACTCTTGCAGCAGGGGTCCCAATCGGCACCCCCGCTGCATTTAAAAATTCAAATTTCCTGCCACAGGTCCTGAAACCTTATCACTCATGGGGCTCTATACAGACCCCCCTAAGCCGCTTTCTAACTCCATCACTTATGAGGGTCTATACAGACCTCCATAAGTCTCTAATTAACCCCCTCAGTCCCATAAGGGTCTATACAGACCCTTATAGGACACTACTTAACCCCATCAGTCCCATAAGGGTCTATTATTGTTATGTATTTCTGGTATTGATTATTTTATATGGGATTCCTATGTATACACCTATCATTCTGCTTCTTATGCTGAAGTGACCAGTCCACGCTAATAAGTAAAACCTCACAATTCACACAAAATAATGATGTATCCTTATCCTTAATGGCATGCTGAGCCAAATCCAATCACCTTGGTAAGTGTTTATGTCTCTGTAAAGAGATCCTACAATCTTTGGGCAATCGTATCCTCCATGTCACTTCCCTGCTGATCATAGCAGGAGACTTTATTGTCACCACTTATCTGCTCCAGATCTCACTACCACATCTCATCACTAAGAGAAAACTGAAGTTTCTGGTATTTGAACTCAGCTAGAGCACTAGAAATACCAAGGAGACTCAGAGTATGTCTAAGAATAATACTATTTAGCCTTTTGTTCTAACATCCCAATTCCCTGTTCCCTCCCCATGCCTTTCCCCATGACGGATGGGACTTTATTCTGTAACAGAGCTGTTTTCCTTACACTTCACTGTTCTGATGTGGTTTCATTGTGATTAACTGGGTTGTACTGTGAGCTACTATGTAGGTGACCATGTAATGTTACACAGGGGGGAGATGACTTGAGGAGCGACTCAAGGCCCAGATTAGCCTCCCCACAAGATGGGAAGGGCCCCGTCTCACATACTGGTAAAGTGGGTCTATTACTAGACTGCACATCTAGCCCTGTTACATATCAAACTCAGTGATAAAGGGATCACATATACCACTCATTGTTAGAAGCAGATATACTGATGCCCGTCTACCTCTGGGGAAATAAGAAATTTCTAAGTTGCTCAATGTTGTTGTTTTTTTATATTTTGACTTACTATGGTTGATCAGGGGTATAAGAAGGTGCACCGGGAAATAAACATTATGCTCTCTGGGGAATGAATATACACGGTATGATTTATTGAGAAGAAGTGATTGTGTTAACATTACTTTATGTAGCATCTAGCCAATCCAAGTGAGGGGATATCAAACCGGTTTCGTTGACCTAGTGAAGGACTGGCTTTATTGCTGATTCAAGTAACATCAGAAGACTATTTCAAGACAGATTAAAAATACTTCAGTATCATATATGTACTTTCTTTAGGAGAACCACCAAGTAAGTGAAAATCACTCTGTACTAACTTTAATTTGCTGTAAAAGTACCTGCCACAGAGATCACGATGCCAATCACAGAAAAGTATGAGAGTACAAGAGGGCCACTAGATGGAGACAGAGATCATCACATTGATAAAACTAAATGATAGAATAGTGGTCAATAATAATGCAACCTCTAAATTATTCATTATATCAAATATTCAGGTAATTTTCATTTTAACCTATAAAAATGTAATTTATAGTTTGAGTTTCATCACATTTGCTCCTCTAATTATTTTCAACATCTGCTTCATCCTGATCTAATACAAAAATGTTGTTCATTACTTTCAGCAAAATTGTAACAATCTCTCAGTGATCATTTCCTCCCAGTACTGTATCAGTCTGTGCAGTAGGTGGCGCCATTTGTGCAGCACTTTCCCTGAATGTCCTTGCGCACAGTATGGCGGATGCCTGGTGCTGCTATCATCATTTAAGGACTTCACTAAGCTCTAATAAGGGCTGTGAGGGGCTGCATGACATTGCAGGACATGTGACACCTAGAAGCTCCCCATTGTATATACACAAGTACTGCAAAAACTAACATCCCAATAATATAGCACAGATAAAAATGATATTGTAATGTAATGTCGTGTATGAATAAGAGGCAAGATGCCCAACGTAGGCCTAGATCACAGTAGTACAACTAAAACACCTAATCCGATGTACAAAAGTAGCAAGAGAGATGTAACCCTTGTTACACATTTTTATAGTCACATTGCACTTATTGCATTATCTGTTGGTAAATTAATTAGAGCAGAGTATATATATATATATATATATATATATATATATATATATATATACATACATACAGTGGGGGGCGAGAGTATTTGATCCCCTGCTGATTTTGAACGTTTGTCCACTGACAAAGAAATGCTCAGTCTAGAATAACAAAAAAAAGAAAACGCATGCCAAAAACGTTATAAATTGATTTGCAGGTCAATAAGTATTTGACCCCTTCGACTTAGTACTTGGTGGCAAAACCCTTGTGGGCAATCACAGAGGTCAGACGTTTCTTGTAGTTGGCCACCAGGTTTGCACACATGTCAGGAGGGATTTTGTCCCACTCCTCTTTGCAGATCCTCTCCAAGTCATTGAGGTTTTGAGGCTGATGTTTGGCAACTCGAACCTTCAGCTCCCTTCACAAATTTTCTATGGGATTAAGGTCTAGAGACTGACTAGGCCACTCCAGGACCTTAATGTGCTTCTTATTAAGCCACTCCTTTGTTGCCTTGGCTGTGTGTTTTAGGTCATTGTCATGCTGGAATACCCATCCACGACCCATTTTCAATGGCCTGGCTGAGGAAAGGAGGTTCTCACCCAATATTTGACGGTACATGGCCCCGTCTATCGTCCCTTTTTTTGCGGAGCAGTTTTCCTGTCCCCTTAGCAGAAAAACACCCTCAAAGCATAATGATTCCACCTCCATGTTTGACGGTGGGGATGGTGTTCTTGGGGTTATAGGCAGCATTTCTCCTCCTCCAAACACGGCGAGTTGAGTTGATGCCAAAGAGCTCGATTTTGGTCTCATCTGACCACAAGACTTTCATCCAGTTCTCCTCTGAATCATCCAGATGTTCATTGGCAAACTTCAGACGGGCCTGTACATGTGCTTTCTTGAGCAGGGGGACCTTGCGGGCGCTGCAGGATTTCAGTCCTTCAAGGGGTAGTGTGTTACCAATTATTTTCTTGGTGACTATGGTCCCAGCTGCCTTGAGATCATTAACAAGATCCTCCAGTGTAGTTTTGGGTTGATTGCTCACCGTTCTCATGATCATTGAAAGTCCACGAGGGGAGATCTTGCATGGAGCACCAGACCGAGGGAGACTGACAGTTATTTTGTTTTTTTTCCATTTGCGAATAACAGCACCAACTGTTGTCACCTTCTCAACAAGCTGCTTGGCCATGGTCTTGTTACTCATTCCAGCCTTGTGTAGGTCTACAATCTTGTCCCTGACATCCATGAAAAGCCCTTTGGTCTTGGCCATGGTGGAGAGTTTGGAATCTGATTGATTGCTTTTGTGGACAGGTGTCGTTTATACAGGTAACGAGTTGAGATTACGAGCACTCCATTTAAGAGAGTGCTCCTAATCTCAGCTTGTTACCTGTATAAAAGACACCTGGGAGCCAGACATCTTGCCAATTGATAGGGAATCAAATACTTATTATACTTATTTCCCTCACTGACCTGCAAATCAATTTATAACTTTTTTGACATGCGTTTTACTTGTTTGTTTTTTTTTTTTTATTCTGTCTCTCACTGTTAATCTGTTAATACGCCTACCATTAAAATTATAGACTGATAATGTCTTTGTCAGTGGACAAATGTTCAAAATCAGCAGGGGATCAAATATGTTTTTCCCCCCACTGTATATATATATATATATATATATATTTACCACCATGTGAAGTATTGTCTTTGTACTGGGCCTGTAGGATAAGGCATTCACTGTACTTGTGGTACCATGTTTAGTTCTGTGTAATCAGAAGTCATTGCTTCACCATATTGTAATATTGATATGTTAATATCAATCATTTCTGATATTTGTATGTATACTCTAATTTGACCTTCTGATCTAGTGATCATAATTATGTTGTCATGTAATTGTGCTTATTAACACCGTTGCTTCATTACTTTGTACTTATGTATAATGTCATCATCGTGTTTAACTACTACTTTTGGCCTCCATTCTACGGCTCATGTGAGAATAGAGCCAAGTGAAGTTCTCTCGTAAATCACCACTGAGCTATTTTATCAAAAATGTAAATCTAATCTCTGAGAAATGCCAGCCGAGCGCTCTAAATATCCCTAATATCATAAGTGCATGTGCTATTAATTAGTTTACAATTCACTAACAAATGTCCCTGTAACGATATTCAAGAACGCTGAGGTTTACTCAGAATTTTTTCTTAAAATGTGTCTTAAAGCCTATGGGTATTTTCAATCCCCCCATAAAAGTACAAAAAAATGCATCAGAGAGGCCTGGATGCTTCAAATCCTTTGCTTTGAAGAAGCCAACACCTTAATTTGTCAAATTTGAGGTTATATTGCTCAAATCTAAAACAATTAAGGGCTTCATACCCCGATCCTTATTAGACAGGGGATCTCTTGAATTTTCCATCAATACTCTCACCATGATTCCTTCTTCATATTTGCTAGCTCCTATTAGCCTGGGGTTCCCCCAACTAAAGTATAATCATAGGAGTCCTTATGGAACCCCATGGCACCAGATATTTACCTGTTACGATGGAGGTCCCTATGGACCCACATGGTAATCTAAAGTAAAGTCATCAGGATTCCTCTCAACAGAGCCCCATGGTATGCTAAAATATAACAATGAAGGTCCTCAAGGACCTCCATGACACTCTTCCAACCAACACAGGGGTGAAAATAAGAACCCCATGGACTCTACCACCCCACTGATGGGGTCCATAAAGATTCACATAGTCCCTAACTCTAAATGCAGAAAATATATATACTACTGAAAAGAAATACAAAATTATACATGTAATGTGGGAAAACAATACATTCATCAAAGTCCAGGTTGCTCACTCTTTAGCCCTGGATAAGCAGGAACTTCAATGTTGACTGAATGACCATTCTTCTTCTGTCTTGATTGAAGCTTTTGGTCCTCATTTCTGTACCTAACAGAGCTCCTCCTCTGATGAGCTCCCACCAAGATTATGTGTCAATCATAGTTTAGCAAATCAGAATTGAATATTTGATTTGCTCCCACCCCATATCTGATTTCTATAGGAGACATGGAATGGAGGCTTATATTACCATGTGACAACACGTTTAAAGGGTCATTGAAGGCATTTTTTTCTTTGTTGATTCTGAAGGAGGACATTTGATAATGTTGAACACTGTATTTCTTTTTTTTTAAATTGAAGCTCTAGGGGGCAGACTACACTGAATACTGAATGTAAAAATGTATTTGGGGGTTTGTCTCTGTGAGCCAATGTGCAGCAATACAGATGTATGAGTCATAAGTGTCCGCCAAGGAGATCTACAGTCGTGCACACTCTCTGCTCACACAGAGGTATTTCTTGTGGCATTTAATGTCAGTTTACAGCAAGTTTCACTGAATGTTTTTCCTGAAAAAGACACTTTTGTAATATTTAAAACATGCTTTTTTTAATGCATGATATTAAAATTTGCATTACATTTCCCTTTAATTACTTTGTCAAGTCATTGTATTTGCACTATTAATATTATGTAACCTGTTCAATATAAAGAGTCCTCATGGTCTATTGAAAAAGACAGATATTTATTTCCCTGCGCTGCAAAACTGAAAATGTGGAGTTGCTTGGAATTAGTAAAGTTTATTGGGGTCACTGGGAAACAAAGTAAAAAAAAAGGGTATATATATATATATATATATATATATATATATATATATATATATATATATGTGTATATATCACACATAATAGTTGTCGAACTACAAATTGTCGTCACGCTGGCGACAAATCGCAGTTTGAAAACTACGATTGCTGCAAATTGGGCTCAAATGGCCGCGCATGCGCATTGCGCTGGGTAAGCCAACGCATGCACTTAGCGCTGCGCAGGCGCATTACGGCAGGGGCACAGGCCCGCGCAGGCGCATTGCGCGACCGAGAGAGAGAGAGAGGAGGAGGAAGGGAGACACACAGGGAAGGAGGGGGAAGACACAGAGGAGTGGGGGGAGAGACACAGGGCAGGGAGTGGAGGGGGGAGAGACACAGGGCAGGGAGAGGAGGGGGGAGAGACACAGGGGAGTGAGAGGAGGGGGAAGAGACACAGGGGAGGGGGAGACACAAAGGGGTGGGAGAGGAGGTAGACACACAGGGGAGAGGGGGAGAGACACAGAGGAGGGGGGAGAGACACAGAGGAGGGTGGAGAGACACAGAGGAGTGAGAGCAGGGGGGAAGAGACATAGGGAAGGGAGAGGAGGGGGAGAGACACAGGGAAGAGAGAGTGTCATGAATCAGCCAGTGGCCATATTGGATTTGGTGTGAACTATGCTGGGGCCATTTTGTGACTGGCAGCCGTGGCCATTTTGGGCTGGGTTATCTTCCACATGCTGTTGCCATGTGGAAGAACAAAAGGTTTGGGGCCCACTTGTTATGGATATATTGTTATTTTTTGGTCTAGGAGATAAAGTATTATAAGTTTATCCCTTAGCATATCCCCATCCCTTCCATGTTTAGGCTAATTGTAATGGGTGTCATGTGAGGGAGCCGGTGGGATGTGTTGGTTGTATATGTGTGAAACATTGTGTGTTATATTTGTAAATATGAATGTATGTTATTATATTAGTATGTCATTATATGGTAGAGGGGAAGCCAGTGAATACAGGCAAGCCTCCTTTGTTCCCAAAGGCCTGTTAATCCCATTAGCTAAGTGTCCAGCAGAGAACTAACAATGGGAAGCTCACAGCTGGAGAGCAGACAGGCAGGCACCCAGAAACAATGGGATGGCCTGAAGGCTTCTCAGCCTTCATAGCATGGGCACAGGAGAAAACACAGGGGAGAGAAGGGGGGAGACAAAAAGGAGTAAGAGGGGGGAGATACACAGAGGAGTGAGAGAAGGGGGGAGAAAAAGGGGAGTGAGAGGAGTGGGAAGAGACACAGGGAAGGAGGGGGGAGACACACAGGGGAGGGAGAGGAGGGGGGAAGAGACAAAGGGGAGGGGGGGACCCACAGGGGTGGGAGAGGAGGGGGATAGACACACAGGGGGGAGAGGAGGAGGGAGAGACACAGGGGAGGGAGAGGAGGGGGGAGAGACAAAGGGAAGGGAAATGGGGGGAACAGAAATGAGGGAGGGGGAAGAGACACAGGGGGGGAAGAGGCATGGGTGAAAGAGACACAGAGGGAGAAAAAGAGACACAGGGGAGGGAGAGGTGAGGAAAGAGACAGGAGGGTAAAAACACAGGGGGGGAAGGAGACACAAGGGAGGGAGAGGAGGGGGAAAGGAGACACAAGGGAGAGGAGGGGGGAAATGAGACACAAGGTAGGAAGAGGGAGAGACTTGCAATGAGCGCCAAAGGCGCTCATCGCGAGGCCAGTAACGTAGAGGGGGAGTGGCAAACAGCACTGCCAGGATTCACATTTTATTGCCGTAATTTTTGACGGGCAAGTTGCTAGTGTATGTATAAAATTGAAAAGTGAATCAGCTGTGAATGTCCAGTATTCTAGTAATTTAGTAATTATTAATATATATATATATATATATATATATATATATATATATATATATATATATATATATATAGAGAGAGAGAGAGAGAGAGAGAGAGAGAGATTAATAATGAGTATTACAGTATATTATGATACCTTTTGTATTGGACAAACGTCTTATTCATAGTGACGAGCTTTAAATCTATTTATGACCAATCTAGTATCCATTTACAAACCATGCAGATACTACTGTTACATAGATGATCTGTTCATCATATGGACAGAAGGAGAAAGCAAGCTCAGACAATTTCACAGTTCACTCAAAACCTTCCATTCATCTATAAAACTTAAAATGGATTTCTCTACAGAACAGGTAAACTTCCTAGACACTACTATATCCATCACCAATGGCACTCTCCACTCATCTGTATATAGAAAACCCACAGATGTAATTACCTACACAGCTCCAGTTTTCATCCATCCCACACCAAACAAGCCATCATCCTTAGTCAAGCTATTAGATACCATCGGATTTGTTCAAACACTGGAGGCCGTAATAAAAAAATTCAAAACACTGTCCGAATCTTTCAAACAATAGGGTTACAATCCCCGTATTATGATCCAAAAAATAACCAATGCCATCAAAATACCCTGTGAACACCTGCTAAAGTACAAAACAAAAGAAACTACTTCACGTATACCTCTAGTGACCACATACCATCCAATTTTAGAGAAAATATGGGAAATAATCAAAGATTTACAGCCATTACTAACAGAAGATACTGAATTAAAAGATATATTCCCCAAGCCTCCCATCCTTGCATTTAAACAACCACCAAACCTGAAACAAAATCTTGTCAGCAAAAAATTGGCCAATGAACAACTGAAAATTGAACTAAACATTGTAACAAAAGTTCCTGTAAATTATGTCAACACATTTGTAATGATGACACAGCCACACATAACGACAAGACCTATACCTTCAAAGAATCATAGACATGCACATTGTAGCGGAACCCATCACTGTTTTACCCTGTTTTATGATTATTTAATTCTTGGTTAAAATATGATCCTACAATATGTATGCTGGTTGATGCTCTGCAGAATATTAGCCAGACTTTTGCAGACCTAGGCTAATAGATAATCCTATTACAGAGATTCAAGAGATAAGAAAGTTGTAAAGGATCCTTGCATTGTCCAAAGTGTTTCCATTCTCTGATAAGAACAAAGAGGTGTAATTGAATCAGTGTCTGATTGTATCAAAGTTGCCAGGGAGGTGTGACCCCCTATTGTTCTCTTTGTGCGTATTGTGTGTAGCCAAATATGGGCATGTGTATTGCCTGTGGCCAAAGAGATGTATATATAGTTCTGCAATAACAAAATAGAGTCAGTATTCATTTGACTCCCAAATTGTGTGTCGTCCAATATGGGAGGTCGGGGATGGTGAAACTGTAGTGCCTCGTGGGTATTTTATCGTATACCAGCGGAGATTTTGGACTGCGTGTTCCTGCTCCGTTACATTTGTTGGCAAGTGGTGGAATTGTTCCCACGGTCAGAAGGACTGCTACAGGAGACACCATTCCGTGGAGTACAAATTGAGGGCAACGCTAGTATCCGTACAGCGCCCCTGGCTACAGCAGGATGGAACCGGCTAGTTTTCAGACAGCGTTCCATCATGAGGAGGAGGAGGCGGCCGCGGACTACAGGGATGCAGACAGAAAGGAACTCATGGTTACAGTACCTCGTATTACCCCACAGAATGAGTTTGGAAGAGAACTCCAAAGCAGACTGGCCTTTTTCCCAGATACGCTTCCCATGAAAACCTTGGAATGGTTAATGACAGATGTCCACAAATCCATAATGGAAAAGCAGCGGGCACAGGAGCGGTCCATCTGGGGAGCTGCTAACCCACCTCCCACCATTAAACTCCCCCCAGCACTGCGTCCGGGGGGTGGGAACTACCAAACCCCTCCACGGTACATCAGGTGCCACACGTGTAACCAGCAGGGTCACATGCAGAGAGACTGTCCCAGAAACAGAAACCGCTCCACGTGGAATACTCCAACTAATTCCACCTCCCAGCAGCAGTGTGTACCCCAGGGGGCCGAAGGTGTCGTCCTTCTCCCCCAGCGGCAGTGTGTACCCCAGGGGGCTGAAGGTGTCGTCCTTCCCCCCCAGCGGCAGTGTGAACCCCAGGGGGCAGAAGGTGTCGTCCTTCCTCCCCAGCGGCAGTGTGTTCCCCAGGGAGCCGAAGGTGTCGTCCTTCCTCCCCAGCGGCAGTGTGTTCCCCAGGGAGCCGAAGGTGTCGTCCTTCCTCCCCAGCGGCAGTGTGAACCCCAGGGGGCAGAAGGTGTCGTCCCTTCCCCCCAGCGGCAGTGTGAACCCCAGGGGGCAGAAGGTGTCGTCCTTCCCCCTCAGCGGCAGTGTGTACCCCAGGGGGCTGAAGGTGTCGTCCTTCCCCCCCAGCGGCAGTGTGTACCCCAGGGAGCTGAAGGTGTCGTCCTTCCTCCCCAGCGGCAGTGTGTTCCCCAGGGAGCCGAAGGTGTCGTCCTTCCTCCCCAGCGGCAGTGTGAACCCCAGGGGGCAGAAGGTGTCGTCCTTCCTCCCCAGCGGCAGTGTGAACCCCAGGGGGCAGAAGGTGTCGTCCTTCCCCCTCAGCGGCAGTGTGAACCCCAGGGGGCAGAAGGTGTCGTCCTTCATCCCCAGCGGCAGTGTGAACCCCAGGGGGCAGAAGGTGTCGTCCTTCCCCCTCAGCGGCAGTGTGAACCCCAGGGGGCAGAAGGTGTCGTCCTTCATCCCCAGCGGCAGTGTGAACCCCAGGGGGCAGAAGGTGTCGTCCTTCCCCCCCAGCGGCAGTGTGTACCCCAGGGAGCAGAAGGTGTCGACCTTCCTCCACAGCGGCAGTGGGTACCCCAGGGGGCCAAAGGTGTCGTCCTTCCCCCCCAGCGGCAGTGTGAAACACAGGGGGCAGAAGGTGTCGTCCTTCCCCCCCAGCGACAGTTTACACAAACCAGGGGAGACACCAATCTCCCAGACGGCGCAGATGGGACCGTGGTCTCTGCGCCCACAGCTTGTCCAGATCCCCAACTACCGTCACTGGGACAACCGGAGGAGGGGGTAAGTACAAATTCCCCTCCCCAGCTAACTTCTAATGTGGCCCCAGGGTTAACAGAGGAAATGTTAACCCCCACTGACCCCCACGTTTCCCTGGCTACTGAGCCGGAATATGTCCCAAGTACCCCAGCGGAAGAGCTGACAGCGGGGCAGAGTGCAGTCGGCCTCTGCCCTCCCTTTGTCCCTTGTACAGAGCAGGATGTCCTGCAGGTTATACCAGCAGAAGAGCTGGCATCAGGGCAGAGTGCCGCTGGCCTCTGCCCCTCAAGTCCCCTCAGCGTGTTGCCCCATCACCACAGCAAAATATCCAGGTACCTGGTTAGACTTCCCCCCAAAGGAGAGATGTGTGACGAAGTGCCCTTCGCCACCTTGGCTTGGAGAGGACTGTTTGCCAGCCTCCTGCCCTGCGACTATGGCCCTGGTACATATTGCCCTTTGGAACCAGTGTTCGGCCATACCAGAGTGTAAGTCACTCATTCTGGCCCTTTACATACAGGGGGGTCATTCTGTACTTGCCCTGTGTGAACCATGATACCCCAGATAACTGTGCCATGGAGCCCATTCATATAATGAAAGACTATGGGAAAGACTTTAGCTACATGGCAATTGAACTGTGTGAAGAGGATCTGAGCGCTATTCGGTGGTTTTGTGCGCGCAGATCCCAGCTATCTGGGGATATGGGAAATGTGAATTGCAGTGATGCTGATGGGTTGTCGGGCTGGAGAGTTGACCAACGGATACTTTTGTCCGGACATCCCCAGGCCGATCCGTTGGGATCAGACCGTGTATGCCGGCTTATGGTCACGGGGGAGGTGTGTAGCGGAACCCATCACTGTTTTACCCTGTTTTATGATTATTTAATTCTTGGTTAAAATATGATCCTACAATATGTATGCTGGTTGATGCTCTGCAGAATATTAGCCAGACTTTTGCAGACCTAGGCTAATAGATAATCCTATTACAGAGATTCAAGAGATAAGAAAGTTGTAAAGGATCCTTGCATTGTCCAAAGTGTTTCCATTCTCTGATAAGAACAAAGAGGTGTAATTGAATCAGTGTCTGATTGTATCAAAGTTGCCAGGGAGGTGTGACCCCCTATTGTTCTCTTTGTGCGTATTGTGTGTAGCCAAATATGGGCATGTGTATTGCCTGTGGCCAAAGAGATGTATATATAGTTCTGCAATAACAAAATAGAGTCAGTATTCATTTGACTCCCAAATTGTGTGTCGTCCAATATGGGAGGTCGGGGATGGTGAAACTGTAGTGCCTCGTGGGTATTTTATCGTATACCAGCGGAGATTTTGGACTGCGTGTCCCAGCTCCGTTACACACATCTTCTAATGTGGTTTACATAATACAATGTACTTTATGTGACACAGGATGTTACATTGGAGAAACCAAGCAAAAAATGCACTTAAGGATGAATTCAATGAAGGCTTCACATTTACTACATTCATTTAGTGGGTAAAGTCTAAAATCAAATTTGGAGCTTTAGTTGCTGTGGCTATCTTTATCCTTCCTTTCTTTAAAACAACCCCCCCCCCCCCCCCCCCGCATTGTCCCCCTAGGATAATATTATCCAGGGCTCAGGAGTTATTTAGAAGTTAATCAGTATAGGTAACACATCTACAAGGCTGAACAAATAGGCATAATAGTCAGGATAGATCATATACTAGGTACAAAATCATAACAGAAAATATAATTAAAGTCAGATTAGAGCAGAAGTACATTCAAATAAATCTAAGAGTATGCCTCTATTGAGACAAAACATGTAGCTATGATTTCTGAAATAAACATAAATTGGATACAACTCAAATGCAGGTATAATGACATTAATAGTATCAGGTCATAGAAATTGGAATCAGCATAGAAAACACCTACCGTATATACTCGAGTATAAGCCGACCCGAGTATAAGCCGAGGCACCTATTTTAATACAAAATACTGGGTAAAATGAGTGACTCGAGCATAAGCTGAGGGTGGGAAATGTGCTGCCCCCTGTGTCCCTCTTGTGCCCCCCTCTTGTGTCCCCCTCTCTCTCCCTTCCCTGTGTCTTTTCTCCCCTCTCTCTTTCATGTGTCTCTTCTCCCCTCTCTCTTCCCTGTGTCTCTTTCAACCTCTCCCTTCCCTGTGTCTCTTCCAACCTCTCCCTTCCCTGTGTCTCTTCCCCCTCCCTTATCACCCTCCTCAACCCAACTCCTAATCCTCCCTCCTCATCCTCAACCTCCATCCTCATCCTCAACCTCCCTCCTCATCCTCCCTCGTCATCCTCAACCTCAACCTCCCTCCTCATCCTCCCTCCTCATCCTCATCCTCCCTCCTCATCCTCAACCTCCCTCCTCATCCTCAATCTCCCTCCTCATCCTCAACCCCCTCCTCAACCCCCTCCTCATCCTCAACCCCCTGCTCAACCTCCCTCCTCATCCTCAACCTCCCTCCTCATCCTCAACCCCTCCTCAACCTCCCTCCTCACCCACCCATCCTCAACCCCCCCATCCTCAACCCCCTTCCTCAACCCCCATCCTCATCCTCCCTCCTCTACCCCCATACTCATCCTCAACCCCCTCCTCAACCTCAACCCCCCCTCAACCTCAACCACCCTCAACCGCCCTCCTCAACCACCCTCAACCTCCCTCCTCAACCCTCCTCCTCATCCACCCTCCTCAACCCCCCATCCTCATCCTCTCTCCTCAACCCCCCATCCTCAACCCCCCTCCTCAACCTCAACCCTTCCTCCTCATCCTCAACCTCCCTCCTCATCCTCAACCCCCTCCTCAACCTCTCTCCTCATCCTCAACCTCCCCCCTCATCCTCAACCCCCTTCTCAACCTCCCTCCTCATCCTCAATCTCCCTTCTCATCCTCCACCCCCCATCCTCATCCTCAACCCCCTCCTCAACCCCCCTCCTCAACCTCATCCCCCCTCCTCAACCTCAACCCCCCTCCTCAACCTCAACCCCCCTCAACCTCAACCTCTCTCAACCTCAACCCCCCTCAATCTCCCTCCTCAACCCCCCTCCTCAACCGCCCTCCTCATCCTCCCTCCTCAACCCCCCCATCCTCATTCTCTCTCCTCAACCCCCCATCCTCAACCCCCATCCTAAACCTCAACCCCCCTCCTCAACCTCAACCCCTCCTCCTCATCCTCAACCTCCCTCCTCATCCTCAACCTCCCTCCTCATCCCCCTTCTCAACCCCCCTCCTCAACCCCCCCATTCTCAACTCCCTCCTCAACCTCTCTCCTCAACCCCCTCCTCAACCTCCTTCCTCAACCTCAACCCCCCTCAACCTCCATCCTCAACCTCAACCCCCCTCCTCAACCCCCCTCAACCCCAACCCCCCTCCTCAACCCCCCTCCTCAACCTAAACACCCCTCAACCTAAACACCCCTCAAGCTGCCTTATCAACCTAAACCCCCCTAAATACCTCCCCCTCTCCCCTCACTTACCAGCTTCTGCTCCGGCCTCCGCTCCTTGACCCGGCGCGCATGTGACGTCACATGCGCGCCACGTCATTAGCATATACCGGGTGCTGGCTCCCGGTGTATGCTAATGGCGCGGGGCGCATGTGACGTCACATGCGCGCCGGGTCAAGAAGGAGCGGAGGCCGGAGCAGAAGCAGGTAGAATGAGGAGGGGGGTTTAGGTTGAGGAGGGGGGTTGAGGAGGGAGAATGAGGAGGGGGGTTAAGGAGGGGGGTTTAGGGGGGGTTGAGGATGAGGAGGGGAGAGGGAAAGAGACACAGGGGGGTTAGAGAGACACAGGGGGGTAGAGAGACACGGGGGGTTAGAGAGACACGGGGGGGTATGAGAGACACGGAGGGGAGAGTGACTCGAGTATAAGCCGAGGGGGCCCTTTTTAGCCTTTAAAAAAGGGCTGAAAAACTCATCTTATACTCGAGTATATACGGTAATTATCTGACTATTTAGAAAGATGACTTCTAAATGAACAAAATCTCACTGGAATAGAAGAAAGTGTGTGGACATGTACATCTCATGTCAGTATTGCCTAAGACTTGATAAAGAGAATTTGAACCTCTCGAAAGCTTCTCAATATAAATCAGACGTTTGTCCAAAACAAGAGGTATCATAATATACTGTCATTATTAATATATACTGTATATATATATATATATATATATATATATATATATATATTTATATATATATATATATATATTAATAATTACTCATTTACTATGTATATCACATATGTAATTGTCGTCAACCGATTTGTCGGTCACGCAATGTTAAATGATGCGCATGCGCATTGCGAGCTGAGGGCCATAAGACAGAGGGAGGAAGAAAGGAGATAGAGGGGAAAGAGAGGGAGGGAGAAAGGAGACACAGGAGAAGGAGGGAGAAAGGAGACACAGGGGAGGGAGAAATGAGACACAGGGGAGAGGGAGGGAGAAAGGAGGCACAGGGGATGGAGAGGGGGGAGAAAGGAGACACAGGAAAGAGAGAGGGAGGGAGGGAGAAAGAAGACACAGGGGAGGGAGAAAGGAGACACAGAGGAGGGAGAGGGGTGGGGAGGAGACACAGGGGAGGGAGAGAGGGAGAGAAAGGAGACACAGGGGATGGAGTGGGGGGAGAAAGGAGACACAGGGGAGGCAGGGGGAGAAAGGAGACACAGGGGGAGCGAGTGGGGGGAAAAGCAACAGAGGAGGAGCGAGGAACGTAAAGTACAGGGCGAGGCATACGATGAGTGTCAAAGTTACGGCCTTGAACATGAACTGTACAATTGACACCTTCATATTGTGGTGTTGGTGAAAACTGCTTAGAGTCTCTTGGACTGCAAGAAGATCAAATGAATCAGTACTACAGGTAATCAATCGTAATTTAATTCCCATAAATTCTATTGACAGCTTCAGGAAATCAAGACAAACAGTTAACTGGAAGGTTTGATCGTGAGGCTGAAGCTCTACTATTTTGGCCATATTATGAGAAAACAGGATTGCCTAGAGAAGACTCTGTGGCTGACAAATCTGTCTGGCGTGCTACGGTCCATAGGTTCACAGAAAGTTGGACATGACTAAACGACTAAACAACACATATTAGGGAAAGATAAGAGGCCCATCACAGAATGGGTTAAGCATCCCAGCTACACATGAATCAGTTTCTGGCCTCAGACATAAGAATCTGACTTTTTTCTAAAAAAAATGTTAGGCAAAGTGTCACAACCTGCTTCTTTAATGGGGCTTGATAAGAACCTAGTTCAAAACTACCCCAGTGGTACCTGTAACTGCCTAGGTCAGGTCCGGGAGTTGTGGTCACCTGTAATGTGCTTATCCCTTCCTCAAGACCTCCCTCTACTAGGCATAGTTCATCATTTAGGAGCAGCTCCTTGACCATTGTTGATTTAGTCATCCCTGCTGTCCTGTTTAATCCTCTGAGCCTGAAGATATCTCTTAGCCCTGTCATGGTTATCTCTCAATATGTTGCCATTGTTCTGTATTTCACAGAGGTCCCATCACTGCCAACCAATTGTCATGACACGCTTCTTCAATGGGGCTTGATAAGAACCTAGTTTAAACCTGCCCCAGCAGGACCAGGTAGTTCTTGTTACCTCTGGCACAAAAGATGGCTTCAGAATAGAGACAACACCCAAGAGTATGTGCAGATGTTAACGCAGGCAGGATATCAGTGGTATCAAAACAGGACCACTCCTCACTCAGGATACAGGTATGCAGTAAAGAGTCTCACACCTTGTTTATGCGAAAACCAGAACTGAACACTTTTATTATGAACTATGGACATATTTATACAGTTTCTCAAGTGGAGAACAACCATTCAGAGAATTGGGTATTTTGGTAACCATATTTTGTACTTTTGCTCTCACTGTGGTGTATCCCAGAGCTCCTGTTTGTGCTTGCGTAAAAGCACAATGGACATAACCCCTTTTGTATGGTTTTATTAGCACAGGTTTTACTCTGCATTGCACTAACTTGTGGGAACTTTTCTGTACATTTCCCCAGAACTAGGGTTTAATTCTAACATGTCCACACTTCAATCACTCACCTTATATTCAATATATTATTTACAGCAATACCTGTAACATGAAACGCAATTTATATGCAATCGTACACAATATAAACAATATATGTCTCACTGGGTTGCGCAGGGCAAGAACTTGTCATCTCAGTCCTAGGCACATTACTCTAGGCTCTGGGCATGACCACAAGTATCATAGGTACCCTGGCATTCTAAACCATACTAAACCTAGTATGCTTATAAACCAAAATACATATAATATTGTAATCATATTTTAAGCCAGGGAAATTCCCAAATCACAGGTCCAATACACAGTCCACAATAATCCAGTAAAGCTCTGGGCACATCCCCCTGTGCCTCCCAAAATCCAATTGTGACAAAGTGTTTAGGGAATTTTTATGTTCCAAGGATTTGATCTTCGTATATTTTATCTTTTATAGTTTTTACATCTGTTTTTTGGCATCTGCAGTTGTCCCAGAGTCCCTCCTATGGTGTTCAGTACAGACTGAGGGCTGCAATCGTTATATGTAGCTAGCGACTTGCCCGTTAAAAAATGACGGCAATAAGATTGTAAGGGCGGTAAATTTTGTTGGTGTTCCAAGATGCTTCGGCGCTCATCGTGTGGCTCGCAATGAGCGCCGAAGGCGCTCATTGCTAGGTTGTTGGTTGTTTGTGTGCTATGAGCATTGTTTTTTTTGCTAACGCTAATGAAATAATGAATAAAATAATACATCAATATACTTTACCTATTTTGAAGTAATATATGCAGGAAGCATTGTGCAGAAGAGCTGGAAATCTGTTTTGATGTTGCTGCAGCATACAATGTGTGTCTTGAGTGCTGTGGAGCAGCTGTGTAAGTGTCAGCAATGTGTGTAGTGTGTAGTGTAAATAGTGTGCGTGCACGAGCCAAATCCGTTAGGGTAGCTGTGTACTTCCGCATTGTGTAAGTTAGTGTTGTAAAATGGCGCCTAATGTGTTTTCGCGTCTGTGGCTGATTGGTGTCCTTGTTCTTGGACCGCGTCCGTCTTTTTCCGAAAATCCGTAGGTGTTTGGTGATGTTTTGCGTCTTTAGAGTCCTGGAGCCTCGTTTTTGTTTTTTTTCGGCAGCCATTTTTTCTCTCGCTTAGGGGATTTTCGGGTGTCTAAACTCTTGTAGTTCAAATCAAATTGAGATGTAACTTCACTTTTCGAGGTCCTCGGTGCCCCCCCTGCTGTGGGTAAGCGTTTTATATGTTTCTTGTGTGTATTTATGATGTTTTTCATGTTCGGGTTTTGGGCGGTAAGGTCGTATTTTTGCGAGGTCGTAATGTTTTTTGTATTTTTTTCACGTAAGTCCGTAAATTTTGCGAGGTCCGCAGTTGCTGGTATGGAGCACAGGGCCACGAGGGACGCAGGCTCGCTACGCGAGCCTGCAGCGTTAGCAACGACCCGCATGCTCACAATTATATATGTGATGGGCATAGCCAGCATGGCGTTACTTGGCTGGACTTTTGATGTACAGGGATAGATTAGTCTTTCTGTCCCCTTCTGGATTGTTACTTTATCATGTTAAAGGGGCTTGGTCCACTGGAGAAGGAACTGGCAACCCACTCCAGTATATGGATAAGCATGCCCAGAGACATAACAACAGATGTGCATGGCGTACTGCAGTCCCTAGGGTCATGGAGAGTCAGACACGACTAAACAACGAATAAACTATGTACATTATGCTTATCAGTTCTTGTCCGAAATCAATCTAATGTATTATCAGTTTACTTAGGAGACACAAAGAAGTGGACTTCAGAGGTAGCGATTGATAGATGAGGTAATAGAACCAATAAACATTTTTTATTATTATTACTAGCGACTTGCCCGTCAAAAATGACGGGGCAATAAAATTGTAAGGCAGGTAATGCTGTTTGCCACAGACAGTAAGTCATCTGAGATCCTTTGGCGCTCATTGCAAGCCTTGCGCTGAGCGCCTTTGGCACTCATTGCGAGCCTCTCGGTTTGTGTATTTTTTGTTATCAGAGGTGCTTTTGAGCTTATTGTAAGGTCAGCGCTGATCTCCTTTTGGCGTTTATTGCAAGCCTCTTCCCTGGTGTACTTTGTGTCTTATGAGCACCGTTGGCGTTCCTTGTGAGGCGCGCGGTGAAGGTCTTTGTCGTTTATTGCGATACTGTGGTGTGTTTTTTTTCTGTATATTTTTTTTAATGATAATTAATTAATGAAATCATAAATGAATATACTTGACCTATTTATAATTAATATATGCAGGAAGCAATGTGCTGAAGAGCTAACAATCTGTTTTGATGTTCCTGCAGCATACAATGTAGATTTGCACTGCTGAGCTGAGGTGTAAGTGTCAGCAATGTGCGCAGTGTAAATAGGCTACATGCGCGAGGGGAAACCGTTTGTGTAGCTGTGTAGTTCTGCATTTTGCAAGTTAGTGTTATCTCTTAGTCCTTCCTTTCACATACATAATTTTCCTGGACTATGAGGCCGGGCGTCTGTCCTTTTATGAGCTGTGTGACCCGATCAGACACTTCCACATTTTCATTGAGCTTCTTCATGGGTCAGAATCAGGAGTTAGAAATACTGATCACTGCCCAGCACAGGGAACTCAGAGAAATAGTATATATATATATATATATATATATATATCACATATATAGTTGTGAGCATGCGAGCTGTTGCTAACGCTTGCAGGCTCGAAGGCGCTCCTTGCCAGCAACTGCGACCCTCGCAAAATTTACGTTGTTACTCAAGGAAAATACGAGACACGTTACGACCCATTACGACCTCGCAAAAATCGGACGCAACACGCGCACATGAAAACATGAAAAATAAAACAAATACACACAACAGATACATAAAAAGCTTACTTACAGGAAGAGGGAGCATCCAGGACCTCAAAAACTAAAATTATACCTCAATTTAACTCAAATCAAAAGAGTTTAGACACTGAAAAATCCTCTAAGCGAGAGAAAAAATGGCCGCTGAAAAAAATGAAAACGAGGCTACAGCAGTCTAAAGACGCAAAACACCACCAAACACCTACGTATTTGCCGAAAAACACCTACGAGATTAAAAAACAAGGACGCAACCCGCGCAACCCCAAAAACATTACAAATACAATAAATACAAACAACAAACACATACAAAGTTTACTCACAGCAAGGGGGAGCACCCAGGACCCTTGCACGTCAAGTTACACCGATTTAAGCACAAATTTCGGAGTTTAGAGACCCAAAAATCACCTAAGCCAGAGAACAAATGGCCGCCGAACAAAACGAAAACGAGGCTAAAGGTCCCTAAACACGCAAAACACCACCATAAACAAGCAAAACACCACCAAACAGCTACGGATATTCAGAAAAAGTCGCACAACATAGAAAACGAAGGGCGCTAAATTAGCCACAGACGCATACCACACATTAGCCGCCATTTTAGAACAATAGCTTATACAATGCGGAAGTACACAGCTACGCTAACGGATTTGCCTCGCGCACGCACGCTATTACACTACACACATTCATCACGCTTACACAGCAGCTCCACAGCACTAATGCTGCAGCAACATCAAAACAGATTGCCAGCTCTTCAACAGAATGCTTCCTGCATATATTACTTGAAAATAGGTAAAGTATATTAATTTATTAATCTATTATTTATTTTATTATACACCAAACAGCATTAGCTCACTTACAATTTCATTGCCGTCATTTTTTGACGGGCAATTCGCTAGTATATATATATATATATATATATATATATATATATATATATTCTAACAGACCTTCAGATCTCTGCCTGCTATAAATAACTTGTGATACATTTTCTTTTTATAATGGTAAATACGGTTTGAGAGCAGTCATGTTTATGGGAACGGGATAAACCTACAATCACAATACCTCCCGGCTAGCTCCTACTATCTTTACTCTATGCCTTTCAATGTTATGTACCTTTGTGTGATATAATGAGTTCATATTTTAATACACTGGCTATATTTATTAAGATGAAAGGGTTTTCATTAGTGATATCTGTCAGGCCCCTATGTGATTCTCTGGAGCATATTTACTAAAATGATAAGGCGATTTACACATTTAACAACTTAGAAAATGCATAGATCTCTCCTTAGTTACCGTATTGGTCCGAATAGCCGCACCTTTTTTCCGATTTTTTGAGCTTGCGAGTTACGGGTGCGGCTTATATTCGCGACCGTAAAAAAATCATTGCCGATTTGCAAACTTTGCTTGTTACAGGTGCGGCTTCTATTCGCGAGCGCAAAATTACTGCCGATTTGCGCAATTGCGAGTTAAGGGTGCCGATTTTTGTGCTTTATTTATTGAATAGCGATTTACGGTTTTAGTGATTCTAACGTCCTGTAAAGCCTGTAACCTGCAAAAAAAGCTACAGTGCTAATTAGAAAGCCTGTTTCTTGCAATGGCTGATCACTTTGAGAGTGTTTTTCTCTATAATTTTACGGGTGCGGCTTATATTTGAGTACTATCTTTTTTCTATTTTTTCCCCTTGAACTTTACAGGTGCGGCTTATATGCGGGTGCGGCTTATATTCGGACCAATACGGTAATATAGCCAATGAAGCTGTGTATGAGTCAGTCCAGGTTTATATAAGAGAGTCTGAAATAAAATGTAATATTTCTACACACAATCCTGGCCTCTTTTCTATTATTATATATAATATTTATATGTCAACATATTCTGCAGTGTAGTTCAGACTGCATATGGAATAATAGCATATTTATTAGAAATAATAACATTCAGCAAGTATTATAATGTGTGTGGAGGTGAAAGGATCTGAAGTGTGATGTGGAACAAACATTACAGGAATAGATTGTGTCTTTGTATGATGATATCTGGATTTTCAATTGTAAGCTCTGTGGGTTAAGAATACATTATGTCTGTATGGATCTATTGCATGTTAACTAGGGCTCATTAGTTTACATGTATAGGAATGTAACAGTCTAGAATAAGTATTGCACCTACCTGGGTCACATGCTGTCACTACACCGCTGCAACCGGAACCTGATGAAAAAAAACAATCATCACAAATCACTCCATTAAATTGAAGAAAACATTTATGTGCATAGCACTTACAACTTGGCTAGATATGCCCAATGAAACAGATGATTCAACCTCTGGACTGTGCAATCCAATCCAGTTTCATACATTCAATGTGGTGACAAAACAAAAATCTGGAAAAAAGTGGTCAACTAAAAAAAGGCGGAGGAGGATAAAAAATAATAATAATCACAATGCATGTACAGTACAGTGCTAAATACTGTACCAATATACCAACTCACCTGATTCTCATCTAAAAGCATTACTAACTATTAGCTAGGTCTCTGGATAATCAGCAATATGGGCAAATTAATTACATTAATACAGGAAGGACACAAAGGTCAGCAGCCAGATTCAATGTCACATACATCAGACGCAAGGATCTGTTCTCAGACCGATATTGAGGTCAGGATACCGTGCTTCACTAGTGCATATATTAATGCTGGCCGTCATTAACATGCCATTGTGAGACTTTGCAGGTCCACCGACATATTAGTCTACATTGAAGCTAACAACAATCATGTCTCAGATTTCTGGCAATATGATAGCTTTAAGATTGGAGGAGCTACATGTTAAGGACGGGGGGGCTGTCATTGAAGGAATGTCTAGGCACTGGGAAAAACTTTCACCTCATACATTTCCTCCACAATGCTTGCAGATGCAGGAGATGTCTTCATGGACCTGAATTAAACCTAAAACAAAAGAAATGGAAAGAAAAACAAAGAAAAAAACTAAAACACAAGGCATGCAATATCTCTTCTCAACAGCATTCCTCAGTGACCATCAATTGATGACATGTTAAACAGAACCCTACATGTCCACAGAGAAGAGGATCATGGACCATGTGATGGGAGGTAGCCATCTGCATACAAAATATCACCATCACATAGGCCAAGATCCCAGACTCTGTAGCCAGGCTAAATTAAATTAATATTGTGACCAATAGATTGTCACTGAGAAGTGCTGTTGAGAAGGCCCAAACATGCCCGCAGCCCCTATTTAATCCTCTGCCTGGGCACAGGGCACACATTGTCCATGGCCCGACTCTGTTTTCTCGCTGTTGGTGCCTGTGGTGGAGGTAGCGGCACCACGGGTGGTGGGGGCAAAGGCATGGTGGAAGTTGAGGAGGGGCCAGGCTACTGGTGTCTGTGGGATGCCTCCGATGTCAATGAGGGGGGCTGGGGACCACCCCCATTCTTAGCAGCCCGGCCACGTAGGTCTCTTGCATCACATGATGCTTCCTCACCTCCCTAGAGAGCCTGTCTATGCTGAGCCTCGTGGCAAAGATGCCGGCCTCCATCCTCCTCATTCAGTTCATCTCCTCACGCATGATGGCCAGCATCTCTGACTGCGCAGCCTGGATTGTTAATGGCAGTGGGGGCGGAGGTCCTGCTTGCAGGGCCGGGTAAGGAGGTGTTGGGGGTTGAGTGGGGAGGGTCCGGTGCGCGGCTGGAGCCAGGGGGTGGTGATGGCAGTGTCCTCGGTGGCTGTGGCAGCCAGGACAGCTCATTGCTTTGTGGGCAAAAAGGTGCTGTGCCATAGGGCGGTGATGTTGAGGGCCTCAGCAAAATGGAAAGTCTTGCAAGGAGCGGGACAGTCGGGTCAAAGTGGCTGGGGCTCTGTTCAGGAGGCTATCGTCCAGCACCTCCTCAGAGCCAGGGCTCTCCGATGATCCACTTCCCTCCTCCCCCTGAGCTTCCTCCTGCTGAGCGGGGGCAAACATCCCCACTTCTAGCTCGCCAAAAGACCCAGACCTCCTCCTGGATGCTGCGAGATAGAAAAGAAAGGTACATGTCATTAGTATGCTGATTAATACCTTGATATGTGATCATTCCTAACTATCTGATATCTAGGCTTGAACATGGATGATTCTCATAATTGCAACTGATTAGCTATCATTTGCTAGATTTGTTCTATTCTTTGGTTGTTGGTCTTGATCTTTCCTGGCTCCTATCGCTATCTGTATTTCATCTGCGGTCTGTAGCTGCATTGGCTGCAGTGGGCACAACAGTACATGGACTCTCTACTGCTTGATTACTGTTGGGATGCCCAGGAATTACAGGGATTTGTCAGCTTCAAGGATTTAATTACGCATCCATCTATCCCTTGTTAATTCCATGGAGCTGACATGTCAGTGTCCTCTTTGGTCATCATGTACATTTAAAGTGTGTGTGATGCACATGTGGTGGCACGTTGGTGTATATCATATTCACCTGACATGGAGGCTGGGTCCTGCTGGGCCACCGGGCCTGAAGCTCCAGTGGCGGGCGGCGGTCTCAGGAGGTCTCTCGCGACCCTCTCTCACTCATTATAGGTCACACGGTAGCCCGAGTCCTCCATGGCCATCTTCCTCCTCAACTTGGCCCTGATGTCATCGAAGCAGTGCCTCACAGACCTCTCGCCCTTAGGCACTGTGCCTAACTTGTTCACCTCCCGCTACCTCCTTCCAAGCCTGAGCCTTAGGCCCTGGCTTCACTTCCCTCCGTGTGAGGATGACAGGGCTTGCACTATTACAATCTACATGGAATAGTTGGGCCATGCTGATATTACATCTCACTGGTATATGGGTGGTACCAAGGCCAGACAAATTAGACTGTTCACATTACCCCTAAACACATGCACATTGATCCAGATGTCAACCAAGGTTAACATCCATTTTGTTTGGATTACATGAAATACATTAATCCCCTTTCATACTGCTAATGGGATGAAATGCAACTAAAATGCATGTATAACTACTGCTTTGGATAAGCATATCCTAGTGGTACTGTGCAACTGTACAGCCGGGACACTATTCATTATAATTGAAACTCACACCAGTCATGTTCATTAATGAAGAGATACATAGTCATATATTGCATTTCAGATCTAACTGCAGTGGTGAATGACACTGATCGAATGCCTGTTGGGAACAGGGTTTGAATGTATACTCATATGATGGTATTGTACTGCTTGAAGATGAAGAACATCCCTTCATGGTAGTGAGATTTGGCTTTTAACACCTACAGAGACAAGAACAAGATATAAATCATAACAATATTCTGATTAACCACAACACCTCATCTCAAGGTCAATCCACATTGAACATCAATTGTTGAAATGGTAAACATAACCAGACATGTACACGCTCTGTAGCCAGCCAATAGTATGGCAATATCTATAACAATAAGTATTCAGTGAGGAGTTACATAGTTACATAGGGCCTCATTCAATTGCGATTTGGCCAATTGAATAGGGCTCTAAATAAGCACATAGCATATATTTTTTAAAGAAGTATTTAGTTAGTGAAAACCTTGCTTTTGGATAGATGTTTACTAACTTAAAACTTCTTTTAAAAAAATATGTTATGTGCTTATTTAGAGCCCTATTCAATTGGCCATACTGCAATTGATAGTATTTAAGGTTGAAAAAAGACTTTCAATCCATCAAGTTCAACCATCCAAGATCTCCTCTGATCTGCAATATGCGGATTAAGTATTAATTAATTAGTTGCTAATTAATTATTAATCAATTATTTAAAAAATATTAATATTTTTTTAATTATTAATTAATCCAGAGGCAAACAGAAAAAAAAACAAGCAAGACTTAGCCAATCGTCTCAAAGGGAAATAAAAAAATTAAAATAAATCAATTCCTTCCTGATCCCAGACACCGGCGACCGGATTTCTCCCTGGATCAATACTGTCTCTCTAATTATCCATGATAACCCTGAATTATCTTTTTAATTAGAAATAAATCTAGTCCCCTTTTAAAGTTATCTATCGAATCCGCTGTCACCACCTCCTCTGGTAGAGAATTCCACAGATTAACCACCCTTACTGTGAAGAACCCTTTTCTTTCTTTAAGGTGGAATCTTTTTACTTTTAACCTCAAGGGATGTCCTCTTGTCAGTTGAAAACCTCTTGGCACAAAAAGCTACCATGACAAATCTTTATACTGACCCTGGATGTATTTATATAAGGTAATCATATCTCCTCTTAGACGCCTTTTTTCTAGAGAAAATACGTTTAATTTGGTTAGTCTTTCTTCATAACTTAGCCCCTCCATTCCCCTTATCAGTTTTGTTGCTCTCCTCTGTACCTTTTCCAGCTCTAAAATGTCCTTTTTATGAAGTGGTGCCCAAAATTGTACTCCATATTCCAAATGAGGGCGTACTAGAGATTTGTATAGTGGCAGAATTATATTTGCTTCCCTGGCTTCTATACCCTTCTTAATACATGCTAATATTTTATTTGCCTTTGCAGCTGCTGCTTGGCTTTGAGCACTGTTACCTAGGTGGTTGTCCACAAGCACTCCCAAATCCCTTTCAATATCACACCTAGGTTTGCTCCATTAAGATTATAAATTGCATGGCTATTTTTCCTTCCCAGATGCATAACTTTACATTTAATTATATTAAATCTCATCTGCCATTTAGATTCCTCAATTTTTCCTCAATTTTGCCCATTCCTCAATTTTATGTAAATCCCTTTGGAGGGAAAGCACATCATTATCTGATTTAATTACCTTGCACAACTTCGTGTCGTCAGCGAAAATGGAGACACCACACTCCAATCCTACCTCTAAGTCATTAATAAATATGTTAAAAAGGAGAGGACCTAATACTGAACCACATTAGTCCAATCAGAGTATGTTCCATTTACAACAACCCTTTGCTTTCTGTCTTTTAGCCAGCTCTCAATCCATGAGCAGATATTTACTGCAATTCCTGTATCTCTTAGTTTGCACAATAGTCTCCCATGTGGCACTGTATCAAAAGCCTTTGCAAAATCCAAAAAGACTACATTCACTGAGTTGCCTTGATCCAGGTTCCTACTAACCTCCTCATAGAAACTAATTAGATTTGTTTGACATTACCTATCCCTCATAAATCCATGTTGACTCCTATGTATAATCCTGTTCAAATAGACATATTCTTGTATATTATCCCTTATTAACCCTTCTAAAAGCTTCCCCACTACAGAAGTGAGGCTCACTGGTCTATAATTCCCCGGATTTGCTCTTGCTCCCTTTTTAAATATAGGTATCACATCAGCTTTTCTCCAGTCATCTGGTAGAGACCCTGTGTTGAGTGAATCTTGAAAAATTAAATATAATGGTTTGGCTATTACAGATGTATGTATTCCATCAGGACTCAGGGCTTTATTAACATTTATTTTTTCCAACCTCTTTTGGATTACTTCCTATGTTAACCAATTATTTGGCAAAGGTAGTGTAGCCCCATTTTGTTGCAGTGTCCCAACCACTGGTACCTCCCTTGTGTATACTGAAGAAAATAACCTATTTAGCTCATCTGCCTTTTCCTGGTCACTAATTTTCAGACGGCCTGTGTCACATTGTAATGTTCCTATAGCTTCCTTCCTCGCCTTCTTACCATTAATATACTTCAAAAATATTTTAGGGTTAGTCTTACTCTGTTTTGCAATACATTTTTCATTTTCTATTTTAGCCAGTCTAATCGCGCTTTTGCAAGCCTTGTTGATTTCCTTGTATTCCCATAAAGCAGTCTCTGTCCCCTCTTGTTTGTATAATTTAAATGCCTGTTTTTTACTCTGTATCTTGATCTTTAAATCATTGTTAAGCCACATTGGATGGGATTTACTCCTTTTACTTTTATTTCCACACGGTATATGCCAATGTGTATGTGTAGGAGTGATCAGGAGGAGGCTTTCCTGGATGGTGCTAAGACCTCTTACTCCTCGTGACTGGGCCCCCACCTTCCGTGCCCATGGACCGTCTCCCTCTCCCTCTTCCACGTCTCTGTTGCAGAGGAGCGGGGGGTGCCAATAGGTCTGGTGGCAGTGGATCTTGTTGTGATTGTGAGGTCTGAAACGAGAAGGCTGACGTCTCCTCTTGCGCCAAAGGCTGGAGAGGTATGGGCTGGCATTGGGCTAGCTAGATTAGTAGGTGACTCTCAGGACTCGCCTGTTCCTCAAATCTCTCCATCCTTCGGTTGAGACTCCTCATCTCAGCATGGAGAGATCAAGTGGTAGCCAGGAGGGATCTAGTGGTAGCCAGGAGGGTGTTGGTCAGACACTTCCTCCGGAGAATCTGATCCTCTGTTCAGAATTTTGGCGGCGTGCATGGTTCTCTCTGGCACACTGGGCCATGATTTCCACCAATGTCAGGAGTGGTGGTGTTGCTGGCAATGGGGCCACAGGTGAGGACTGCAGGGCTGGAGGTGGTGGCTGCGTTGGTGGCAGCGCTTGGTGCGTTCGTGGCTTTTTTTGTGGCTGCGTTGACCATAGGACAGGTGACCATATGTTGGGGAAAACCATGGTGTGGTCTGTCTCCATTGCTGTGAGGGTGCTGTCATTGGTGGCAGCTGGGAGGATGTCTTGGGCCAGGACATGGCCGATGGAGGTGGCTGGTACGGCTGTGGCCGGCTGTATGATGCGGTTGAGGGCCCAGGCATCGATTCCTACTCCTCATATGCTGCTAAACGGCCAGATTGTGTGGTCCCGGGCTCTCTTGAATGTCCTGGCACTCCCGCCTCCTTCTCTTGCTCTGTGGCTGGCTGTATCCTTCTGGGCACTGCAATGGAATAAACATATATTTCAGTTTTTTTGCCATACACAATTGACAGCTATGTGTTTTCATATCCTTGACATCATGGTGGCCATTGATATACTGTGGTGTTTGTGTTACACAGATGAACCACGGCCTGCATAATGAGCATTGTGAATCATGGCTCATATGAATATGTGTAGTGCATGTTCATCAGGCACGTGGTCTGCTGGATCTGCTGTGCAGTGTGTGAGACTGACCAATCTGTGACATGTTCCCAGCAATGGTTGTTAATATGCAGCTGAGACATGGTCCAGCTTAGGACAGTATATGACACGCACATGCAGTGCTACAGAGTCTGTATCCACATAAGCCGCAGTGCGCATACCCAGATATGTACTCTCTGGAATGTCAAATCAATCTGGATATAATAGCAAATTGTACTCAAAATCAGTTTTAAATGCAGCTATTGCCCAGACATTTCATTGATACAAATTATGAACATGGTTTACCACCAGGGTTGAAATGGTTAATGCTGTCCCATATATCTTACGTCATAACCATAGGGATTACAGTGTTATAGTATGTCAGTTATCTCTGCGTAAGGGCAGGGGTGTAGGAGGCAATATATAATTCTCGAGCAAGGGAGGGCTGGTTCGATTCTGGAGGGCCACATACATGCCTGGATTTGATGATATCCCTGCTGTGCACAAGTGTGTCAATCACCTCTTCAGTCATCCGGATTGACTCACCTCTGCACAGAAAGGATATCTTGAAACCCTGGCATGTATGTGGCCCTCCTTGCCCACCCCTGTTCTAGATGGATACAGCTAATTATATACAACAGCCAGAGTACAAGCTTATTTATACATACATACAAACAGCATGATATGTGTGCGGTGTTATATGATACTCACGTTGCATTGTGTTAGGCAAATCCATGTCCACCTGGCCTAGTAGACCCACCAATGCTGCTTTCTGAATCCAGTCCCTCAGGGGCTGCTCCCATTCATTGTACGTTATCGCTACAGGTGGCCCACCACCTGTAAAACGTGCTGCTCTTGCCTCCTCGTCCATCTTCACCTTCACCTTGCAGTCCTCGTATCTATGTCTCACAGACTTTGCGTCCCTATTAGCGACCCCTAATGCTGCAACAGCTGTAGTAACTTGGGCCCTAGCCTCATTCCTCCGGCTAGCATTCACATCTCTCCCACCCATGTATTAGCCCATAGCAGGCACAGACTTCCCGGAGGAGAACCTGCGTCTCCTCTGGGGTAAAATTCCAGGCCCTGTACTTTGCCACAACCTCTTGCCCTACCAACTGTGCCTGGGGCACCTGGCCTCCATCGCCTCTCCCTGGGGCCACTCCCTCATCCTGGGATCAGGCCCCTAACCCTCTGCCCCTCCACCTTGTGTGCCTACATCTGAGGGCACCTCCCTCCCCCCTGCTGCTTCCCTCCTCCTCCTCTCTGTCCTCTCCCTCTCTCCATCCCTCTGGCTCTTCTTTCTCTCCTCCTCCTCTACTCTCTCCTCCTCCTCCGATGCCCCCCCCTCTCTACTTCTCGCCTCTCTCTCCTCACTTCCCTCCTCCCCTCCTAAGAAAATAAAATAATGATAAAGAAATATAATATGTATGTGGATGTGTAGGAGGTAAAACAAAAATGTGAGTATTATGTGTAGTATAGTAATTGTATGGGGGGAGGTAGGGGGTATGGGTGCACTGTGGCCTACCGCTATGTATAGCTATGTGTAGGTATCAATCTATGTGTGTCAATTATGTGATATCAGCAATTATGTGTGTCGTAAATAAAGGTATGTTATCTAATAGAGCAAAAGATCAAAACTTACAATACTCCATCTCTCTCGCCCACTCTCCTCTGTCTCCAAAGCACAAAAACCCACCAACGTCTAGACCTGTGTGTCTACTTGCAAAAGCTACACAGTCAATGATTTATACTTCTGGCTGCCTTTTAAAGGAGTTCTGGCGTCTTTAATTGCGTTTTCTGGCTTTCTATTGGCTATTTGTCGTCTTTCGCGCTACGTTATTACGCAAATGTTAATTGATAGACGAATGTAACTTATACGTACGTCTTAGGTATTGCATGCACAGCGTGGGTTTATGAGATAGCGTCTCTCGCTCGCAACTCGCAGCCACTTCTAGTTTATTAGCGATGTTACTCGGCCAAATTGGCAGCAATTGCGTGCTACACGTTGGACTTATGAGGCTGGAATTTAATATGGCCCATAATTACCTGTAAATTGAAAGGGCTGCTATCAATAGCCTGGCTCCCTCCAGTGATTCTCCCCTCTCTGCTTCTCACTGAAGTGCTCAGGTGTGACGTTACCACTGTCACTCTTGTGTGGGTGATCTTCTGCCCTCAGTGCTCATCTCTTCATACTACGTGAGAAGAGCTTGCATAGTTTGTTCATGTGACGTGACATGCAGAAGGATCTGCGGAATTCTAATCTTCACTCCCCCTTTTCCCAATCTGTATTCACTCCTCCTTTTCCCCTGTCTCTTTCCACTCCATGTCTTTCATTTTTTTCTCTCTCCATTCCTTTCCTAGTCATCTTTTATTGTTTCCCATCTATCTTGTTTCTACCCAACCACTCACTTAGCTCCCTCCTCTCTCTCACATCTTCTATCATGTTCTTGCCCAAGTATTCCTCTCTTCCCTCTATCTTTGCCTCTGTATTGTATGTAAAGGTGCATCATCATTTAAAGGACCACTGTAGTTTGGTAAAAATGTCTAATTTTTGTGAAGTTTGTAACAAAATAACAAAACCAGAAGGTATACAATACTGGAATATACAAGGATTGCAGAGAAAATCTTCTATTTAGATGACTCAGATTGTGTCATGGGACGGGCCTTCTTAGACCACTAGCCTGTCAGTGACTTGAAGGGGCAGATTAAACTTTGGGGTCTTATTCTGCAAATGACTAATATTGTCAAGGAGTTACTGGAAGAGGACCAATTGTGATAGAAGTGAATACAGAATCTTATCGGCATCTATTGTTCCTCCCACTCATCCCAGGATTTCAAATATTTTTATAAACAAAATATTTGTCATCATTAAAGAAAAACTGAATACAATAGATTAAAATGAAAAGCTTTATAAAATCTGGGGCTGTGTGGTCCCAGTAGTTTGATCAGCGTTGGGAAATGGAGCAAAATCCAGATAATAGGGGAAAATATGATCTTATAGTATGTACAGACTGTAGTTGTATTCAACTTTACTCAGTAACAGTGTAGTGCAGCCTCCACAATTTTCACACTGTTCACAGTAGTGCGGTAGTATGTACATATAAAAGACAAGAGGGAGGAGAAGGCGCAAAAACACATAGTGCAAATCAATTGATGGAACCATGATTCATAATAAATATAGCTGAATGGGACCCTCACCTTGCTTAACCTCAAAACAAATGAGGTATAAAATTGACTATAGGTGGGTACACATAGGATCTTCAATTTCTCACCATTGTTGTCTTTTTTCTTAATCTGCTGAATATAATTGTGTGTTTGTGGATGGGTATATAAATACTGGATTTAAATAGTTATGCAGCTATAAATGTTTTGTGCAAAACGATATAGTCTCACTGGTATAATTCCAGGGGATGTAATCGTATACTCCCAAATAAGACTTGTTCCTTATTCAAAGATATATATGCATGATTTATTAGTCATATATATAAAAATATATATCAGTGTCTAAAACGCTTTTCATCGCTTCTTTTGTGGCTTCTTCAGTAAAAAATCATGTAAAAAACACACATACATATATATGTACACGCAAAAATATCACATATATACACACACATACTTATAATATAAAAACAATATTAATATAAAAAATTTTTACATAGAAATACAATAATAATAATGTCATGAACAATTTGGGGCCATGATGGGACCCCTTGCAACCTACAAGTAACTCTGCTATTTGGAATGCTGGCACACTGGGTGTTAATGTCAAGAACTATTACAGACCTGAAACTTGTTGTTGGGGACTGAACTACAATAATTAATTTGGTGGTTAGTAGATCATGTTATATGCACTGTAATAATGCATCTGTGATAAAAGTAGGTCCTAGGATGCTAGAATTATCTAAAAAATACTGTAATCACTTATCTTCTATAGAATCTTTATGGCCCTGCAATCGGCCACGTGTGAAGGCTCTGGCTTTATTCATGAAAGGGGGAACTAGTTTTATGGCTCTGTAAGAGGAGAAAAAAAGGTGTAATTAGAAGAAAGCCAGATGCCTCTATACATCTGGAAATCATGTGGGGGGGATAGCAAGCTATTTGCCTAGGAGGATGGGCTAGAACTGGGGAAGGTCTGGTGTTTTGTGTAATCTTTCTGTGTTTATATATATCTCTGAAACAATAAAGAAGTGGCCAGTCTGACTTTGGACACACTAAACACAGGTGGTGTCAGTGTCTGCTTGTACTAATCCAAGGTACATGGTGTGTGATTCTTAGATCCTAAGAATAGGGGTCTGATGGTGCTGGTCTCTGCAGTATTGATGCTAGCATCTGAAGTGTCTGCTGGTGTCGAGATCTGAACAAAAAGTTGCGACCGTAGAGAGAGAGTGATTTGGGGTTAGCGTGGTCCCCCAAATTGGCCGATCGTGACAAATAAAAATTAGGATTATGATATAAATGAAGACATGGGTACAAAGCATAAATATACCCATATAGGTAAAAAAACAGATGAAAAAGAAACAGAAAAAGAAAAAAATTGCAGATTTCTAAATCCATTGTTACAGCCATATATATAGTTGTGTATAATTATTCCAACTATCCATTAATCATTAGTTTAGGTGAAGTATATCTCATAATAGCATTACAAGGAGTTGTTAACACATCAGTATAACAAGAACGGTCCATTTACAGTTGCAAGCAAAAGTATGTGAACCCTTTGGAATGATATGGATTTCTGCACAAATTGGTCATAAAATGGGATCTGATCTTCATCTAAGTCACAAGAAACGACAATCACACTCTGCTTAAACTAATAACACACAAATAATTAAATGTTACCATGTTGTTATTGAACACACAATGTAAACATTCACAGTGCAGGTGGAAAAAGTATGTGAACCCCTAGACTAATGACATCTTCAAAAGCTAATTGGAGTGAGGTGTCAGCCAACTGGAGTCCAATCAATGAGATGAGATTGGAGGTGTTGGTTACAGCTGCCCTGTCCTATAAAAAACACACACCAGTTCTGGGTTTGCTTTTCACAAGAAGCAAGGCCTGATGTAAATGATGCCTCACACAAAAGAGCTCTCAGAAGACCTACGATTAAGAATTGTTGACTTGCATAAAGCTGGAAAGGGTTATAAAAGTATCTCCAAAAGCCTTGCTGTTCATCAGTCCACGGAAGACAAATTGTCTATGAATGGTGAAAGTTCAGCACTGCTGCTACTCTCCCTAGGAGTGGCCGTCCTGTAAAGATGACTGCAAGAGCACAGCGCAGACTGCTCAATGAGGTGAAGAAGAATCCTAGAGTGTCAGCTAAAGACTTACAAAAGTCTCTGGCATATGCTAACATCCCTGTTAGAAAATCTACGATATGTAAAACACTAAACAAGAATGGATTTCATGGGAGGATACCACAGAGGAAGCCACTGCTATCCAAGCAAAACATTGCTGCACGTTTGCAGTTTGCACAAGAGCACCTGGATGTTCCACAGCAGTACTGGCAAAATATTCTGTGGACAGATGAAACTAAAGTTGAGTTGTTTGGAAGAAACACACAACACTATGTGTGGAGAAAAAGAGACACAGCACACCAACATCAAAACCTCATCCCAACTGTGAAGTACGGTGGTGGCGGCATCATGGTTTGGGGCTGCTTTGCTGCGTCAGGGCCTGGACGGATTGCTATCATCGAAGGAAAAATGAATTCCCAAGTTTATGAAGACATTTTGCAGGAGAACTTAAGGCCATCTGTCCACCAGCTGAAGCTCAACAGAAGATGGGTGTTACAACAGGACAACGACCCAAAGCATAGAAGTAAATCAACAACAGAATGGGTTAAACAGAAGAAAATACGCCTTCTGAAGTGGCCCAGTCAGAGTCCTGACCTCAACCCGATTGAGATGTTATGGCATGACCTCAAGAAAGCGATTCACACCAGACATCCCAAGAATATTGCTGAACTGAAACAGTTCTGTAAAGAGAAATGGTCAAGAATTACTCCTGACCGTTGTGCATATCTGATCTGCAACTACAGGAAACGTTTGGTTGTAGTTATTGCTGCCAAAGGAGGTTCAACCAGTTATTAAATCCAAGGGTTCACATACTTTTTCCACCTGCACTGTGAATGTTTACATGGTGTGTTGAATAAAAACATGGCAACATTTAATACTTTGTGTGTTATTTGTTTAAGCAGACTGTGATTGTCTATTGTTGTGACTTAGATGAAGATCAGATCAAATTTTTTGACCAACTTGTGCAGAAATCCATATCATTCCAAAGGGTTCACATACTTTTGCTTGCAACTGTATATTCAAAACCTTAGGCTACTACTACTAATAACTCCTCTTCAGGGAGCCACATAAAAAAATATATACAAAAACAAATGAATGATAAGTGGTAAGCAATCATACATAAAGAAGCTGATGCCTTCTGGTGTAAATTAATCAATTAACCACTCAGTGATTTAAAATAATCGTGATATAATACATCTAAATATAATAATGACTAATATAGTTGTCGTACTGCAAGTTTGTGTGTAACACTTGCAAAGTCGTGAGTTGCGCATGCTCATTGCCGAAGGCGCTCATTGCAAGGCTCACAGAGAGGAGAGAGAAGGAGTGGGGAGAAAAGGGAGGGAGAGGACACCGAAGGGGGGAATGAGAGAGATAGAAACAGTGCATAGCTCACAATGTGCGGTAAACCCAAGCATTGTGAGGGGAGGGGGGGAGAGACAGAGGGGAAAGAGACACAGGAGAGGGAGAGGGGGGAAGAGACAAAGAAGGGAGAGGAGGGGAAGAGAAAGGCGGGAAAGAGGCACAGGGGAGGGAGGGGAAGAGACACAGGTGAGGGAGAGGGGGGAAGAGACAAGGGGCAAAGAGACACAAGGAAAGGAGAGATGGGAAGGGCAGGAGGAAGAGACACAGGGGAGGGAGAGAGGGAAGAGACAAAGGGGAGGGAGAGGGGGAAAAGAGACACAGGCAGAAGATAAACAGGGGAGGGGGATAGAGACACAGGCGAGGATGAGGGGGAGATGAGGCACAAGGGAGGGAGAGGGGGGAAGAGACACATCACATATTATACCATCATTTATGATGGACAAATGACTAGTACAATATAATATAAATAAATATTAAAAGCCTATGCGCTCTTAGGCTTACCTCAATGAGGATCTAAACCGATATATGCAGTACACCCCTCAAACAAATGATAACGGTGTGTGTCTGCATCTATCTCTACTTGCGCCTAAAATAGAATGCTGTTGCGTCATCAAGCAGCACCATGCGCCCACAGTCTACTGATTGTGTACTGGTTGTCTGGGAAACAGCCATAAACGTTATCACTGTCATGACAATCTGATCTCCTTATCTTCTTTACACAGAGCACAGCAAAACCAAAATAACAACAAAACAAGAATACAAACAACTAAACAGAAGAATACCATGAGGCATATAAACTGTTCAATCCTAAAGACCACAAACCATAATAATATATATATATATATATATATATATATATATATACAAACTGTGAAGACCGCACATGATGGCCACTGATTGGATAAAGTTGAAGCTTATATCTCCAAAAATGCTGCCAAGTCAATGTCCCGGTTTAAAACATCAGGTTTCAGGGTTCCTAATCTGTGGATCCACTTAGTCTTTGCACAGCAAAGTCGTAGTTCTCTACTGCCTTCCTTTTTATCTGGCTTAACTCGTTCTACCGCCGGAATAAAAATCCCTTGAGTGTTCTTATGTTTTCTTGTAAGGTTGCTTGAAATGCCATTGGTAAGGATGCACTTGGTATTGTTATATAAATGTTCTCGAAATCGTACTTTCAGAGTTATTTTAGTTCTACCAATATACTACAGGTGATTACATAAAAAACATAGTTCGTCTTGCAATTGGAAATATCCCTTATGGAAACATTTTATCTTTCTTAATAGATCTAATCAGGGTTTTATCCTTTTTTCTTAAAATGCACACAGGTTTTACACCCCTTTGTACCACATCTATATGTCTCTATTAGATTGACAAACTTGGAGATGGTATTGGATGTATTCTTTACCTGTTTAAATTCACTCAGCGCAACAATGCTCTTCAGGTTGTTGTTCTTCCTAAAAGTAACTGTAGATTTCTTTGGTAAAATATTCTGTAGCACATTATCTTTCATTAGTATGGGCCAAAAGGTTCTCAATAGTTGATGTTACTTGAAGCCTTATTAAATCTGGTCATAAACCTGCAGGTATTAAGTTGCTCACCTCTGGTGGGTATCACTTTCTTTTTCCTTATTAACTCTCCTCTCTCCAAGTTCCTAGATTGAACCTTGGCTTCCTTGATAATGTGTTCATCATATCCCTTTTGGATGTCAATTTTTCACTCTCCAGATCGTAATCAGTGATGGATGAACAATTCCTCCTGATCCGACGGAACTGTCCATAAGGAATATTCCTGATCCCCCTCTTGCCATGCCCACTTAAGGCATGCAAGTATCCATTAGTGTCCGTGGGTTTGGAGTTCAATTTAGAGGTTACTCCATTTGGAGTGCCACTATGGATCACATCTAGGAATGCAATGGAAACGTTGTTGTGGTGCATAGTAAAATTTAGATTCATGTGATTATGGATGACATAGTGCAGGAAATGTTCTTTCGTATCATTACCTTGATTATCCCAAATTACGATTATATAGTCAATAAAGAGTTTCCAACATACAATATTTCGGGTAAAGGGATTATTGTTCCACACATACATATCCTCCTATAGTCCCATGTACAATTTTGCAAAATTAGGGGCAAATTTTGTCCCCATTGCAGGTCCTGTTTTTTGGCGATAATATGAAATAATTGTGTTTTAAAATAAAAACTATGGCCTCTAGGATAAACTCTGATTGACATGGATCCATAGTACCTTTCCTATCCAGGAACTGTTTGGATGCAGCTGCACCCTAATCATGTGGGATCAATGTATATAATGAGGAAACAACCAGGGTTATCCAACTGTATGAGGCCTCCCACTTAACTTCCTCCATAATTTCTAAAATATTTGGAGTATCTCTGATGTATGATCGTAGTTTCAGTACTGATGGTTTAAAAAAATTATCAACATATTTGGAGTGTCTTTCTGTTAGAGACCCAATGCCAGAGACTATTGGACTCCCTGGAGGACAATCTGGATTCTTATGAATTTTTGGGAGATGGTAAATTATAGTCTTTCTCGGATGTGAAACCTCTAGAAAATTGTCTTCCTTATTCAGTAGAATGCTGCTTTCCTTGGCCTTTGTTATCAAACCCTGGTATTCTTCCAGGAATATACCAGTTGAATCTGACGAAAGTGGCTCATAGGTGTTAACATTACTAATAAGATTATAGGCTTCAATCATATAATCCTTTCTGTTCTGAATGACAATGCCTCCTTCCTTGTCGGCCTTTCGAATAGCCAGATATAAGACAATCTGAAGGGAATGTAAAGCCTTATTTTCTTCCTTAGTTAAATTGGGTTTTTATGTGTTTCTTAGAGCAAATATCCTCAATTTCTTTTAACATCATTTTTTTGAAGACTGGTATACAGTGAGACTGAAGGAGTACAAAAATGAATTTGGGCTAGAAATGAGAGTGGGTATTTTTCAAGGATGTTGTTTGACTACCTATCTCATGTTCAGGGATCTCTATTTGGTCTTCTATATCCGATTCATTCAATGGTTGATTCAGAGCTTCAAGTTCTTCCAGAATCCGCAGAGTATCTTGATCACTATAACCAAATATGGTTGAAGGACATGATTGCCTAATCACCCCCGACAAAGTTATTTTTGAATCCATATTGATTTTGGAAAAATTACGCTTGAGTATTATTTTGCATATAAACTTGTGTAAATCAACAAAAAGCGCATCTGGCTCTACATCATAGAATGGAATAAAATAAAATAAAACAAAATGATCTAAACAATATATATGTACTAAAAAGGTAAATATGTAATATGTATTTTCTAACAAAAAGAGTAGAGATGCTCATCTGAGAACAAGTAATACCTTAGTAGGTTTGCTCTATAGGTCTGGTTACCTAATCAGAGAGCAGCCTCTTTTACCTCAATTGTGCCCTTTACAGGGAGAAATATCCTGTGGTATATCAGTCTGGTCTCACTCAAAAGAGTGGCCCAGCCCCAAAATATATCAGGCCATTCGACCCTGAACAGGAGAAACAGCAAATTACAGATGAGTTTTAGCCTCTATGGGCTGTACTCCCCAAGGCACAGTGAGCAAGAAGTCCAAGTATGGTTCCCCCTATCACCTTTAAGGTGAGAAAATCTAAACAAAAAAAGTAAAGGTACTCATCTGAGAATGAGCAATACCTTAGTAGGTTTGCGCTATAGGTCTGGTTACCTTCACAGGGAGTTTGGGGTTTGCTATTTCTCCTGTTCAGGGTAGCATTGCCTCATATTTCGGGGTTGGATCACTCTAGTGAGTGGGGCCAGACTTATATAGTACAGGAGATTTCTCCCTGTGAAGGGCTCAAGTTAGCTAAAAGAGGTTGCTCTCAGAGTGGGTTATCATGTCCATGGAACAAGCCTATTAAAGTTAGTTTGTTCTCTGATTAAGCACCTCTATTTAAGTGTTTTATATGTATTTTATATACCAAAATAAACCCAGGGTACTACAGTGTCTGGCTTGCTATCATATGTATAGTTGCCAATGTTGGTCCCGTTTGGAGCCATTGACGCCTAACTGTGAGATAAGTGCACTCATTGCACGGCTCCCGACCAGCGCCAAAGCACTGCGGGTTTGCAAAATTACGACTTTAACGGCCGAACCACCGAACTGAAAAAAACAACAAAAAAACTCAAATATGCCTCAAATTAACTTACACACTCACACACAGCACAGGGGGGGAAGCCAGGAAGCCTGTGAGTGAGGTTGCAAGTTAATTTGAGGCATATTTGGCGTTTTTTAAAGATCGAAAATCGCCTAAGCAGGAAAAAAAATGGATGCCGGAAAATCGTAAACACAACGAAAACGAGGCCAAAGGACATAAAACCAGCCTGAGGGATGTAAAAATGAGCCCTAAGCAGTAACACTTAACACAAGCCAGTAACACTTAATCCAAGCCAGTAACATTAACCCAAGCCAGTAACTCTTTACCCAAGGCAGTAACAGAACACACGGCAGTAACACTCATCGAAGGCGCTCATCGCGGGGCTTGCCATGAGTGCAGAAGGTGCGCAAGAGCGAGGCCTATAAAGTACACAGGGGGAGAGGCTTGCAATGGGTGCTGAAGGTGCTCATTGAGAGCCACACGATGAGCGCCGAAGGCATTCATCGTGAGGCTTGCGATGAGCGATGAAGGTGATCATTGCAAAGCAGAAAAGTTTTGGCTCGCAATGAGCGCCGAAGATGCTCAGAGGGGCCATAGCCTCGCATTGTGTGGCAAACAGCATTGCCAGGCTTACAATTTTATTCCCGTAATTTTTGACGCACAATTTCCTAGTCTAATATATCAATAAGTATGAAAACAGATATATGTTAAAAAAATAAATTAATAATTGCAAAAAGAACCATGAATACAGATACCAAAGTCCACGGGCTATAATAAAAAAAAAAAATATATATATATATATATATACACATACATAGAATGAAGACCACACATGATGGCCACTGATTGGATAAGTTTGCAGCTTATATCTCCAAAAATATTGCAAAGTCAATATTATATTGTCCCGGTTTAAACCATCAGGTTCCAGGGCTCCCAATGTGTGGTTCCACTTAGTATCTGCATGGCATAGTCGTAGTACTATACTGTCTTTTATCTGGCTTAACTCCGCAAATAGAATCCCTTGAGTGTTTTTCTTATGTTTTCTTGTAAGGTGAGCTGAAACGCCATTGGTTAGGATGCCTTTGCTGGTGTTATATAAATGTTCTTGAAATTGTACTTTCAGAGCTCTTTTTGTTCCACCAACATACTACTTACCACAGCTATAGGTGATTACATAAACAACATAGTCCATTTTGCAATTGAAAATATCCCCTATAGTAACATTCTTATCTTTCAGGGTTTAATCTTTTTACTTTAAATGCACACAGGTTTTACATCCCTTAGTGCCATATCTATATGTCCCTGTTAGATTGACATAAGGGTTATTCCTGATTCACCTCTTGTCATGCCCTCTGCTACAATTACGGACCGATACAATTGAACAAGCCTGCACTTTATGGGCAGAAAGCCAAAACCGTAAGCCATGCAATCGTATGTAGCATTACAGAGCGTAAACATGATCAATTAAGCAAGGCCATAACTACTCATTTAGAAACGGCCAATAGAAAATGAGACCATCATCATTACGGCAGTATAAGATGGTGGTTACATGTCAATCAATTATCTTTTAGAGGCCCGATATGCAATCGGACTTGCAAACCCGCAAAATACAAAATAATAATAATGAATGCCAATACTGTTCTAGTCCATGTGGGTGGCCTGATATGTATTAACTCACTGATTCCCAAGATCAATATAACTCCAAAATGAAACATAAAAATAAATTAGACTGTTGTGCGATTCATTCTAATTTCTTTCATTGCTTTCCCCGTCATTTACAGTGCAGTATTGATTTTATTTTTGAATTTACAGTGCTACGGACATGTCTTTAACCCCTTTGCGGACCCATCTGGTACCCATAGGACTTTCTTCTATATTTGCCGTTTATGATGTGAAAACATTTGCAGGCAATTGAATAGTGATTTTCCGCCCGTAACCCCTAGATCGTTTGTGGTTCTCAAAAAGATGCCAATTGAATAGCAAATTAGTTTAAGGCTACATTACGGGCTCCCGTAAGCTACAATTTCTCAATTGAATGAAGTTCCAAGGCTTACATTTATTGATGGAAGTTAAATTCTTCTGCTCATGCTTGTGGCAAAGGGAAAGGTGTAAAATGTAATGAGATTCAATTATCTAACAAAACCACCCACCATTGATTATTAACTCGTCCACATGCTCCAGCAACTCATAACTGATGAAAGTAAAGAAACAATCTTCTATACATTGAGGGCCTTCAAAAATGTGCATTTTCCTAAGAAATGGCTTTATGTCCATGCCTTATACTGATGCTAATGTTGTAAGATTGTTACATACAACTTAAATGTGCAGTTTTTCATGAACAGCGATCCTTTAAAATGTGCTGTATTTTCCAGATGGAAAAGAAAGTGCAGGATTGAGTGTGTCATGTGTTTCTAATAATGAGAAACGTAGATTCTTAGATTAGATATACTATACAAAAACAGGTTGGATAGGGTACATTTGGTGTAGTTTAGTTTTGTTTGCCAGCTACTCAGGGCAATGGATTTTTTGTCTCTTGAAAAACTTTATCCCTTTTTTTTTGTTCCTACTCCCCTTATTATGGGGAAAGGGCTGCCACCCTCCCAAGATATTAGCTATATCAAATAAAAAATATGTATTAAAATGTTACTAATAATATAAAAAAGATATAAAAAGATATAAGTAAATATTACACATACAGTATATGTTAATACTAATATAATAACATATTAATAAAAACATTTTAATATAGTAATAATTATACTTAATACTAATATATATATAACTGCTTGTTCTATATATATATATATACATTTATTTTTATTTTTTATCTTTTTAATATACAGATACTGTTATGGTTTAATAATAATCAAAAATATAAAATGAAAAGGCTTTGTCAGCTTAGAAAGTAAAAAACGTTACTGCTAAAAATGAAGCGTGTCTGATGTAAATCCTGTTTAATATGTTGGAATATTGCATATGCCTTTCAATAAAATTATTATTAAAAAAGACAAAGATCATGGCAAACAGCAATCTCACATCCTGGCAAGTAGATGGGGAAGAAATGGAGGCAGTGACAGATTTCATTTTCCTTGGATCCAAGATCTCTGCAGATGTAGTCATGAAATTAAAATACATTTGCTTCAGTGGAGGAAAGCTATGGCAAGCTTGGACAAGCTAGTAAAAAGTAAAGATATTAAACTATCAACAAAGGTCTGCATAGTTTGAATTATGGTATTCCCAGTAGTAACATATGGATGTGAGAGCTGGACCATAAAGAACTCAACAAATAAACTCAACAAATAAACACAGCTAATTACAGGAGAGAAAAACTAATCTAAGTCTAGATATTTCCAATATATGGTATAATATTTCCAATAATCGTATATATTTTTTTATATGGGGTCCCTAGCTCATTTATTAAAACTTGGGTATGAACATTGAAGTAATAGCCCTAGGTTCATCCAACAAGATATTTAAATATGTACCTCCTTTCCAGCTACCCATTTTATAGGGGATATCCATAGTCAAGCCTCAAGCCTTCTCCGCCCCGAGTCCTCCTTTCACTGGGTTGTACTAAAACTCTAGGATCATGTAAAGTCAAGTCATGGGGCTAAGGGGCGACTCCAGCCAAGGCTCCCAAGTCTTGTGGAATTGCAGCATCTTATCCAAAATAATGCAAGTTAATTTCTCATTTATTAATATATGGTTAACTTTTTTGACTACCTCTTGAAAGCTTAGGGTCTTAGATTTCCATTTGCTAGCTATATGAAGTTTAACAGCGATAGCCATTAGTTGAAACAATTTGTTTTGAGTCGAGGACACATTTTGTATCCTAATTCCAAAAACGCAGGACTCTATCCTGGCCGGAATCGCCTTCTTAAAGAGTGATGCGGCAAGTTGAGTTAGGTCCCCCCATAACTTATGAGCCATCGGACAGGACCACCAAGTGTGAATATGGTCCCCTATCTGTTGGCACCCCCTAAAACATTTGTTGCTTATCAGGCGTACGTTAAACCCCCTGGAGGACCTTGAGAGATGTTTCTAAGTGGGCATAGTTAAATTATCCTCTGCTTAAGTTCGAACAAGACTACACATTTGTCCCACTCCCATTCCACTCCTAAGTTCTCTTCCCATCTACCCATAAATTTGAGCTTCTTGTCTGTAGTTGTATTTGTAAAATATAATACAATGACCCTACTATCCCCTTGGTGAGTGGGAGATTTTTACTAATTAATGAAATCCAGCAGGGTTTAGGGGGCCCTAAGTCTTTGAAAATTTTGCTGACCCAGCTTTTTATTTTTAGATAATTATAAAATTCCTCTTGAGGAAGATAATGTTTCAAGCAAAATTGATCATAGGTTATTAGACGGCCTTCAGTAAACCATGGACCAAACCTGCCTAAACCTCTAGAGATCCACCAATGTTTGGATACTGCACTAGAATCTGCTAATACTTGAGGGAAGGAAAGAACCGATAGCAAAGGAGATATAGCCATGTCTAGTCGGTTTTTATTTCTAGCCCATTTCCAGGACGTTAGGTGTATCATTGGGTTTTAGTGTGATCTAAGAGGGCAGAATCCTTCTGGGACCCAGATTATCGTTTCCCAACTGTGAGGAAACATTTGTTGATTCTCTAAAAATGCCCAGCTCGGTTGATGTTTAGTAGAGCGTGCCAAGGGTAACTGAGCTAGTCGTGCCGCTTTAAAATAGTTCCTTAAGTTTGGGCATGAGAGTCCCCGCTCCATTCTTATGCCTATACATTATTCTTTTAGAGATACAGGGGTTTTTAGATGTAATGTTGACTCCCAAATATTTTATAAACTGCCCAGGCCAGGTAAAGTTGTATCTGGATTCTAAGTAAGCTTAAAGCCTCAGTCTTCTCTAGATTAAGTTTAAGTCCCAATACTCTACTAAATGGCTCTATTAGAGACATAAGCACTGGAATCAAGGATAAGGGATTAGTCAGGGTGCATAGTCAATCATCATTAAAAAGAGAGCATTTATAATGCTGCAAACCTACTTGGAGGCCTTGAATCTCCTTATGCGATCGAATTTCCTGTGCCAGCGGCTCTATAACAAGAGCGAACAATAGGGGCGAAAGTGGGCATCCCAGCCTTGTGCGCCTTTGAATCTGAATCTGAGCTCTGTGTTCCCCTGACAACTTCAAATTGGCTAGCGGGGAGTCATAATCATTTTTAAGTAAGGTAATAAAGTGTCCTTTAAATCCAAAATTTTCTAGCGTTTTATAAGAAAAGGCCACTCTACAGTGTCAAAGGCCTTTTCAATATCTAAGGCCAAGAAACACATTGGGGATTTTGCTTTACTCGCTAGGTGCTGGACATTTAGGATTCATCTGACAGTGTCCCCTGCCTGCCTATGTGGTATAAATCCTGCCTGGTCCTTATGTATGATTTCAGGTAGAAATTTAGAAATCCAAGATGCCATGATTTTAGCCAGTATTTTGACATCACCATTCAATAATGAGATAGGCCGATAGTTCTTAACTTCAAAGCTGTCCATACCCTCCTTGGGGAACACTACCAGGTCGGCTTGATTTAACTCTGGAGGTATACAATCCCCTCTCAGGATTGCATTGAATAGAGACGTGAGGTGAGGCGCAAGCAAAGATTCAAATTTCTTATAGTATAGATTTGTGAAACCATGCGACCCTGGGGATTTGCCCAATTTAAGGCTTTGGATGGTTGCTTTTCAAACGTTTAAATTCAAGCTAGATAATTGTTGTTCTGTTATTGAGGTCAAGTGAAAAGTCAAGGTCAGACTCCCCAGCTTGAGTCTGAGATGAATATATCTGTTGATAGAAACACTGAAATGTTTTTTGAATGTCTTTTTGGACTAAATGAAATCCCACCAGTGGGCATTCTGATCTGAGTAACTCTAGACTGCGGTTCTTTGGATTTAAATCTCTTAGCCAGCATTTTATCTGGGTTATTTGCCTTCCAATAATATAGATGCTTTGTCCTCCTCATCTTTAAGTATAGTGAGAGAGCACTCCATCAAGCTCTTGTCAATTTGTTTGCGTAGTTTAGTAGACGGATTCTGTTGATTTGCCTTGTCCAAACTGCTGAGGATGGTTGTTAAATCTGTCTCTTTCTGTTTAAGGGATTTTTTATTTAGAGAAGCAAGCTTAATACAGGAGCCCCTTACATAAGCCTTATGGGCCACATTGCAGTCAAAATAAATTGTAATATCCTCAGCTAACAATGCCAAACCCTTAGGATCAGATAGTAGATGTGTATTGATATTCCAGTTATTGAATGGGGTATGGTTAGGACCAAGTGTTAACCCAATAGATACTATTGCGTGATCAGACCAGGGGCAGGAGGCAATGTCAGAATCCTGAGTGCAGTCATAGATGAGGGAGTCTATTAAGAAGGTATCAATCCTCGAGTGTGTTGCATGAGTGGGGGAGTAGTAAGTGTATTTTCTCCGATCCGGATGGAGACCCCTCCAGGCGTCCACCAGACCCATTCTACTTAGTAGCTGATTCATTTGGCTTAGTTTTTTTGAGAATTTATTATCCAAGGTCTGTCGCCGAGTTAAGGGTGAGGTTGAAGTCACCTCCAATTACTAATCTTCCTGTTTCCATTGATTCCAGATCCCTCAATAAATCAATTAGAGTTTTATGGGGTCAGGTTGTGGGAGAATACAGAGAAACTAGTGAAATTCTAATACCAGAAACTGTCCCAGTTGCTATTATATAGTGTCCATCCTTATCTATAGTACTATGTTCTAGTGTAAATGGGAAAGTTCTTATGGATGAGAACTGCTGCCTCAGCCTTCTTCATGGATTGGGTGGTTGCAAAAAAATATGGGGTAGTCTTTATGTAGGAAGGTTGGCCTTTTCTTGTGTGAGAAGTTGGTTTCTTGCATAAAAATAACTGAGGGCTTAAATTGTTTATATAATTTAAAGTAGTCTGATGCACTCATTCTAGGTTAGGGTCAGTGTATGTGATCTGTTGTCCATTACCCGTTTTCTTTCCCTTTTTGAAGCCCCCGGGAGGGGTTGTGGCGGAGGAAGGCTCGAAGATCCTCTGAGAACGCAGGAATGTCAGCCTATTTTCGGCATAGACTAAGAGTAGAACAGAGATATAAGACATTAGTGTTACATTTCCTAGACATCCATTATACAAATAGTCAGTAAGAGCAATGTCACTCTTAAGCAGTAACTCTACAGCATTCAAAGGGATTACCCATGTCATGAAGCTTCTTAATAGCAGCAAAAGGATTAGCATTTCTCTTTACAGTACTCAGTAAATAACAAACTAAACAACATTCTAAAAAACATTCTAAAACTTGTAGCTTTTAGCTACGAAAACTTATATCAGATTCTAAAAAAGAAAAATAGAATCTGCTTTCCATTGGTCCGGGGGCCTAACCAGCAGATGCTTAGTGTTAAACTCTCATCTCGTGGCTTCCAAAATCTTGGCTCTAAGCAGTAGGTAACAAGCCAGTCAGTGTCCAGCACATTTCTGGCAGTCTACTTTGTTTTCATAGATTCAGAGTACTCTTAGTCAGATCTGGTGGCAGGCACTGGGTCAGCAGCTAGTCAGGGTTCCCCCTTGCGAGAAGGCCAAGTCTCTGTGGCCTCTAGGTGGTAATGGCTGCTTATTCTGGGATTGTGAAGTGACCAAAGTCCATTGTCTCTTGTCCCCCTCCAGTTATCTCTGCAGAACATAAATGCAAATGTCGTAAAACAGCTAAACAGTCCTTCATTGTGCGGGTGGTATGTGCTGTGCCCTGATAATTAAAAGTGAGAGCAAAAGGAAAATTCCATAAATACTGTATTTTGTGTTGCTGAAGAATAGCCAAAGAAGGTCTCATCTGCCTCTGTCTGTCCAGCGTGTTAGGGGACAAATCAGCATAAAATTGTAGGTTGGAGTTGTCAGGGCCATTGATTGTCTGCAGCTTTCTGGTCCCTGAAAGCAGGATGGCAGCAGGATGGCAGCAAAGGTCTCTTTCAGATATATCATTAAGTCTTAGATGGCCCTCGGTATACGCCGTACCCTGATGTTATGGTGGCGAGACCGATTCTCCAAGTCTTCTATCTTGTCCGTTAGTTCCATAATGTGGATCGTGTTTTGATCAATTGAAGACCTGTCTCGTTCTTGCGCCTCCACCAGCTAGTCTGCTGTCTCTTCTAGTAAGTGAGTATGTTGTCCCAATTCCTTCAAGTCTTTTCTTAGTGATTCGATCGCCTTAGCCAGAAGCTGCTTAATTGTGCCTACTGATCTAGCCGAGAGGATGATATGTTGACTAGATAGTTTAGGGATGTCCTCTTGATCTGAAGAGTCCGGGTGGTCAGAGGCGGAGTCTGAGACGTGGGTTTGGCAGCTTTAGGCGGAAAGTGCTCCCGTATGCCTTTTGTCAAGGTCCCCTCTTGCCTTTCCTCATGATTGAGATTGGAGACTTTTTTGGTCAAGAAAGTTTTGTCTCTATGATGCAGGTGGAGACAGTTTAGAAACAATAAAGCTGTGACTTGACTTGCATTAGATTGCAGTTGCTGTTTTTGGAAGAAAGTCTAGTGACAATTGTGATGCTAGTCAGAGCCCCCTTAGGGTACATGTTTACATTGTTTGATTTAGAGTCTTTTGAGCAGTAGATATGGTGGAGGCATATATGTCTGTGGCACCATGGTAAAAAAAAAAAAAAAAAACAGGCTCCTTGAAGCCTTTAGTTTGTAACGTAGGTCTCTATGAGATCCCATGGGAGGTAGATAAGTTGGTAATCATCCGGAATGTAAGTGCCTACTTAGGGCAGTCAGGAGTCTATTTGTAAAAAGACTCAAGACCTTACATTTTCAGGCTTTTATTAGTGTAATTTAAACAAAGCAATAGATCATTTTAACATGTAATTTTGTGCTCTTTCACACCAGGAAGAGCACTTATGGTGAGGTAATTATCCCTTTAATTTACGGATATTTAATTCTATTGTCTGTATAGTATTTATTACAATGTTTAAAAAGATGTGTATATTTATGCACTGATTTACTATTGTTAGTTGTTATCACGTAATACACTGGAGGTGTTCACTTGTATTCTGGATTTCTAAATGTTTGTGGAGCTTATTTACTTTCAAACTCCTATTTTAAAACGTTGTCTACTTTGTCACCCCTGCCATTGTACAATTATACTCCAGAACTAGTTTAGATTTTAGTGATACTTCTTTACTATTCTTGGACTTTATGGGCACCATCAGCCTTGTTAAATTGAGATTTGGACAATTGAATAGGGCTCTATATAAGCACATAGCATATTTTTTTACAGATTTTTTTTAGTTTGTGAAGACCTTGCTTTTGGATAGAAGTTCACTAACTAAAAACTTCTGTAAAAAATATATGCTCTGTGCTTACATAGGGCCCTTTTCAATTGGCCGAATCGCAAATTAATGTCAGCATCGTGCACTGTGCTAAGTAGCCAGATTTCCATTTTTTTGTTGCTATTTAAGAGTTTCCCTCTCTGGAACACCAAAATCTTACCTCTTTTTAGTTTTTGAGTGGAAATACTATGTGCAATAGACTTGGGAGCAGGAATAGTAAAGGCTAAGGCTTAAATCTGGGAGCATGGGCATATTTATGTTATATACTGTCCTAGGCCATTTAGATTTGTACACTCCCAAGCCCAACTTTAGCTCCTCCTTTCCTCGTTCTATACCTCAAATCATAAGTTTATGTTTTTATGGATATTTCTGGTACATTAGGAATTGTCAAGTGCACTTACAGACAGAAATGTCACTGCATATAGACATGTATGTATATATACAACCATATTTCAATGTACTTCATTCAGACAGCCAGCTGCCCTGTGAAAATATGCAGCCCTAAGCCTGGGCCTTGTGAGCCTGGGCAGAAAAACACCCCTGTCAGAGAGCCAAACTGGCTATGTGTCGAGGTCTGAGCAGGTTTTCTCCTGACCGGGTTCAAGCTCAGACTTCTGTATTATAAACATTTGAACATAAATAAAAAGTATAAAGATTTGTGCACTCCTACTTATCATTTGAAAAAAAAAAACTCCAGGCGAAACGCATCATGTTAAGCACAAAAATGCTCTCCTTTACTTAAAGGAGTATATGCAATATTCTAGCCTGATTTCTAAACCTATATACTAGGTAAAGGAGAATTGCTGGCACATTCATATATTATACCACAAGAAGTATTTAGCAAAATATATTTAATTATACTGCTGCAAAAAACAAATATTACAAGCAATTAAATACATCTTGCTAAATATAAATTGTAAATTATTTTTGCTACCTAACTAATACGACAAATTTGCAGGCAATACCAGCATATCCAAAAATTATTTTGAGCTGGTAATTTTATATTACGTATCCTAAGGAAATTACAGGAGTCATCTTCCTTTTTAGATCTCATTGAGAAATGGATTTAGTTGCAACCTACAGATGGGCATCTTTACCAGTATAATACTTGTGTAACTACTTTTGTTACATAGTTTATGATGCCCAACTTTATTCAATAAGTTTAACATATTTTTGCAGGGTGCCACAGTTTTCAAGTTTTATGATTTACCAATAAAATTTATTTTTTTAATATCACCTATTAGTTCAAGAGTGTGCCTCTAAAATTTTCCACAAACATTTATTTAAAAAAATTGGCTTTATCCTGAAGATACAGGCAGCACCACCATCATGGAAAGATGTCTATTGAGCAATATTTACAATCACATATAGGCAGTGAGAAAAATCACCCATGTATACAATTTTTTTATTTATTAAAATGTATAAAATACACCAATATTAAACTTATCTCTATTAAACGCATGTGTGTTCATTTTAGGTTCTATTAATAAAACTGCATTTTATTCTATTTAAATATTACATATAATATATATATAATCAGGTGAAAATCTGAAATTGTGGGAGGGTCCCTCTCACCACGTCACCTATTTAAACCCTACTCACCTGTCCTCATCAAGCCTGCTGACAGTCAATTAGTTTGTTGAATCTCTGCCGGGCTGCTCACTCGCCTGTCCTCCCTGCGAATCCTCGTGCTTCTCTGGCTCAGTAAGTCCCTGCACCCCCATCTACCTGCCTTTCCTCCCTCTACTACCCCGTCTCATCACGCTCCCACTGCCCATCTCGTCTCCCGGCAGCTGTCCACTCGCCCTCTCCCGCAGAGAGCTTTTGTCTGCCGCACCTACCCTCTGGCTCCCCTCTATGCTTACCTCGCCGGTCGCCCCGCTCACCCCACTTACTCTCTTTCATCTGCACCCCGTCCCCTATCTCTTCCTCCCCGCTCTCCTACACTCGCTGCGCCTGCGAGCTCTCCCGCTGCACGCCATTCCTCCCTACACACAATGTGTCCCCTCACACGGCCCCTGTGTGTGTGTACACATATTCAATCCCTTCATGTAACACTGCTGGTGACATTATCCCAACAATGTGTCCCCTCACACGGCCCCTGTGTGTGTGTGTATGTACACATATACATTCCCTCCATGTCACTCTGCTGGTGACATTATACCCTCAATGTGTCCCCTCACACGGCCCCTGTGTGTGTGTATGTACACATATACATTCCCTCCATGTCACACCGCTGGTGACATTATACCCTCAATGTGTCCCCTCACACGGCCCCTGTGTGTGTGTGTGTGTACACATATACATTCCCCCCATGTCACTCTGCTGGTGACATTATACCCGCAATGTGTCCCCTCACACGGCTTCTGTGTGTGTGTATGTACACATATACATTCCCTCCATGTCACACTGCTGGTGACATTATACCCTCAATGTGTCCCCTCACACGGCCCCTGTGTGTGTGTATTTACACATATACATACCCTCCATGTCACACTGCTGGTGACATTATACCCTCAATGTGTCCCCTCACACGGCCCCTGTGTGTGTGTATGTACACATATACATTCCCTCCATGTCACACTGCTGGTGACATTGTACCCTCAATGTGTCCCCTCACACGGCCCCTGTGTGTGTGTTTATGTACACATATACATTCCCTCCATGTCACTCTGCTGGTGACATTATACCCTCAATGTGTCCCCTCACACGGCCCCCGTGTGTGTGTATGTACACATATACATTCCCTCCATGTCACTCTGCTGGTGACATTATACCCTCAATGTGTCCGCTCACACGGCCCCTGTGTGTGTGTATGTACACATATACATTCCCTCCATGTCACTCTGCTGGTGACATTATACCCTCAATGTGTCCCCTCACACGGCCCCTGTGTGTGTGTATGTACACATATACATTCCCTCCATGTCACACTGCTGGTGACATTATACCCTCAATGTGTCCCCTCACACGGCCCCTGTGTGTGTGTATGTACACATATACATTCCCTTCATGTCACACCGCTGGTGACATTATACCCTCAATGTGTCCCCTCACACGGCCCCTGTGTGTGTGTGTATGTACACATATACATTCCCTCCATGTCATTCTGCTGGTGACATTATACCCTCAATGTGTCCCCTCACACGGCCCCTGTGTGTGTATGTACACATATACATTCCCTCCATGTCACACTGCTGGTGACATTATACCCTCAATGTGACCCCTCACACGGCCCCTGTGTGTGTGTATGTACACATATACATTCCCTCCATGTCACACTGCTAATGACATTATACTCTCAATGTGTCCCCTCACACGGCCCCTGTGTGTGTGTGTATGTACACATATACATTCCCTCCATGTCACACTGCTGGTGACATTATACCCTCAATGTGTCCCCTCCCACGGCCCCTGTGTGTGTGTATGTACACATATACATACCCTCCATGTCACTCTGCTGGGGACATTATACCCTCAATGTGTCCCCTCACACGGCCCCTGTGTGTGTATGTATGTACACATATACATTCCCTCCATGTCACACTGCTGGTGACATTATACCCTCTGTAACAGTACCACCCACACATAGAAGGGGGCGCCCAGGCCGTTTTAGCCGATCCGCCCGTCCAGTGCTATAGGGACAGCTACTGCAGGACACCCAATTACCCAAGAACTGGATCCAAGGGGAATATACTCCAAGCCTGCAACTGGAACCTCACGAATAGCCGCTAGCAGCTGAACAGGAAAAGCACCCCAAGATGGGACCCTCCTGGCAGTCAGTCTGCAACAGCATCCCATGAATTCCCCCAAGCACGAGACACAAGCTCTGTGGTTGAGGGTCAAGCAGAGAACTCACTTCTTTATTAAAACCAAAACATATATAAAAAACCATTTCCACATACACCGTAGGGGCAGTGACTACCTTTGGTCAACCCCTAATTACCTATGGCCAATCAGACAGGGTAGGAACCATGAGACTCCTCCCATGGGCCACCCCCAGGCGTGGCTACTATGCTCATTCTCACCCAGACTGTCCCCGTGGACACTTCCTGTTTCCTCCTGGACTATGCCCCTGGGGAAACCCCATACACTGGCCCTTTGTTCAAGTCCTGGCGACACCCTGTGTTTACCTAATGGGGGGATGGTCAGACTCTGTAACACATTTCTACACATTTTTCATAACTTTAAAAGTATGCATCACATTCACATAAAACATACATTTTCAGAATCAGCATACTCCAAATACAAACATGTGTCAAAATGATACAAATTGGTCCAGTGGTTCAAAAGTTAGATCACAGTCCTTTCTGACCAAATGAAGCATGGCTTTGTAGGGGGAAAGTCAACATGGGCCGTAGTCAAACGGCAGAATGTGTGCAACCAAGCTTCTCCAATTCGCAGTGACGAGACTGATCTCGTCACACCCTCAATGTGTCCCCTCACACGGCCCCTGTGTGTGTGTATGTACACATATACATTCCCTCCATGTCACACTGCTGGTGACATTATACCCTCAATGTGTCCCCTCACATGGCCCCTGTGTGTGTGTATGTACACATATACATTCCCTCCATGTCACACTGCTGGTGACATTATACCCTCAATGTGTCCCCTCACACAGCCCCTGTGTGTGTGTGTATGTACACATATACATTCCCTCCATGTCACACTGCTGGTGACATTATACCCTCAATGTGTCCCCTCACACGGCCCCTGTGTGTGTGTATGTACACATATACATTCCCTCCATGTCACACCGCTGGTGACATTATACCCTCAATGTGTCCCCTCACACGGCCCCTGTGTGTGTGTGTGTGTACACATATACATTCCCCCCATGTCACTCTGCTGGTGACATTATACCCGCAATGTGTCCCCTCACACGGCTTCTGTGTGTGTGTATGTACACATATACATTCCCTCCATGTCACACTGCTGGTGACATTATACCCTCAATGTGTCCCCTCACACGGCCCCTGTGTGTGTGTATGTACACATATACATACCCTCCATGTCACACTGCTGGTGACATTATACCCTCAATGTGTCCCCTCACATGGCCCCTGTGTGTGTGTATGTACACATATACATTCCCTCCATGTCACACTGCTGGTGACATTGTACCCTCAATGTGTCCCCTCACACGGCCCCTGTGTGTGTGTTTATGTACACATATACATTCCCTCCATGTCACTCTGCTGGTGACATTATACCCTCAATGTGTCCGCTCACACGGCCCCTGTGTGTGTGTATGTACACATATACATTCCCTTCATGTCACACCGCTGGTGACATTATACCCTCAATGTGTCCCCTCACACGGCCCCTGTGTGTGTGTGTATGTACACATATACATTCCCTCCATGTCACACTGCTGGTGACATTATACCCTCAATGTGTCCCCTCACACGGCCCCTGTGTGTGTATGTACACATATACATTCCCTCCATGTCACACTGCTGGTGACATTATACCCTCAATGTGACCCCTCACACGGCCCCTGTGTGTGTGTATGTACACATATACATTCCCTCCATGTCACACTGCTAATGACATTATACTCTCAATGTGTCCCCTCACACGGCCCCTGTGTGTGTGTATGTACACATATACATTCCCTCCATGTCACTCTGCTGGTGACATTATACCCTCAATGTGTCCCCTCACACGGCCCCTGTGTGTGTGTATGTACACATATACATTCCCTCCATGTCACTCTGCTGGGGACATTATACCCTCAATGTGTCCCCTCACACGGCCCCTGTGTGTGTGTGTATGTACACATATACATTCCCTCCATGTCACACTGCTGGTGACATTATACCCTCAATGTGTCCCCTCCCACGGCCCCTGTGTGTGTGTATGTACACATATACATACCCTCCATGTCACTCTGCTGGGGACATTATACCCTCAATGTGTCCCCTCACACGGCCCCTGTGTGTGTATGTATGTACACATATACATTCCCTCCATGTCACACTGCTGGTGACATTATACCCTCTGTAACGGTACCACCCACACATAGAAGGGGGCGCCCAGGCTGTTTTAGCCGATCCGCCCGTCCAGTGCTATAGGGACAGCTACTGCAGGACACCCAATTACCCAAGAACTGGATCCAAGGGGAATATACTCCAAGCCTGCAACTGGAACCTCACGAATAGCCGCTAGCAGCTGAACAGGAAAAGCACCCCAAGATGGGACCCTCCTGGCAGTCAGTCTGCAACAGCATCCCATGAATTCCCCCAAGCACGAGACACAAGCTCTGTGGTTGAGGGTCAAGCAGAGAACTCACTTCTTTATTAAAACCAAAACATATATAAAAAACCATTTCCACATACACCGTAGGGGCAGTGACTACCTTTGGTCAACCCCTAATTACCTATGGCCAATCAGACAGGGTAGGAACCATGAGACTCCTCCCATGGGCCACCCCCAGGCGTGGCTACTATGCTCATTCTCACCCAGACTGTCCCCGTGGACACTTCCTGTTTCCTCCTGGACTATGCCCCTGGGGAAACCCCATACACTGGCCCTTTGTTCAAGTCCTGGCGACACCCTGTGTTTACCTAATGGGGGGATGGTCAGACTCTGTAACACATTTCTACACATTTTTCATAACTTTAAAAGTATGCATCACATTCACATAAAACATACATTTTCAGAATCAGCATACTCCAAATACAAACATGTGTCAAAATGATACAAATTGGTCCAGTGGTTCAAAAGTTAGATCACAGTCCTTTCTGACCAAATGAAGCATGGCTTTGTAGGGGGAAAGTCAACATGGGCCGTAGTCAAACGGCAGAATGTGTGCAACCAAGCTTCTCCAATTCGCAGTGACGAGACTGATCTCGTCACACCCTCAATGTGTCCCCTCACACGGCCCCTGTGTGTGTGTATGTACACATATACATTCCCTCCATGTCACACTGCTGGTGACATTATACCCTCAATGTGTCCCCTCACACGGCCCCTGTGTGTGTGTATGTACACATATACATTCCCTCCATGTCACACTGCTGGTGACATTATACCCTCAATGTGTCCCCTCACATGGCCCCTGTGTGTATGTATGTACACATATACATTCCCTCCATGTCACACTGCTGGTGACATTATACCCTCAATGTGTCCCCTCACACGGCCCCTGTGTGTGTGTGTATGTACACATATACATTCCCTCCATGTCACTCTGCTGGTGACATTATACCCTCAATGTGTCCCCTCAAACGGCCCCTGTGTGTGTGTGTATGTACACATATACATTCCCTCCATGTCACTCTGCTGGTGACATTATACCCTCAATGTGTCCCCTCACAGGGCCCCTGTGTGTGTGTGTATGTACACATATACATTCCCTCCATGTCACACTGCTGGAGACATTATACCCTCAATGTGTCCCCTCACACGGCCCCTGTGTGTGTGTGTATGTACACATATACATTCCCTCCATGTCACTCTGCTGGTGACATTATACCCTCAATGTGTCCCCTCACAGGGCCCCTGTGTGTGTGTGTATGTACACATATACATTCCCTCCATGTCACACTGCTGGAGACATTATACCCTCAATGTGTCCCCTCACACGGCCCCTGTGTGTGTGTGTGTATGTACACATATACATTCCCTCCATGTCACACTGCTGGAGACATTATACCCTCAATGTGACCCCTCACATGGCCCCTGTGTGTGTGTGTATGTACACATATACATTCCCTCCATGTCACACCGCTGGTGACATTATACCCACAATGTGTCCCCTCACACGGCCCCTGTGTGTGTGTGTGTATGTATGTACACATATACATTCCCTCCATGTCACTCTGCTGGTGACATTATACCCTCAATGTGTCCCCTCACACGGCCCCTGTGTGTGTATGTATGTACACATATACATTCCCTCCATGTCACTCTGCTGGTGACATTATACCCTCAATGTGTCCCCTCACATGGCCCCTGTGTGTGTGTATGTACACAGATACATTCCCTCCATGTCACACTGCTGGTGACATTATACCCTCAATGTGTCCCCTCACATGGCCCCTGTGTGTATGTATGTACACATTTACATTCCCTCCATGTCACACTGCTGGTGACATTATACCCTCAATGTGTCCCCTCACACGGCCCCTGTGTGTGTATGTATGTACACATATACATTCCCTCCATGTCACTCTGCTGGTGACATTATACCCTCAATGTGTCCCTTCACACGGCCCCTGTGTGTGTGTGTATGTACACATATTCATTCCCTCCATGTCACTCTGCTGGTGACATTATACCCTCAATGTGTCCCCTCACACGGCCCCTGTGTGTGTGTATGTACACATATACATTCCCTCCATGTCACTCTGCTGGTGACATTATACCCTCAATGTGTCCCCTCACACGGCCCCTGTGTGTGTATGTACACATATACATTCCTTCCATGTAACACTGCTGGTGACATTATACACTCAATGTGTCCCCTCACATGGCCCCTGTGTGTGTGTATGTACACATATACATTCCCTCCATGTCACTCTGCTGGTGACATTATACCCTCAATGTGTCCCCTCACACGGCCCCTGTGTGTGTGTATGTACACATATACATTCCCTCCATGTCACACTGCTGGTGACATTATACCCTCAATGTGTCCCCTCACACGGCCCCTGTGTGTGTGTATGTACACATATACATTCCCTCCATGTCACTCTGCTGGTGACATTATACCCTCAATGTGTCCCCTCACACGGCCCCCGTGTGTATGTATGTACACATATACATTCCCTCCATGTCACACTGCTGGAGACATTATACCCTCAATGTGTCCCCTCACACGACCCCTGTGTGTGTGTATGTACACATATACATTCCCTCCATGTCACACTGCTGGAGACATTATACCCTCAATGTGTCCCCTCACACGGCCCCTGTGTGTGTGTATGTACACATATACATTCCCTCCATGTCACACTGCTGGTGACATTATACCCTCAATGTGTCCCCTCACACGGCCCCTGTGTGTGTGTGTGTGTATGTACACATATACATTCCCTCCATGTCATTCTGCTGGTGACATTATACCCTCAATGTGTCCCCTCACACGGCCCCTGTGTGTGTGTATGTACACATATACATTCCCTCCATGTCACACTGCTGGTGACATTATACCCTCATTGTGTCCCCTCACACGGCCCCTGTGTGTGTGTATGTACACATATACATTCCCTCCATGTCACACTGCTGGTGACATTATACCCTCATTGTGTCCCCTCACACGGCCCCTGTGTGTGTGTATGTACACATATACATTCCCTCCATGTCACTCTGCTGGTGACATTATACTCTCAATGTGTCCCCTCACACGGCCCCTGTGTGTGTGTATGTACACATATACATTCCCTCCATGTCACACTGCTGGTGACATTATACCCTCAATGTGTCCCCTCACACGGCCCCTGTGTGTGTGTATGTACACATATACATTACCTCCATGTCACTCTGCTGGTGACATTATACCCTCAATGTGTCCCCTCACACGGCCCCTGTATGTGTGTATGTACACATATACATTCCCTCCATGTCACACTGCTGGTGACATTATACCCTCAATGTGTCCCCTCACACGGCCCCTGTGTGTGTGTATGTACACATATACATTCCCTCCATGTCACACTGCTGGTGACATTATACCCTCAATGTGTCCCCTCACACGGCCCCTGTGTGTGTGTATGTACACATATACATTCCCTCCATGTCACTCTGCTGGTGACATTATACCCTCAATGTGTCCCCTCACACGGCCCCTGTGTGTGTGTATGTACACATATACATTACCTCCATGTCACTCTGCTGGTGACATTATACCCTCAATGTGTCCCCTCACACGGCCCCTGTGTGTGTGTATATGTACACATATACATTCCCTCCATGTCACTCTGCTGGTGACATTATACCCTCAATGTGTCCCCTCACACGGCCCCTGTGTGTGTATGTACACATATACATTCCCTCCATGTCACACTGCTGGTGACATTATACCCTCAATATGTCCCCTCACACGGCCCCTGTGTGTGTGTATGTACACATATACATTCCCTCCATGTCACACCGCTGGTGACGTTATACCCACAATGTGTACCCTCACACGGCCCCTGTGTGTGTATGTACACATATACATTCCCTCCATGTCACTCTGCTGGTGACATTATACCCTCAATGTGTCCCCTCACACGGCCCCTGTGTGTATGTATGTACACATATACATTCCCTCCATGTCACTCTGCTGGTGACATTATACCCTCAATGTGTCCCCTCACACGGCCCCTGTGTGTGTATGTATGTACACATATACATTCCCTCCATGTCACTCTGCGGTGACATTATCCCTCAATGTGTCCCCTCACACGGCCCCTGTGTGTGTGTATGTAGACATATACATTCCCTCCATGTCACTCTGCTGGTGACATTATACCCTCCATGTGTCCCCTCACACGGCCCCTGTGTGTGTGTATGTACACATATACATTCCCTCCATGTCACACTGCTGGTGACATTATACCCTCAATGTGTCCCCTCACACGGCCCCTGTGTGTGTGTGTATGTACACATATACATTCCCTCCATGTCACTCTGCTGGTGACATTATACCCTCAATGTGTCCCCTCACACGGCCCCTGTGTGTGTGTATGTACACATATACATTCCCTCCATGTCACACTGCTGGTGACATTATATCCTCAGTGTGTCCCCTCACACGGCCCCTGTGTGTGTGTATGTACACATAAACATTCCCTCCATGTCACACCGCTGGTGACATTATACCCGCAATGTGTCCCCTCACACGGCCCCTGTGTGTGTGTGTGTATGTACACATATACATTCCCTCCATGTCACACTGCTGGTGACATTATACCCTCAATGTGTCCCCTCACACGGTCCCTGTGTGTGTGTATGTACACATATAGATTCCCTCCATGTCACACTGCTGGTGACATTATACCCTCAATGTGTCCCCTCACACGGCCCCTGTGTGTATGTATGTACACATATACATTCCCTCCATGTCACACTGCTGGTGACATTATACCCTCAATGTGTCCCCTCACACGGCCCCTGTGTGTATGTATGTACACATATACATTCCCTCCATGTCACTCTGCTGGTGACATTATACCCTCAATGTGTCCCCTCACACGGCCCCTGTGTGTGTGTGTATGTACACATATACATTCCCTCCATGTCACTCTGCTGGTGACATTATACCCTCAATGTGTCCCCTCACACGGCCCCTGTGTGTGTGTATGTACACATATACATTCCCTCCATGTCACACTGCTGGTGACATTATACCCTCAATGTGTACCCTCACACGGCCCCTGTGTGTGTGTATGTACACATATACATTCCCTCCATGTCACTCTGCTGGTGACATTATACCCTCAATGTGTCCCCTCACACGGCCCCTGTGTGTGTGTATGTACACATATACATTCCCTCCATGTCACACTCCTGGTGACATTATACCCTCAATGTGTCCCCTCACACGGCCCCTGTGTGTGTGTATGTACACATATACATTCCCTCCATGTCACCCTGCTGGTGACATTATACCCTCTATGTGTCCCCTCACACGGCCCCTGTGTTTGTGTATGTACACATATACATTCCCTCCATGTCACTCTGCTGGTGACATTATACCCTCAATGTGTCCCCTCACACGGCCCCTGTGTTTGTGTATGTACACATATACATTCCCTCCATGTCACTCTGCTGGTGACATTATACCCTCAATGTGTCCCCTCACACGGCCCCTGTGTGTGTGTATGTACACATATACATTCCCTCCATGTCACACTGCTGGTGACATTATACCCTCAATGTGTCCCCTCACACGGCCCCTGTGTGTGTGTATGTACACATATACATTCCCTCCATGTCACACTGCTGGTGACATTATACCCTCAATGTGTCCCCTCACATGGCCCCTGTGTGTGTGTATGTACACATTTACATTCCCTCCATGTCACACCGCTGGTGACATTATACCCTCAATGTGTCCCCTCACACGGCCCCTGTGTGTGTGTATGTACACATATACATTCCCTCCATGTCACACTGCTGGTGACATTATACCCTCAATGTGTCCCCTCACATGGCCCCTGTGTGTGTGTATGTACACATATACATTCCCTCCATGTCACACCGCTGGTGACATTATACCCTCAATGTGTCCCCTCACACGGCCCCTGTGTGTGTGTATGTACACATTTACATTCCCTCCATGTCACACTGCTGGTGACATTATACCCTCAATGTGTCCCCTCACACGGCCCCTGTGTGTGTGTATGTACACATATACATTCCCTCCATGTCACACCGCTGGTGACATTATACCCTCAATGTGTCCCCTCACACGGCCCCTGTGTGTGTGTATGTACACATATACATTCCCTCCATGTCACACGCTGGTGACATTATACCCTCAATGTGTCCCCTCACACGGCCCCTGTGTGTGTGTATGTACACATATACATTCCCTCCATGTCACACTGCTGGTGACATTATACCCTCAATGTGTCCCCTCACACGGCCCCTGTGTGTGTGTATGTACACATATACATTCCCTCCATGTCACACTGCTGGTGACATTATACCCTCAATGTGTCCCCTCACACGGCCCCTGTGTGTGTGTGTATGTACACATATACATTCCCTCCATGTCACTCTGCTGGTGACATTATACCCTCAATGTGTCCCATCACACGGCCCCTGTGTGTGTGTATGTACACATATACATTCCCTCCATGTCACACTGCTGGTGACATTATACCCTCAATGTGTCCCCTCACACGGCCCCTGTGTGTGTGTGTATGTACACATATACATTCCCTCCATGTCACTCTGCTGGTGACATTATACCCTCAATGTGTCCCCTCACACGGCCCCTGTGTGTGTATATGTACACATATACATTCCCTCCATGTCACTCTGCTGGTGACATTATACCCTCAATGTGTCTCATCACACGGCCCCTGTGTGTGTATGTACACATATACATTCTCTCCATGTCACTCTGCTGGTGACATTATACCCTCAATGTGTCCCCTCACACGGCCCCTGTGTGTGTATATGTACACATATACATTCCCTCCATGTCACTCTGCTGGTGACATTATACCCTCAATGTGTCCCCTCACACGGCCCCTGTGTGTGTGTGTATGTACACATATACATTCTCTCCATGTCACTCTGCTGGTGACATTATACCCTCAATGTGTCCCCTCACACGGCCCCTGTGTGTGTGTGTGTATGTACACATATTCAATCCCTCCATGTCACACTGCTGGTGACATTATACCCTCAATGTGTCCCCTCACATGCCCGCTGTGTGTGTGTATGTACACATATACATTCCCTCCATGTCACTCTGCTGGTGACATTATACCCTCAATGTGTCCCCTCACACGGCCCCTGTGTGTATGTATGTACACATATACATTCCCTCCATGTCACACTGCTGGTGACATTATACCCTCAATGTGTCCCCTCACACGGCCCCTGTGTGTGTATGTACACATATACATTCCCTCCATGTCACTCTGCTGGTGACATTATACCCTCAATGTGTCCCCTCACACGGCCCCTGTGTGTGTGTGTATGTACACATATACATTCCCTCCATGTCACTCTGCTGGTGACATTATACCCTCAATGTGTCCCCTCACACGGCCCCTGTGTGTGTGTGTATGTACACATATACATTCCCTCCATGTCACACCGCTGGTGACATTATACCCTCAATGTGTCCCCTCACACGGCCCCTGTGTGTGTGTATGTACACATATACATTCCCTCCATGTCACTCTGCTGGTGACATTATACCCTCAATGTGTCCCCTCACACGGCCCCTGTGTGTATGTATGTACACATATACATTCCCTCCATGTCACACTGCTGGTGACATTATACCCTCAATGTGTCCCCTCACACGGCCCCTGTGTGTGTGTATGTACACATATACATTCCCTCCATGTCACACTGCTGGTGACATTATACCCTCAATGTGTCCCCTCACACGGCCCCTGTGTGTGTGTATGTACACATATACATTCCCTCCACGTCACACTGCTGGTGACATTATACCCTCAATGTGTCCCCTCACACGGCCCCTGTGTGTGTGTATGTACACATATACATTCCCTCCACGTCACACTGCTGGTGACATTATACCCTCAATGTGTCCCCTCACACGGCCCCTGTGTGTGTGTATGTACACATATACATTCCCTCCATGTCACACTGCTGGTGACATTATACCCTCAATGTGTCCCCTCACACGGCCCCTGTGTGTGTGTATGTACACATATACATTCCCTCCACGTCACACTGCTGGTGACATTATACCCTCAATGTGTCCCCTCACACGGCCCCTGTGTGTGTGTATGTACACATATACATTCCCTCCATGTCACACTGCTGGTGACATTATACCCTCAATGTGTCCCCTCACACGGCCCCTGTGTGTGTGTATGTACACATATACATTCCCTCCATGTCACACTGCTGGTGACATTATACCCTCAATGTGTCCCCTCACACGGCCCCTGTGTGTGTGTGTATGTACACATATACATTCCCTCCATGTCACACTGCTGGTGACATTATACCCTCAATGTGTCCCCTCACACGGCCCCTGTGTGTGTATGTATGTACACATATACATTCCCTCCATGTCACTCTGCTGGTGACATTATACCCTCAATGTGTCCCCTCACACGGCCCCTGTGTGTGTGTATGTACACATATACATTCCCTCCATGTCACACCGCTGGTGACATTATACCCTCAATGTGTCCCCTCACACGGCCCCTGTGTGTGTGTGTATGTACACATATACATTCCCTCCATGTCACTCTGCTGGTGACATTATACCCTCAATGTGTCCCCTCACACGGCCCCTGTGTGTGTGTGTATGTACACATATACATTCCCTCCATGTCACTCTGCTGGTGACATTATACCCTCAATGTGTCCCCTCACACGGCCCCTGTGTGTGTGTATGTACACATATACATTCCCTCCATGTCACTCTGCTGGTGACATTATACCCTCAATGTGTCCCCTCACACGGCCCCTGTGTGTGTTGTATGTACACATATACATTCCCTCCATGTCACACTGCTGGTGACATTATACCCTCAATGTGTCCCCTCACACGGCCCCTGTGTGTGTGTATGTACACATATACATTCCCTCCATGTCACTCTGCTGGTGACATTATACCCTCAATGTGTCCCCTCACACGGCCCCTGTGTGTGTATGTACACATATACATTCCCTCCATGTCACACTGCTGGTGACATTATACCCTCAATGTGTCCCCTCACACGGCCCCTGTGTGTGTGTATGTACACATATACATTCCCTCCATGTCACACTGCTGGTGACATTATACCCTCAATGTGTCCCCTCACACGGCCCCTGTGTGTGTGTGTGTATGTACACATATACATTCCCTCCATGTCACTCTGCTGGTGACATTATACCCTCAATGTGTCCCCTCACACGGCCCCTGTGTGTGTGTGTATGTACACATATACATTCCCTCCATGTCACACTGCTGGTGACATTATACCCTCAATGTGTCCCCTCACACGGCCCCTGTGTGTGTGTATGTACACATATACATTCCCTCCATGTCACACTGCTGGAGACATTATACCCTCAATGTGTCCCCTCACACGGCCCCTGTGTGTGTGTATGTACACATATACATTCCATCCATGTCACACTGCTGGTGACATTATACCCTCAATGTGTCCCCTCACACGGCCCCTGTGTGTGTGTATGTACACATATACATTCCCTCCATGTCACTCTGCTGGTGACATTATACCCTCAATGTGTCCCCTCACACGGCCCCTGTGTGTGTGTGTGTATGTACACATATACATTCCCTCCATGTCACTCTGCTGGTGACATTATACCCTCAATGTGTCCCTCACACGGCTCCTGTGTGTGTGTATGTACACATATACATTCCCTCCATGTCACACCGCTGGTGACATTATACCCTCAATGTGTCCCCTCACACGGCCCCTGTGTGTGTGTATGTACACATATACATTCCCTCCATGTCACACTGCTGGTGACATTATACCCTCAATGTGTCCCCTCACACGGCCCCTGTGTGTGTGTATGTACACATATACATTCCCTCCATGTCACACTTCTGGTGACATTATACCCTCAATGTGTCCCCTCACACGGCCCCTGTGTGTGTGTATGTACACATATACATTCCCTCCATGTCACACTGCTGGTGACATTATACCCTCAATGTGTCCCCTCACACGGCCCCTGTGTGTGTGTATGTACACATATACATTCCCTCCATGTCACTCTGCTGGTGACATTATACCCTCAATGTGTCCCCTCACACGGCCCCTGTGTGTGTGTATGTACACATATACATTCCCTCCATGTCACTCTGCTGGTGACATTATACCCTCAATGTGTCCCCTCACACGGCCCCTGTGTGTGTGTATGTACACATATACATTCCCTCCATGTCACACTGCTGGTGACATTATACCCTCAATGTGTCCCCTCACACGGCCCCTGTGTGTGTGTATGTACACATATACATTCCCTCCATGTCACACTGCTGGTGACATTATACCCTCAATGTGTCCCCTCACACGGCCCCTGTGTGTGTGTATGTACACATATACATTCCCTCCATGTCACTCTGCTGGTGACATTATACCCTCAATGTGTCCCCTCACACGGCCCCTGTGTGTGTGTATGTACACATATACATTCCCTCCATGTCACTCTGCTGGTGACATTATACCCTCAATGTGTCCCCTCACACGGCCCCTGTGTGTGTGTATGTACACATATACATTCCCTCCATGTCACTCTGCTGGTGACATTATACCCTCAATGTGTCCTCTCACACGGCCCCTGTGTGTGTGTATGTACACATATACATTCCCTCCATGTCACACTGCTGGTGACATTATACCCTCAATGTGTCCCCTCACACGGCCCCTGTGTGTGTGTATGTACACATATACATTCCCTCCATGTCACACTGCTGGTGACATTATACCCTCAATGTGTCCCCTCACACGGCCCCCTGTGTGTGTGTATGTACACATATACATTCCCTCCATGTCACTCTGCTGGTGACATTATACCCTCAATGTGTCCCCTCACACGGCCCCTGTGTGTGTGTATGTACACATATACATTCCCTCCATGTCACACTGCTGGTGACATTATACCCTCAATGTGTCCCCTCACACGGCCCCTGTGTGTGTGTATGTACACATATACATTCCCTCCATGTCACTCTGCTGGTGACATTATACCCTCAATGTGTCCCCTCACACGGCCCCTGTGTGTGTGTATGTACACATATACATTCCCTCCATGTCACACTGCTGGTGACATTATACCCTCAATGTGTCCCCTCACACGGCCCCTGTGTGTGTGTATGTACACATATACATTCCCTCCATGTCACTCTGCTGGTGACATTATACCCTCAATGTGTCCCCTCACACGGCCCCTGTGTGTGTGTATGTACACATATACATTCCCTCCATGTCACTCTGCTGGTGACATTATACCCTCAATGTGTCCCCTCACACGGCCCCTGTGTGTGTGTATGTACACATATACATTCCCTCCATGTCACTCTGCTGGTGACATTATACCCTCAATGTGTCCCCTCACACGGCCCCTGTGTGTGTGTGTATGTACACATATACATTCCCTCCATGTCACTCTGCTGGTGACATTATACCCTCAATGTGTCCCCTCACACGGCCCCTGTGTGTGTGTATGTACACATATACATTCCCTCCATGTCACTCTGCTGGTGACATTATACCCTCAATGTGTCCCCTCACACGGCCCCTGTGTGTGTGTATGTACACATATACATTCCCTCCATGTCACACTGCTGGTGACATTATACCCTCAATGTGTCCCCTCACACGGCCCCTGTGTGTATGTATGTACACATATACATTCCCTCCATGTCACTCTGCTGGTGACATTATACCCTCAATGTGTCCCCTCACACGGCCCCTGTGGTGTGTGTATGTACACATATACATTCCCTCCATGTCACACTGCTGGTGACATTATACCCTCAATGTGTCCCCTCACACGGCCCCTGTGTGTGTGTGTATGTACACATATACATTCCCTCCATGTCACTCTGCTGGTGACATTATACCCTCAATGTGTCCCCTCACACGGCCCCTGTGTGTGTGTATGTACACATATACATTCCCTCCATGTCACACTGCTGGTGACATTATACCCTCAATGTGTCCCCTCACACGGCCCCTGTGTGTGTGTATGTACACATATACATTCCCTCCATGTCACTCTGCTGGTGACATTATACCCTCAATGTGTCCCCTCACACGGCCCCTGTGTGTGTGTATGTACACATATACATTCCCTCCTTGTCACTCTGCTGGTGACATTATACCCTCAATGTGTCCCCTCACACGGCCCCTGTGTGTGTATGTACACATATACATTCCCTCCATGTCACTCTGCTGGTGACATTATACCCTCAATGTGTCCCCTCACACGGCCCCTGTGTGTGTGTGTATGTACACATATACATTCCCTCCATGTCACACTGCTGGTGACATTATACCCTCAATGTGTCCCCTCACACGGCCCCTGTGTGTGTGTATGTACACATATACATTCCCTCCATGTCACACTGCTGGTGACATTATACCCTCAATGTGTCCCCTCACACGGCCCCTGTGTGTGTGTATGTACACATATACATTCCCTCCATGTCACTCTGCTGGTGACATTATACCCTCAATGTGTCCCCTCACACGGCCCCTGTGTGTGTGTATGTACACATATACATTCCCTCCATGTCACACAGCTGGTGACATTATACCCTCAATGTGTCCCCTCACACGGCCCCTGTGTGTGTGTATGTACACATATACATTCCCTCCATGTCACTCTGCTGGTGACATTATACCCTCAATGTGTCCCCTCACACGGCCCCTGTGTGTGTGTATGTACACATATACATTCCCTCCATGTCACACTGCTGGTGACATTATACCCTCAATGTGTCCCCTCACACGGCCCCTGTGTGTGTGTATGTACACATATACATTCCCTCCATGTCACACTGCTGGTGACATTATACCCTCAATGTGTCCCCTCACACGGCCCCTGTGTGTGTGTATGTACACATATACATTCCCTCCATGTCACTCTGCTGGTGACATTATACCCTCAATGTGTCCCCTCACACGGCCCCTGTGTGTGTGTATGTACACATATACATTCCCTCCATGTCACACCGCTGGTGACATTATACCCTCAATGTGTCCCCTCACACGGCCCCTGTGTGTGTGTATGTACACATATACATTCCCTCCATGTCACACTGCTGGTGACATTATACCCTCAATGTGTCCCCTCACACGGCCCCTGTGTGTGTGTATGTACACATATACATTCCCTCCATGTCACTCTGCTGGTGACATTATACCCTCAATGTGTCCCCTCACACGGCCCCTGTGTGTGTGTATGTACACATATACATTCCCTCCATGTCACTCTGCTGGTGACATTATACCCTCAATGTGTCCCCTCACACGGCCCCTGTGTGTGTGTATGTACACATATACATTCCCTCCATGTCACACTGCTGGTGACATTATACCCTCAATGTGTCCCCTCACACGGCCCCTGTGTGTGTGTATGTACACATATACATTCCCTCCATGTCACTCTGCTGGTGACATTATACCCTCAATGTGTCCCCTCACACGGCCCCTGTGTGTGTGTATGTACACATATACATTCCCTCCATGTCACACTGCTGGTGACATTATACCCTCAATGTGTCCCCTCACACGGCCCCTGTGTGTGTGTATGTACACATATACATTCCCTCCATGTCACACTGCTGGTGACATTATACCCTCAATGTGTCCCCTCACACGGCCCCTGTGTGTGTGTATGTACACATATACATTCCCTCCATGTCACACTGCTGGTGACATTATACCCTCAATGTGTCCCCTCACACGGCCCCTGTGTGTGTGTATGTACACATATACATTCCCTCCATGTCACACTGCTGGTGACATTATACCCTCAATGTGTCCCCTCACACGGCCCCTGTGTGTGTGTATGTACACATATACATTCCCTCCATGTCACACTGCTGGTGACATTATACCCTCAATGTGTCCCCTCACACGGCCCCTGTGTGTGTGTATGTACACATATACATTCCCTCCATGTCACACTGCTGGTGACATTATACCCTCAATGTGTCCCCTCACACGGCCCCTGTGTGTGTGTATGTACACATATACATTCCCTCCATGTCACACTGCTGGTGACATTATACCCTCAATGTGTCCCCTCACACGGCCCCTGTGTGTGTGTATGTACACATATACATTCCCTCCATGTCACACTGCTGGTGACATTATACCCTCAATGTGTCCCCTCACACGGCCCCTGTGTGTGTGTATGTACACATATACATTCCCTCCATGTCACACTGCTGGTGACATTATACCCTCAATGTGTCCCCTCACACGGCCCCTGTGTGTGTGTATGTACACATATACATTCCCTCCATGTCACTCTGCTGGTGACATTATACCCTCAATGTGTCCCTCACACGGCCCCTGTGTGTGTATGTACACATATACATTCCCTCCATGTCACTCTGCTGGTGACATTATACCCTCAATGTGTCCCCTCACACGGCCCCTGTGTGTGTGTATGTACACATATACATTCCCTCCATGTCACACTGCTGGTGACATTATACCCTCAATGTGTCCCCTCACACGGCCCCTGTGTGTGTGTATGTACACATATACATTCCCTCCATGTCACTCTGCTGGTGACATTATACCCTCAATGTGTCCCCTCACACGGCCCCTGTGTGTGTGTATGTACACATATACATTCCCTCCATGTCACACTGCTGGTGACATTATACCCTCAATGTGTCCCCTCACACGGCCCCTGTGTGTGTGTATGTACACATATACATTCCCTCCATGTCACTCTGCTGGTGACATTATACCCTCAATGTGTCCCCTCACACGGCCCCTGTGTGTGTGTATGTACACATATACATTCCCTCCATGTCACACTGCTGGTGACATTATACCCTCAATGTGTCCCCTCACACGGCCCCTGTGTGTGTGTATGTACACATATACATTCCCTCCATGTCACACTGCTGGTGACATTATACCCTCAATGTGTCCCCTCACACGGCCCCTGTGTGTGTGTATGTACACATATACATTCCCTCCATGTCACACTGCTGGTGACATTATACCCTCAATGTGTCCCCTCACACGGCCCCTGTGTGTGTGTATGTACACATATACATTCCCTCCATGTCACACTGCTGGTGACATTATACCCTCAATGTGTCCCCTCACACGGCCCCTGTGTGTGTGTATGTACACATATACATTCCCTCCATGTCACTCTGCTGGTGACATTATACCCTCAATGTGTCCCCTCACACGGCCCCTGTGTGTGTGTATGTACACATATACATTCCCTCCATGTCACACTGCTGGTGACATTATACCCTCAATGTGTCCCCTCACACGGCCCCTGTGTGTGTGTATGTACACATATACATTCCCTCCATGTCACACTGCTGGTGACATTATACCCTCAATGTGTCCCCTCACACGGCCCCTGTGTGTGTGTATGTACACATATACATTCCCTCCATGTCACACTGCTGGTGACATTATACCCTCAATGTGTCCCCTCACACGGCCCCTGTGTGTGTGTATGTACACATATACATTCCCTCCATGTCACACTGCTGGTGACATTATACCCTCAATGTGTCCCCTCACACGGCCCCTGTGTGTGTGTATGTACACATATACATTCCCTCCATGTCACACTGCTGGTGACATTATACCCTCAATGTGTCCCCTCACACGGCCCCTGTGTGTGTGTATGTACACATATACATTCCCTCCATGTCACTCTGCTGGTGACATTATACCCTCAATGTGTCCCCTCACACGGCCCCTGTGTGTGTGTATGTACACATATACATTCCCTCAATGTCACACTGCTGGTGACATTATACCCTCAATGTGTCCCCTCACACGGCCCCTGTGTGTGTGTATGTACACATATACATTCCCTCCATGTCACACTGCTGGTGACATTATACCCTCAATGTGTCCCCTCACACGGCCCCTGTGTGTGTGTATGTACACATATACATTCCCTCCATGTCACTCTGCTGGTGACATTATACCCTCAATGTGTCCCCTCACACGGCCCCTGTGTGTGTGTATGTACACATATACATTCCCTCCATGTCACTCTGCTGGTGACATTATACCCTCAATGTGTCCCCTCACACGGCCCCTGTGTGTGTGTATGTACACATATACATTCCCTCCATGTCACACTGCTGGTGACATTATACCCTCAATGTGTCCCCTCACACGGCCCCTGTGTGTGTGTATGTACACATATACATTCCCTCCATGTCACACTGCTGGTGACATTATACCCTCAATGTGTCCCCTCACACGGCCCCTGTGTGTGTGTATGTACACATATACATTCCCTCCATGTCACTCTGCTGGTGACATTATACCCTCAATGTGTCCCCTCACACGGCCCCTGTGTGTGTGTATGTACACATATACATTCCCTCCATGTCACTCTGCTGGTGACATTATACCTCAATGTGTCCCCTCACACGGCCCCTGTGTGTGTGTGTATGTACACATATACATTCCCTCCATGTCACACTGCTGGTGACATTATACCCTCAATGTGTCCCCTCACACGGCCCCTGTGTGTGTGTATGTACACATATACATTCCCTCCATGTCACACTGCTGGTGACATTATACCCTCAATGTGTCCCTCACCGGCCCCTGTGTGTGTGTATGTACACATATACATTCCCTCCATGTCACTCGCTGGTGACATTATACCCTCAATGTGTCCCCTCACACGGCCCCTGTGTGTGTGTATGTACACATATACATTCCCTCCATGTCACACTGCTGGTGACATTATACCCTCAATGTGTCCCCTCACAGTCCCCTGTGTGTGTGTATGTACACATATACATTCCCTCCATGTCACACTGCTGGTGACATTATACCCTCAATGTGTCCCTCACACGGCCCCTTTGTGTGTGTATGTACACATATACATTCCCTCCATGTCACTGCTGGTGACATTATACCCTCAATGTGTCCCCTGCCCCTGTGTGTGTGTATGTACACATATACATTCCCTCCATGTCACTCTGCTGGTGACATTATACCCTCAATGTGTCCCTCACACGGCCCCTGTGTGTATGTATGTACACATATACATTCCCTCCATGTCACTCTGCTGGTGACATTATACCCTCAATGTGTCCCCTCACACGGCCCCTGTGTGTATGTATGTACACATATACATTCCCTCCATGTCACACCGCTGGTGACATTATACCCTCAATGTGTCCCCTCACACGGGCCCTGTGTATGTATGTACACATATACATTCCCTCCATGTCACTCTGCTGGTGACATTATACCCTCAATGTGTCCCCTCACACGGCCCCTGTGTGTGTGTATGTACACATATACATTCCCTCCATGTCACACTGCTGGTGACATTATACCCTCAATGTGTCCCCCTCACACGGCCCCTGTGTGTAGTGTATGTACACATATACATTCCCTCCATGTCACACTGCTGGTGACATTATACCCTCAATGTGTCCCCTCACACGGCCCCTGTGTGTGTGTATGTACACATATACATTCCCTCCATGTCACTCTGCTGGTGACATTATACCCTCAATGTGTCCCCTCACACGGCCCCTGTGTGTGTGTATGTACACATATACATTCCCTCCATGTCACACTCTGCTGGTGACATTATACCCTCAATGTGTCCCCTCACACGGCCCCTGTGTGTGTATGTACACATATACATTCCCTCCATGTCACACTGCTGGTGACATTATACCCTCAATGTGTCCCCTCACACGGCCCCTGTGTGTGTGTATGTACACATATACATTCCCTCCATGTCACTCTGCTGGTGACATTATACCCTCAATGTGTCCCCTCACACGGCCCTGTGTGTGTGTGTATGTACACATATACATTCCCTCCATGTCACACTGCTGGTGACATTATACCCTCAATGTGTCCCCTCACACGGCCCCTGTGTGTGTGTATGTACACATATACATTCCCTCCATGTCACACTGCTGGTGACATTATACCCTCAATGTGTCCCCTCACACGGCCCCTGTGTGTGTGTATGTACACATATACATTCCCTCCATGTCACACATGCTGGTGACATTATACCCCTCAATGTGTCCCCCTCACACGGCCCCTGTGTGTAGTGTATGTACACATATACATTCCCTCCATGTCACACTGCTTGTGACATTATACCCTCAATGTGTCCCCCTCACACGGCCCCTGTGTGTGTGTATGTACACATATACATTCCCTCCATGTCACTCTGCTGGTGACATTATACCCTCAATGTGTCCCTCACACGGCCCCTGTGTGTTGTGTATGTACACATATACATTCCCTCCATGTCACACTGCTGGTGACATTATACCCTCAATGTGTCCCCTCACACGGCCCCTGTGTGTGTGTATGTACACATATACATTCCCTCCATGTCACACTGCTGGTGACATTATACCCCACAATGTGTCCCCTCACACGGCCCCTGTGTATGTATGTACACATATACATTCCCTCCATGTCACTCTGCTGGTGACATTATACCCTCAATGTGTCCCCTCACACGGCCCCTGTGTGTGTGTATGTACACATATACAATTCCCTCTCATGTCACTCTGCTGGTGACATTATACCCTCAATGTGACCCCTCACACGGCCCCTCTGTGTGTATGTATGTACACATATACATTCCCTCCATGTCACACTCGCTGGTGACATTATACCCTCAATGTGTCCCCTCACACGGCCCCTGTGTTGTGTGTATGTACACATATACATTCCCTCCATGTCACACTGCTGGTGACATTATACCCTCAATGTGTCCCCCTCACACGGCCCTTGTGTGTATGTATGTACACATATACTATTCCCTCCATGTCACTCTGCTGGTGACATTATACTCTCAATGAGTCCCCTCACACGGCCCCTGTGTGTGTGTATGTACACATATACATTCCCTCCATGTCACACTGCTGGTAACATATACCCTCAATGTGTCCCCTCACAAGGCCCCTGTGTGTGTGTATGTACACATATACATTCCCTCCATGTCACTCTGCTGGTGACATTATACCCTCAATGTGTCCCTCACACGGCCCCTGTGTGTGTGTATGTACACATATACATTCCCCTCCATGTCACTCTGCTGGTGACATTATACCCTCAATGTGTCCCCTCACACGGCCCCTGTGTGTATGTATGTACACATATACATTCCCTCCATGTCACTCTGCTGGTGACATTATACCCTCAATGTGTCCCCTCACACGGCCCCTGTGTGTGTGTATGTACACATATACATTCCCTCCATGTCACACTGCTGGTGACATTATACCCTCAATGTGTCCCCTCACACGGCCCCTGTGTGTATGTATGTACACATATACATTCCCTCCATGTCACACTGCTGGTGACATTATACCCTCAATGTGTCCCCTCACACGGCCCCTGTTGTGTGTGTATGTACACATATACATTCCCTCCATGTCACACCGCTGGTGACATTATACCCTCAATGTGTCCCCCTCACACGGCCCCTTGTGTGTGTATGTATGTACACATATACATTCCCCTCCATGTCACTCTGCTGGTGACATTTATACACTCAATGTGTCCCCTCACACGGCCCCTGTGTGTGTGTATGTACACATATACATTCCCTCCATGTCACTCTGCTGGTGACATTATACCCTCAATGTGTCCCCTCACACGGCACCTGCTGTGTGTGTATGTACACATATACATTCCCTCCATGTCACACTGCTGGTGACATTATACCCTCAATGTGTCCCCTCACACGGCCCCTGTGTGTGTGTATGTACACATATACATTCCCTCCATGTCACTCTGCTGGTGACATTATACCCTCAATGTGTCCCTCACACGGCCCCTGTGTGTGTGTATGTACACATATACATTCCCTCCATGTCACACTGCTCGGTGACATTATACCCTCAATGTGTCCCCCTCACACGGCCCCTGTGTGTGTGTATGTACACATATACATTCCCTCCATGTCACTCTGCTGGTGACATTATACCCTCAATGTGTCCCCTCACACGGCCCCTGTGTGTGTGTGTAGTACACATATACAGTCCCTCCATGTCACTCTGCTGGTGACATTATACCCTCAATGTGTCCCCTCACACGGCCCCTGTGTGTGTGTATGTACACATATACATTCCCTCCATGTCACTCTGCTGGTGACATTATACCCTCAATGTGTCCCCTCACACGGCCCCTGTGTGTGTGTATGTACACATATACATTCCCTCCATGTCACACTGCTGGTGACATTATACCCTCAATGTGTCCCCTCACACGGCCCCTGTGTGTGTGTATGTACACATATACATTCCCTCCATGTCACTCTGCTGGTGACATTATACCCTCAATGTGTCCCCTCACACGGCCCCTGTGTGTGTGTATGTACACATATACATTCCCCCATGTCACTCTGCTGGTGACATTATACCCTCAATGTGTCCCCTCACACGGCCCCTGTGTGTATGTATGTACACATATACATTCCCTCCATGTCACACTGCTGGTGACATTATACCCTCAATGTGTCCCCTCACACGGCCCCTAGTGTGTGTGTATGTACACATATACATTCCCTCCATGTCACACTGCTGGTGACATTATACCCTCAATGTGTCCCCTCACACGGCCCCTGTGTGTGTGTATGTACACATATACATTCCCTCCATGTCACTCTGCTGGTGACATTATACCCTCAATGTGTCCCCTCACACGGCCCCTGTGTGTGTATGTACACATATACATTCCCTCCATGTCACTCTGCTGGTGACATTATACCCTCAATGTGTCCCCTCACACGGCCCCTGTGTGTATGTATGTACACATATACATTCCCTCCATGTCACTCTGCTGGTGACATTATACCCTCAATGTGTCCCCCTCACACGGGCCCCTGTGTGTGTATGTACACATATACATTCCCTCCATGTCACACTGCTGGTGACATTATACCCTCAATGTGTCCCCTCACACGGCCCCTGTGTGTATGTATGTACACATATACATTCCCTCCATGTCACTCTGCTGGTGACATTATACCCTCAATGTGTCCCCTCACACGGCCCCTGTGTGTATGTATGTACACATATACATTCCCTCCATGTCACTCTGCTGGTGACATTATACCCTCAATGTGTCCCCTCACACGGCCCCTGTGTGTATGTATGTACACATATACATTCCCCTCCATGTCACACTGCTGGTGACATTATACCCTCAATGTGTCCCCTCACACGGCCCCTGTGTGTGTGTATGTACACATATACATTCCCTCCATGTCACACTGCTGGTGACATTATACCCTCAATGTGTCCCCTCACACGGCCCCTGTGTGTGTGTATGTACACATATACATTCCCTCCATGTCACACTGCTGGTGACATTATACCCTCAATGTGTCCCCTCACACGGCCCCTGTGTGTGTGTATGTACACATATACATTCCCTCCATGTCACTCTGCTGGTGACATTATACCCTCAATGTGTCCCCTCACACGGCCCCTGTGTGTGATGTATGTACACATATACATTCCCTCCATGTCACACTGCTGGTGACATTATACCCTCAATGTGTCCCCTCACACGGCCCCTGTGTGTAGTGTATGTACACATATACATTCCCTCCATGTCACACTGCTGGTGACATTATACCCTCAATGTGTCCCCTCACACGGCCCCTGTGTGTGTGTATGTACACATATACATTCCCTCCATGTCACACTGCTGGTGACATTATACCCTCAATGTGTCCCCTCACACGGCCCCTGTGTGTGTGTATGTACACATATACATTCCCTCCATGTCACTCTGCTGGTGACATTATACCCTCAATGTGTCCCCTCACACCGGCCCCTGTGTGTGTGTATGTACACATATACATTCCCTCCATGTCACTCTGCTGGTGACATTATACCCTCAATGTGTCCCCTCACACGGCCCCTGTGTGTGTGTATGTACACATATACATTCCCTCCATGTCACACTGCTGGTGACATTATACCCTCAATGTGTCCCCTCACACGGCCCCTGTGTGTGTGTATGTACACATATACATTCCCTCCATGTCACACTGCTGGTGACATTATACCCTCAATGTGTCCCCTCACACGGCCCCTGTGTGTATGTATGTACACATATACATTCCCTCCATGTCACACTGCTGGTGACATTATACCCTCAATGTGTCCCCTCACACGGCCCCTGTGTGTGTGTATGTACACATATACATTCCCTCCATGTCACTCTGCTGGTGACATTATACCCTCAATGTGTCCCCTCACACGGCCCCTGTGTGTTTGTATGTACACATATACATTCCCTCCATGTCACACTGCTGGTGACATTATACCCTCAATGTGTCCCCTCACACGGCCCCTGTGTGTATGTATGTACACATATACATTCCCTCCATGTCACACTGCTGGTGACATTATACCCTCAATGTGTCCCCTCACACGGCCCCTGTGTGTGTGTATGTACACATATACATTCCCTCCATGTCACACCGCTGGTGACATTATACCCTCAATGTGTCCCCTCACACGGCCCCTGTGTGTGTGTATGTACACATATACATTCCCTCCATGTCACACTGCTGGTGACATTATACCCTCAATGTGTCCCCTCACACGGCCCCTGTGTGTGTGTATGTACACATATACATTCCCTCCATGTCACACTGCTGGTGACATTATACCCTCAATGTGTCCCCTCACACGGCCCCTGTTGTGTGTGTATGTACACATATACATTCCCTCCATGTCACACTGCTGGTGACATTATACCCTCAATGTGTCCCCTCACACGGCCCCTGTGTGTGTGTATGTACACATATACATTCCCTCCATGTCACACTGCTGGTGACATTATACCCTCAATGTGTCCCCTCACACGGCCCCTGTGTGTGTGTATGTACACATATACATTCCCTCCATGTCACACTGCTGGTGACATTATACCCTCAATGTGTCCCCTCACACGGCCCCTGTGTGTAGTGTATGTACACATATACATTCCCTCCATGTCACACTGCTGGTGACATTATACCCTCAATGTGTCCCCTCACACGGCCCCTGTGTGTGTGTATGTACACATATACATTCCCTCCATGTCACACTGCTGGTGACATTATACCCTCAATGTGTCCCCTCACACGGCCCCTGTGTGTGTGTGTATGTACACATATACATTCCCTCCATGTCACTCTGCTGGTGACATTATACCCTCAATGTGTCCCCTCACACGGCCCCTGTGTGTGTGTATGTACACATATACATTCCCTCCATGTCACTCTGCTGGTGACATTATACCCTCAATGTGTCCCCTCACACGGCCCCTGTGTGTGTGTATGTACACATATACATTCCCTCCATGTCACTCTGCTGGTGACATTATACCCTCAATGTGTCCCCTCACACGGCCCCTGTGTGTGTGTATGTACACATATACATTCCCTCCATGTCACTCTGCTGGTGACATTATACCCTCAATGTGTCCCCTCACACGACCCCTGTGTGTGTGTATGTACACATATACATTCCCTCCATGTCACACTGCTGGTGACATTATACCCTCAATGTGTCCCCTCACACGGCCCCTGTGTGTGTGTATGTACACATATACATTCCCTCCATGTCACTCTGCTGGTGACATTATACCCTCAATGTGTCCCCTCACACGGCCCCTGTGTGTATGTATGTACACATATACATTCCCTCCATGTCACTCTGCTGGTGACATTATACCCTCAATGTGTCCCCCACACACGGCCCCTGTGTGTATGTATGTACACATATACATTCCCTCCATGTCACACTGCTGGTGACATTATACCCTCAATGTGTCCCCCTCACACGGCCCCTGTGCGTGTGTATGTACACATATACATTCCCTCCATGTCACACCGCTGGTGACATTATATCCTCAATGTGTCCCCTCACACGGCCCCTTGTGTGTCTGTATGTACACATATACATTCCCTCCATGTCACACTGCTGGTGACATTATACCCTCAATGTGTCCCCTCACATGGCCCCTGTGTGTGTGTATGTACACATATACATTCCCTCCATGTCACTCTGCTGGTGACATTATACCCTCAATGTGTCCCCTCACACGGCCCCTGTGTGTGTATGTATGTACACATATACATTCCCTCCATGTCACTCTGCTGGTGACATTATACCCTCAATGTGTCCCCCTCACACCGCCCCTGTGTGTATGTATGTACACATATACATTCCCTCCATGTCACACTGCTGGTGACATTATACCCTCAATGTGTCCCCTCACACGGCACCTGTGTGTGTGTATGTACACATATACATTCCCTCCATGTCACACTGCTGGTGACATTATACCCTCAATGTGTCCCCTCACACGGCCCCTGTGTGTGTGTATGTACACATATACATTCCCTCCATGTCACACTGCTGGTGACATTATACCCTCAATGTGTCCCCTCACACGGCCCCTGTGTGTGTGTATGTACACATATACATTCCCTCCATGTCACTCTGCTGGTGACATTATACCCTCAATGTGTCCCCCTCACACGGCCCCTGTGTGTGTGTGTGTATGTACACATATACATTCCCTCCATGTCACTCTGCTGGTGACATTATACCCTCAATGTGTCCCCTCACACGGCCCCTGTGTGTGTATGTACACATATACATTCCCTCCATGTCACTCTGCTGGTGACATTATACCCTCAATGTGTCCCCTCACACGGCCCCTGTGTGTGTATGTATGTACACATATACATTCCCTCCATGTCACACTGCTGGTGACATTATACCCTCAATGTGTCCCCTCACACGGCCCCTGTGTGTATGTATGTACACATATACATTCCCTCCATGTCACTCTGCTGGTGACATTATACCCTCAATGTGTCCCCTCACACGGCCCCTGTGTGTGTGTATGTACACATATACATTCCCTCCATGTCACACTGCTGGTGACATTATACCCTCAATGTGTCCCCTCACACGGCCCCTGTGTGTGTGTGTATGTACACATATACATTCCCTCCATGTCACTCTGCTGGTGACATTATACCCTCAATGTGTCCCCTCACACGGCCCCTGTGTGTGTGTATGTACACATATACATTCCCTCCATGTCACTCTGCTGGTGACATTATACCCTCAATGTGTCCCCTCACACGGCCCCTGTGTGTGTATGTACACATATACATTCCCTCCATGTCACTCTGCTAGTGACATTATACCCTCAATGTGTCCCCTCACACGGCCCCTGTGTGTGTATGTACACATATACATTCCCTCCATGTCACTCTGCTGGTGACATTATACCCACACGGCCCCTGTGTGTGTGTATGTACACATATACATTCCCTCCATGTTACTCTGCTGGTGACATTATACCCTCAATGTGTCCCCTCACACGGTCCCTATGTGTGTGTGTATGTACACATATACATTCCCTCCATGTCACTCTGCTGGTGACATTATACCCTCAATGTGTCCCCTCACACGGCCCCTGTGTGTGTGTGTGTACACATATACATTCCCTCCATGTCACACTGCTGGTGACATTATACCCTCAATGTGTCCCCTCACACGGCCCCTGTGTGTATGTATGTACACATATACATTCCCTCCATGTCACACTGCTGGTGACATTATACCCTCAATGTGTCCCCTCACACGGCCCCTGTGTGTGTGTATGTACACATATACATTCCCTCCATGTCACACTGCTGGTGACATTATACCCTCAATGTGTCCCCTCACACGGCCCCTGTGTGTGTGTATGTACACATATACATTCCCTCCATGTCACTCTGCTGGTGACATTATACCCTCAATGTGTCCCCTCACACGGCCCCTGTGTGTATGTATGTACACATATACATTCCCTCCATGTCACTCTGCTGGTGACATTATACCCTCAATGTGTCCCCTCACACGGTCCCTATGTGTGTGTGTATGTACACATATACATTCCCTCCATGTCATACTGCTGGTGACATTATACCCTCAATGTGTCCCCTCACACGGCCCCTGTGTGTGTGTATGTACACATATACATTCCCTCCATGTCACACTGCTGGTGACATTATACCCTCAATGTGTCCCCTCACACGGCCCCTGTGTGTATGTATGTACACATATACATTCCCTCCATGTCATACTGCTGGTGACATTATACCCTCAATGTGTCCCCTCACACGGCCCCTGTGTATGTGTATGTACACATATACATTCCCTCCATGTCACTCTGCTGGTGACATTATACCCTCAATGTGTCCCCTCACACGGCCCCTGTGTGTATGTATGTACACATATACATTCCCTCCATGTCACACTGCTGGTGACATTATACCCTCAATGTGTCCCCTCACACGGCCCCTGTGTGTATGTATGTACACATATACATTCCCTCCATGTCACACTGCTGGTGACATTATACCCTCAATGTGTCCCCTCACACGGCCCCTGTGTGTGTGTATGTACACATATACATTCCCTCCATGTCACACTGCTGGTGACATTATACCCTCAATGTGTCCCCTCACACGGCCCCTGTGTGTGTGTATGTACACATATACATTCCCTCCATGTCACTCTGCTGGTGACATTATACCCTCAATGTGTCCCCTCACACGGCCCCTGTGTGTATGTATGTACACATATACATTCCCTCCATGTCACACTGCTGGTGACATTATACCCTCAATGTGTCCCCTCACATGGCCCCTGTGTGTGTGTATGTACACATATACATTCCCTCCATGTCACACCGCTGGTGACATTATACCCTCAATGTGTCCCCTCACACGGCCCCTGTGTGTGTGTATGTACACATATACATACCCTCCATGTCACACTGCTGGTGACATTATACCCTCAATGTGTCCCCTCACACGGCCCCTGTGTGTATGTATGTACACATATACATTCCCTCCATGTCACACTGCTGGTGACATTATACCCTCAATGTGTCCCCTCACACGGCCCCTGTGTGTGTGTGTGTGTACACATATACATTCCCTCCATGTCACTCTGCTGGTGACATTATACCCTCAATGTGTCCCCTCACATGGCCCTTGTGTGTGTGTATGTACACATATACATTCCCTCCATGTCACACTGCTGGTGACATTATACCCTCAATGTGTCCCCTCACACGGCCCCTGTGTGTGTGTATGTACACATATACATTCCCTCCATGTCACACTGCTGGTGACATTATACCCTCAATGTGTCCCCTCACACGGCCCCTGTGTGTGTGTGTATGTACACATATACATTCCCTCCATGTCACACTGCTGGTGACATTATACCCTCAATGTGTCCCCTCACACGGCCCGTGTGTGTGTATGTACACATATACATTCCCTCCATGTCACTCTGCTGGTGACATTATACCCTCAATGTGTCCCCTCACACGGCCCCTGTGTGTGTGTATGTACACATATACATTCCCTCCATGTCACACTGCTGGTGACATTATACCCTCAATGTGTCCCCTCACACGGCCCCTGTGTGTGTGTATGTACACATATACATTGCCTCCATGTCACACTGCTGGTGACATTATACCCTCAATGTGTCCCCTCACACGGCCCCTGTGTGTGTGTGTATGTACACATATACATTCCCTCCATGTCACTCTGCTGGTGACATTATACCCTCAATGTGTCCCCTCACATGGCCCCTGTGTGTGTGTATGTACACATATACATTCCCTCCATGTCACTCTGCTGGTGACATTATACCCTCAATGTGTCCCCTCACACGGCCCCTGTGTGTATGTATGTACACATATACATTCCCTCCATGTCACACTGCTGGTGACATTATACCCTCAATGTGTCCCCTCACACGGCCCCTATGTGTGTATGTATGTACACATATACATTCCCTCCATGTCACTCTCCTGGTGACATTATACCCTCAATGTGTCCCCTCACACGGCCCCTGTGTGTGTGTATGTACACATATACATTCCCTCCATGTCACTCTGCTGGTGACATTATACCCTCAATGTGTCCCCTCACACGGCCCCTGTGTGTATGTATGTACACATATACATTCCCTCCATGTCACACTGCTGGTGACATTATACCCTCAATGTGTCCCCTCACACGGCCCCTGTGTGTGTGTATGTACACATATACATTCCCTCCATGTCACACTGCTGGTGACAGTATACCCTCAATGTGTCCCCTCACACGGCCCCTGTGTGTGTGTATGTACACATATACATTCCCTCCATGTCACACTGCTGGTGACATTATACCCTCAATGTGTCCCCTCACACGGCTCCTGTGTGTGTGTATGTACACATATACATTCCCTCCATGTCACACTGCTGGTGACATTATACCCTCAATGTGTCCCCTCACACGGCCCCTGTGTGTGTGTGTATGTACACATATACATTCCCTCCATGTCACACTGCTGGTGACATTATACCCTCAATGTGTCCCCTCACACGGCCCCTGTGTGTATGTATGTACACATATACATTCCCTCCATGTCACACTGCTGGTGACATTATACCCTCAATGTGTCCCCTCACACGGCCCCCTGTGTGTGTGTATGTACACATATACATTCCCTCCATGTCACACTGCTGGTGACATTATACCCTCAATGTGTCCCCTCACACGGCCCCTGTGTGTGTGTGTATGTACACATATACATTCCCCCCCATGTCACTCTGCTGGTGACATTATACCCTCAATGTGTCCCCTCACACGGCCCCTGTGTGTGTGTGTATGTACACATATACATTCCCTCCATGTCACTCTGCTGGTGACATTATACCCTCAATGTGTCCCCTCACACGGCCCCTGTGTGTGTGTATGTACACATATACATTCCCTCCATGTCACTCTGCTGGTGACATTATACCCTCAATGTGTCCCCTCACACGGCCCCTGTGTGTGTGTATGTACACATATACATTCCCTCCATGTCACACTGCTGGTGACATTATACCCTCAATGTGTCCCCTCACACGGCCCCTGTGTGTGTGTATGTACACATATACATACCCTCCATGTCACTCTGCTGGTGACATTATACCCTCAATGTGTCCCCTCACACGGCCCCTGTGTGTGTGTGTATGTACACATATACATTCCCTCCATGTCACTCTGCTGGTGACATTATACCCTCAATGTGTCCCCTCACACGACCCCTCTGTGTGTGTATGTACACATATATATTCCCTCCATGTCACTCTGCTGGTGACATTATACCCTCAATGTGTCCCCTCACACGGCCCCTGTGTGTATGTATGTACACATATATATTCCCTCCATGTCACTCTGCTGGTGACATTATACCCTCAATGTGTCCCCTCACACGGCCCCTGTGTGTATGTATGTACACATATACATTCCCTCCATGTCACTCTGCTGGTGACATTATACCCTCAATGTGTCCCCTCACACGGCCCCTGTGTGTATGTATGTACACATATACATTCCCTCCATGTCACACTGCTGGTGACATTATACCCTCAATGTGTCCCCTCACACGGCCCCTGTGCGTGTGTATGTACACATATACATTCCCTCCATGTCACACCGCTGGTGACATTATATCCTCAATGTGTCCCCTCACACGGCCCTTGTGTGTCTGTATGTACACATATACATTCCCTCCATGTCACACTGCTGGTGACATTATACCCTCAATGTGTCCCCTCACATGGCCCCTGTGTGTGTGTATGTACACATATACATTCCCTCCATGTCACTCTGCTGGTGACATTATACCCTCAATGTGTCCCCTCACACGGCCCCTGTGTGTGTATGTATGTTCACATATACATTCCCTCCATGTCACTCTGCTGGTGACATTATACCCTCAATGTGTCCCCTCACACCGCCCCTGTGTGTATGTATGTACACATATACATTCCCTCCATGTCACACTGCTGGTGACATTATACCCTCAATGTGTCCCCTCACACGGCACCTGTGTGTGTGTATGTACACATATATATTCCCTCCATGTCACACTGCTGGTGACATTATACCCTCAATGTGTCCCCTCACACGGCCCCTGTGTGTGTGTATGTACACATATACATTCCCTCCATGTCACACTGCTGGTGACATTATACCCTCAATGTGTCCCCTCACACGGCCCCTGTGTGTGTGTATGTACACATATACATTCCCTCCATGTCACTCTGCTGGTGACATTATACCCTCAATGTGTCCCCTCACACGGCCCCTGTGTGTGTGTATGTACACATATACATTCCCTCCATGTCACTCTGCTGGTGACATTATACCCTCAATGTGTCCCCTCACACGGCCCCTGTGTGTGTATGTACACATATACATTCCCTCCATGTCACTCTGCTGGTGACATTATACCCTCAATGTGTCCCCTCACACGGCCCCTGTGTGTGTATGTATGTACACATATACATTCCCTCCATGTCACACTGCTGGTGACATTATACCCTCAATGTGTCCCCTCACACGGCCCCTGTGTGTATGTATGTACACATATACATTCCCTCCATGTCACTCTGCTGGTGACATTATACCCTCAATGTGTCCCCTCACACGGCCCCTGTGTGTGTGTATGTACACATATACATTCCCTCCATGTCACTCTGCTGGTGACATTATACCCTCAATGTGTCCCTCACACGGCCCCTGTGTGTATGTATGTACACATATACATTCCCTCCATGTCACACTGCTGGTGACATTATACCCTCAATGTGTCCCCTCACACGGCCCCTGTGTGTGTGTATGTACACATATACATTCCCTCCATGTCACACTGCTGGTGACATTATACCCTCAATGTGTCCCCTCACACGGTCCCTGTGTGTGTGTGTATGTACAGATATACATACCCTCCATGTCACACTGCTGGTGACATTATACCCTCAATGTGTCCCCTCACACGGCCCCTGTGTGTGTGTGTATGTACACATATACATTCCCTCCATGTCACTCTGCTGGTGACATTATACCCTCAATGTGTCCTCTCACACGGCCCCTGTGTGTGTATGTACACATATACATTCCCTCCATGTCACACTGCTGGTGACATTATACCCTCAATGTGTCCCCTCACACGGCCCCTGTGTGTGTATGTACACATATACATTCCCTCCATGTCACACCGCTGGTGACATTATACCCTCAATGTGTCCCCTCACACGGCCCCTGTGTGTGTGTATGTACACATATACATTCCCTCCATGTCACTCTGCTGGTGACATTATACCCTCAATGTGTCCCCTCACACGGCCCCTGTGTGTGTGTATGTACACATATACATTCCCTCCATGTCACTCTGCTGGTGACATTATACCCTCAATGTGTCCCCTCACACGGCCCCTGTGTGTGTGTATGTACACATATACATTCCCTCCATGTCACACTGCTGGTGACATTATACCCTCAATGTGTCCCCTCACACGGCCCCTGTGTGTGTGTATGTACACATATACATTCTCTCCATGTCACACTGCTGGTGACATTATACCCTCAATGTGTCCCCTCACATTGCCCCTGTGTGTACTGCCCAGCCCTGGTAGAGCAGCCATTGCTGGGTCTGTTACAGTCAGTGGGCGGGTCCGGCGGTCAGGAGGGGGCAGGCCGAGGTTGTGGCGGGGGACACGAGGACGCACACTGAGTACTGCCATGGGGTCTGCAATGTCAGGTCTGCGTGTATTGTGCACATCTGTACCTTTATATTATGTGGCATCTCTACATGCTTCCTTTCCTCTATTTCCCTCTCTCACACCTATGCTGGTGATGCTGCGTGTCACTGGGGCCTCTACCTGCTCCCAGCCTGTACTCTGACCTTTCCTTCTATATCCAGGTCCTGGAAGGACCATACCCCACTCCCCAGACACAGGTCAGGGACATCTTGTATGTATATATCTGTTATAGATCTACCCGTGTGTCTGCTCTATTCCTCACCCTTGGTCTCCCTGCTTGGGTACAGTTTCCCAGCTTCGTTCATAAACCTCTTGTCTTTGTCCCCAGCATCTAGAGCTGCCAGTGCTGCTACATATACACAGCACAGATCATGGCCCAGGGCTCCTCTCCTCCCCTGTCCCTGCTCAACTTTGTTACAGGCAGCTGGTCTCACACAGGCAGTCTCTAAAAGTCACTGAGCTCTACAGGTCCTGAAAGGGCTATAAAGGTGCAATGCTGTGAAAATGCATACAAAACAATTCAATCCTATTACGTTTAAGCTGCTTCCCCTTTTCTGCCTCTGCATGTTTCCCATTTCTTTATCTCCCTCTAAAAATATATATATATATTATACACACACAACCATGCATCGTGTGTAAATATACTGTATATATATATATATATATATATATATATATATATATATATATATAGAGAGAGAGAGAGTATATGTCCCTGCCCAGGTTCCCAGAGTGCAGTGCAATAAATGTATTCCTTGAAGTTCTGTGCAGGAAATAAACCTTTTTCTCCCCAGGCGCTCTCCCCAGCCGCTCTAACTAGATGCTTACTCTTGGCGCCCTACCCAGTCGCTCTAACCAGACGCTCACTCTCGACCTGTCTTGGCGCTCTATCCACTCGCTCTTTCCTGGCACCCAGTCTTGGTGCTCTATCCAGGCGCTCTATCCAGTCTCTCTAACCAGATGCTCGGCCTCGGCGCTCTCTCGGCACCCTACCCAGTCGCTCAGTCTCAGGCACTCTACCCAGCCGATTAGTCTCAGGCGCCCTACACCAGTCGCTCTACAACAGTCTCTCAGGCGCTCTGCGCCCTACCCAGTCGCTCTACACCAGTCGCTTAGTCTCAGGCGATCTGCGCTCTACACCAGTACCTCTACACCAGTCGCTCTACACCAGTCGCTCATGCCATCCCTCGCCTCATTGATGTACTCACCACCTTTTTGGCCTTTGCAGCCCACTAAATCACCCTACACCTCCACCGATCCACAATTAAAACCTATCCCACAGGAGCCCAATTCCACCTCCTCTCCTATCCTCTCTCCAGTCAAGCTCTCAAGGCCTCACTTGAACCTCCCAAACCCCCACGTCTCCCCATCAATTGCTACCTTTTCAAGTAAATCATTACCTACCTTTCACCAAACCCATTCGGCAACATCATATCCCTTACTATCTCAACCGCCTCAATAATTGCCTTTTTTGGATTCCTATGTCCAAACGAATGCACCACATCCCAATCTCAATCTGTATACATTACCAAACAGGACAACTCATTCATCAAAAACACATGCCAAATCACCCTATCATTCACTAATACCAGCCGCACTCCAGTAACCAATACCTACTATCCTACTGCAGACCCACGGTGCCTAGTCACCACTCTTCACCATCTCCATTCAGCATTACACCACAAACCAAGCCTTCGCCCATGTCTAAGCATCTCAAGCCAGCTACTATCTACACCCACACTCACCCACTACATCAGACTAGTCCTCGCCCACCTAAGCCAGAACCCCTTTAACTACTCGGGCCACTCCTTCAGAAACGGAGCAGTCTAATCAGCTTTACATAACAAAACACCCGCCCAGATCTTAAAATCCTTTGAATGGTGGAAAAACAACTGCTAGACAAGATACATATCTGACCCAAACTTGAGCAGCTCCAAAACGGCTTACTCAAAATGTCTAGCCAATTTTTGGCCCTCTTTTCAGGCCGAGATGACGTAGCTTTGGCCACGCACCAGCTCCCAGGGGAGAGGGTCCCTACTACAAATAATCAGGCGAACACCTGAAATTTTGGGAGGGTCCCTCTCCCCATGCCACCTATTTAAACCCCACAGCACCCAGTCATTGTCAGCAGCTATCACCTCTCAGCATCCACTTCCACACAGCTCCCAACCCTTCCCCTACGCTACAGCAAGAAAATGTAATTTAAATAAAATAATTACACAGACTGGGCCACCCAAGAGTGAGACTGAGGGGGGGGCAAAAACATTATTTGTACAAAGGTACACACATTGAAAGTACAAATTGCTAGTATACTTTTTCAGGCATGTATTTTTGTACCACCTGACTTACTGTATTTACATTTTTACTTTTGCAATATATATCAGTTGTATCTTTTTGACTCACTTCTACTCTTTTTTTTTTTCTTTATTCTGGTTTTGACAGCCTTCCCTCTTCCGCTTCTCACATTATACCTCCATTCTCAGCTTCTGTGTTTGCTTCTGTGTTATGCAGTGATATGATAGTGAGGTGGGGGAAGCCTGTGGTATGCAGTAATATGATAGCGAGGTGGGATAAATCTGGAGTTATGCAGTGATAGGATAGTGAGGAGGGAGGAAGCCTGAGTTACACAGTGATAGGATAGTGAGGAAGGAGGAACCATGTGTTATGCAGTGATTGGATAGTGAGGAAGGAGGAACCACGTGTTATGCAGTGATAGGATAGTGAGGAAAGATGAAGCTTTGTTATGCAATTATATAATAGTGAGGTGGGAGAAAGCCTGTGTTATGCAGTTATATGATACTGAAAAGGGAAGAAGCTGTGTTATGCAGTGATATGATAGTGAGGAGGAGGAGGAAAGCATATGTTATGTAGTGATGTGATAGTGGAATAATACATTAGCAAAACATGACACTAGATTCCAAGCCATCTATGACTACAGCACAGATACATTTTTGTGTTTTCATCTGAATCTGTTTTTTGTCTGTTTTGTGTACATACTATTTATAGTTATATGAATAAAATAACAAGGGGAACATTGGGACTTGTCTAGCAGCATAAACCATTATGTAGCATATCTTGCTCACTTCTCTCCCTCTTATTCCTTCTGTCCCCTTCCCTCTCTCCTCTCTCTCTCTCCTTCTCCCCTTCTCCTGTTCCACAGATCTCCCTTCTTCTTTCTTTTCCTTTCCTTTTTTCTCCCTCTCCATTCTCATCCCTTTTCTATTACTCTATCCATTCTCTTCCGTTTTCTCTCTTCTCCTCTTATCTGCCTCTACCTCTCCTCATCTTTCCTTTTTTATTTTCCTATTCCCTCACATTATTTTCTACTTACTCTATTCTCCCTCTTTATGTTTCCCTACCATAACATCACCTCCCCTCCCCTCCCCACACATTTTTTTTTTTTTTGGTGCTCCTATGCCCATGGCTCTACCCCTGATGGCCTCCCTTCCATGGACCACATAGGAAAAGTAAAGTGTACTTGAAAATCAGCTACCAGCCATCACATCACACACCATAAAAAACCTACAAGAAAAGCCCTCTGAATGCTGGTAAAGTACCTAAAATTGTAACCCATGAGTACCTATCCCATTGTAATTTCCTTAAAGGCCACCACTTTGTTCCAGGAGTGAAATCCAGGGTTACTCGTAAGTGCCTACTAGTTCTGAGATTTGCAAAACCCTATGTGTATTTCCAACCACCAGATGAAAAAATAAAAATGCCCCTGAGAAGCTTGCATGCACACATCTGATGATATCGTCAACTTAACACTTTAATAGTGTCAGATCTGAAGGTTATTTTCTCAAATCCGACACAAGGGGTTAATGATCCGACAGATCCCCGGGATCCCCCTTTTCATACCCACTTTCTACTATGAGCCGGGGATGCCCGGGGCTTCCTGTCACAACTGCACAGAGAGCCGGACATTGTGTGCATACAGTTACCGTTATGGTTTCTTGGTGTTGTTATTGATGTATGGTGGCAATATGGATGATGTATTGAACACAATAAAATGTGTCCCGCAGGCTCTAATTTATGTTATCAGGGCCCTACCGGCTCTAGTGGGACTTATTATCAGTCAGAATGATGTTGGGACATGCTAGGTCCTAATTGTAGCTAATTGTGAGAAGGAAGAGTAATCCATTTCCCATATTTGTATGTGGTCAGCCATGTTGCATAGCCGGATGCCATATTGACTGTTTCTTGACCCCGGCTGCATAAACTTCAAAGATGTCTTAATAACAAGAATTACTAACACACCTTGTCCCAAAGATCTCTCATCCCTGTGATTCAGCCCTTCTATGACTGTGATGGATGGTCATCGATCTCGTATATTTGGCCTGACTTTCAATCCTATGAATGATGAGGAATTTATATCCGGAGGTTGGGATGACACTGTGCAGGTGAGGACTCCAGAAACTGAAAGAGCTTAAAGGACCCATGTAAGGTTTATGTTTAATAACGGACTAGCAATGCAATAAGAATTGGAATAAAATAAATCATTGAAGCTTAAGAAGCCATTTGAATTTTACTATAATAGACTCAAGGAGATCTTCTTTTCTCCACTCCAGGGATTCTGGATCTGCAAACAATCGTTCTATAGGAGATTGCAGGAAATTCTCCTGGACAGATCTGTTCTCATCACCTGCTATATGAGGTAGAGCAGGACTGACAAAGTCTGCTACACTAATGTTTAAAAGAAAGTTTTAAAAGCTAGATTTAATTTCTGTTGTTTCAAATTTTGGTTTTATTTTTAAATTAACAAATGAAGCCATATTGTAGGTCCATTACAGTGCAGTGTCCCTTTATGTTTTTATGGACTTTCTTCCTTTTTTATCATCTTTTTTTTACAGTTTTGGAGCATCCAAAAGTCACATTCCCTAAAGTAATGGACATACATTCACATATATAAATATATTGGGCCTCATTCTATTAGCGGGCGTAGGCGCTGCGGGGCCGCAAGGACCGGCCGCAGGCTTTTTGTCTATTCTATTCCCTTACGGCCGGGGGCTCCGGCAGGCTTGCGGCCGGCGCCTTGTAATCCCTTGCGGCCGCACGCGCCAAAGGAAAGCCTTTGATCTTAAACGGCCGCAAGAGTTTCGGCCGCAAGAAAAGCCCGGTTGCTATTCTCTGCAAGGCTAAAACCGAGCCGCAGCTTACTTGCAGCAAAAAGGTCCCGCAGGCACACAATTAAGCACATAATTTCAATAAAAAAATACTTAAATAAAAAAAATGAGTTATGGATGAAAAAAAATTTCAGAAGAGACACAGCAGAGTGATACAAATATATAGGACTGAGATGAAACCAGGAGTGATTACAAACTACATCTTATCCATAACGTGGTCTATGATCTAGTCCGTCTCAATCTGTTTCTACATATCTGACATATCCTACTTTCAGATTTGGGATGGTCTGACGTGTTGAAGACCCTGACTGTTCCCAATTATTTCAGAGGGCCCTCGATGGTGAGTATTTGTGTGCTCACTTCTGGGAATATAAGGAAAGAGAGCTAACAACAAGTGAAAACACATGACTATGACACTGTTTGGTACCACTATGATACAATTTGTATTTGCTGTCTAACATAAAATGTTCCTATTACATATTAAGGTGTGTTGCACAAACACCCATCTGATACTCTGCTGTTCCTTATTTACTCCTCAAGGCAAGCCCAGGAGTGCTTGATCCACCTGCCTGGTAGAGTTTACAGTCTGGATGTTGCCTCTCCCAGTGATGCATACATACACATTAGAGAATAACAGTGTTGTGTTTTTTTTTTCTTTTATTTGATTATTTGATGCACAATATATCATTAGACTTCCTGAGAAAGCTTATTAAATGGTAGACCAATTTATGATTATGATCCTCAATCCATAAAGGTATACATCGTGGGATGTGAAATTATTACAATATTTATTCCAGTAGAAAAGATCAGATAGTTACCTCACCCTTAATCTCCAATGAAACTATTGATTACTCGTTGGTAAAAGATGGCAGGGAAGGAACCGAGAGTCAAGTGTATTAATTATCCGCTAGTTTATTTAGTGACCTCCCCATGCCAGCTTGTGCAAGCTGTCAGCCACTGCCTCCAAACGCTCTCTGTACTCGAGTCCAATGTAGTTTCCTTCAGGAACCCCAGTTAATCCATAAAGAGCCCCCCAGCAGCAACCAGCAATTACACCAGTGGAGTCGCTGTCACCTGTGCGGGAAGAGAGAGAGATACTGAAAGCACTGAGTTTATGGAGCTGTTCTACAGAAAGTTTAATGGCTGCCTATGCCAGGAATGCATTTATCTTCCCATTTCATGGTTACAGAAAAATAGATATATGGCTTTTAATAGAAAAATATTACAGAACCACCTCCAGAATGACTCTATGACATGTCCACCTTAGGACTTATACCTTGGAGACATACAGTGATGGACGGATTGGCTCATGGTTTCGCCAATCGCTATATGATTCATGTAAGATTCAGCCTCTATCATTCTACCTTACACCACTGAGTAAACCTAGAGCTCTATATCTATTTGTTCCGGTAATGCAAAGTGAAATGACTTAAATATCCTTCACTCAATTTAATGACTTATAAGATCAGAATCCATGTTTCCCTCTCAAATGAGACAGACAAACTGGAGGTACATGGTCTTGAAGTTCCTACTTTGCAATGTGAAGCATATGATGGAGATTCAGGGACCTACCACCATGGAACATGGCTCTGCCACACAGCTCCTCCCAAGATGATCCAGCCCCCAGAAGAGCGTCGTAGGCGATCATTGGTGCATCATGTCCACTTCTACCAGCCCAACCATCTAAGCTCCAATGGTTGTACTCTGTGTCCCGCTCAGCAGCTCCATATTGAGATGGAAACTTAGCTGGGCCGGATCCCTGCAATAGCCCCCTCTCTAAGAGGTACCTGAAGAAGAAGAGTTGTGTATATGAAATCACTTCATAAGCACGAAAGTTAGGAAGAAGAGCAACACGTTTAATGATAAAAGTGAAGTTATGTATTACCAAATAAAGAATAACATTCTGAGTATGCATTTAAACAGTTATAGTTTTTTATCTTTCATTGTATAATATATAACAAATTGTTGTGTACTTCTTTTCGGATGAATCTAGTGTAATCACTTTACAGTTTTCCTGCTAAATTGAGATTTTGGGCAGTGAAGTTCCCATAATATCTCTCACCTTTCCCAGCTCTCCCTGAAGTAATCCCAAGATTGCAGGTGACAATGTGTATTGCTCTCAGTACTGGACACATACTCAAAGGCAAGTGGGAGGGTCTGCAGCAAGCGAGACCCCCAGAGCTCCAAAGGGACCCTCTGCACTGAGAGAGACGTGAAGAGGGCGGAGGCAAGAGAGCCCAGGTACCCTGAGAGATAGAGTGAGAGAACAAAACACAATAAAGATCCCCGAACTGGAACTCGTGTAGGACAGGCAAGTGAGAATGTTGGTAGTGAAGCGATAGTAGAGGGGGTATGTATCATCACATATAATATAGTTGTCAAACTACGAAACGTCACGCGAAGGGAGGGGCCGCATTTGTGGAAGGTGGAGGCTCCAATGTCGGCTGCAATTGCGGTCCCTCGCGAAGCAAGGGGGGGCGCCCAGGACCACTGCAAGTAAAGTTACACCTCAATTTAAGTCCAATTTACCGAGTTTAGACACACGAAAATCCCCTAAGCGAGAGAAAAAACTGCCGCCAAAAAAACGAGGCTACAGGACCCTAAAGCCGCAAAAAGGCTGTACGAGGTACCAGATACACTTTTATCAAGGACGCTAAATCATCCACAGCCGCGTACCACATACACATTCGCCGCCTTTTTACAACACTAACTTACAGAATGCGGAAGTACACAGCTACACTAACGGCTTCCCCTCGCGCCCGCAGCCTATTTACACTACACACTGCACACATTGCTGACACTTACACCTCAGCTCCACAACAATGCAAACCTACATTGTATGCTGCAGGAACATCAAAACAGATTGTCAGCTCTTCAGCACAATGCTTCCTGCATATATTACTTACAAATAGTAAAGTATATTAATTTATTAATTCTTTAATTAGCATACAAAAATACATATACACAAAAAAAAACACTATCGCAATAAACTCAAAAGCCATTCACTGCGCGCCTCACAACGAGCGCCAATGCTGCTCATAGCACACAAACTACACCAGGGGACAGCCTTGCAATAAGCGCAGAAAGCAGCTCAGCGCCGACCTTACAATGACAGCAAAATCGCCTTTGATAAAAAAATATACAACAACCAAGAGGCTCGCAATGAGCGCCGAAGGATGTCAGAGCACAAAAAAAATTAATGTCGGTGGCAAACAGCATTACCTGCCTTACAATTTTATTGCCCCGCTAGTTAAATTAATAGTAGTGAGTAGAAAAGTGATAGTAGTAGGAGTACAAGTCATGAAGTGATAGTAGTGAGAGAAGTAAAGTGAAAGTAGTGAAATTGGAAAAGAAAGAATGCTGGAGCTTTAGACTTTTACAATAAGATGATTGGGGTATATTTAAGAGGATGTAAGATTTACACGAGAGTCAACAAGGATCATACAAAAGGAGGCTGAGAGACACTCACCTGTGGGGTGATTGTGAGTCATCTTCCCACTCTCTACACTGACAGCAACCCGAAGAGACAGCTCAGATGGCTGAGGAAATCTGGGAAGAGAGTGCAAATTGCTCCACATAATAATACCCGGTGCCCACATAATAGTACCCATGCCCATATACACTATGACTAGACCACGTTACGTATCCTCTACCTACTGTAAAGTAATGTGCTTTTCCTCTCCTTTCATGTGGCTCACCTAAGCCCAATGCACATGGCTCTCATAGCTGCCCCACAGCCAGTCGCTGTAGGATTAAAGGGAATCCTGTATCCTCCGGGTTCTCCTGGGCGCAACTGGGAGGTCCCTGCAAATATTTCAGCAATAGGTCATATTAATACACTTAGATAAATAAGGAGGGAGGTAGTTATGGGGCATCTGCTTCTTTACCCAGAATGCTTGTAGGTCCAGGTTTCCTTCCCTCCATGTCTGACATTGCAGCCACATATCTTGCAGCAAGGTCCTGATATAATTCTTCATCCAGCTTCCCTGCACCCAGAGATATACCAAATCAAAAGAGATCGTCCCAAAGTACTAAATGCTTTTTTTAAAGACACTGATCTCTCCTGTGGAAGTTTACATGTCTTGTATGGTATCCTCCTGAATTTGCTGAATATAACAACGTTTAAATTCCTAATTTTACTTAATCCTTTGAGGTCCCAGTATGTTATAGACCCACATTTACCATAATGTGTCACTGTGTATATTTAAACAACTACTCTTTGTACTTATATAAATAGTTGTCGTAATTACGATTTGTCGGTCACGCTATGTTTAAAGTTATGGGCTTGCGCATGTGCAATGAGCGCCAAAGGCTAGAGGGGGAGAGAGGTTTAAAACGGCTTAGGAGTTACAGGTTTCAAAAAAATTACGGCATTAACGCCACTTTATTAAAGGCCATAAGTCGCAAGCCGACGGAAGACTCCTAAAAGACGCCAATTAATTAAAAAAATAACTTACAACCTCAAACACAGCACAAGGGGAGAGGCAGGGAGACGGTTAGTGAGGTTGCAAGCTAATTTGATGTTTAATTGTCGTTTTTGGGAGGTCTGAAATAACTAAGCGAAGAAAAAAGTAGCAGCCGTAAAGCCGTAACTTTTTTTAAAGCCTGTAAATCGAAAAAACACATTTCGTCCTTGGGGAAAATGAACAATTTCCCAAGCCCGAAAATGGTTTCACACTCGTAAATGCACAGAGGAGGAAGAAAGACACAGGCGAGGAAGAGGGGGAGAGGGTGGAAAGAGACATAGGGGAGGGAGTGAGGTGGAAAGAGACACATGGGAGGCAGTGGGGGAAAGAGACACAGGGTTGAGAGAGTGGGGGAAAGAGACACAGGGGTGAGGGTGGGAGAGACACGGATTGAGAGGGGGGGAGAGACACGGACTGAGAGGGGGGGGAGAGACACAGGGTTGAGAGAAGGGGGAAGAAGACACAGGGGTAAGAGATGGGAAAAAGAGACACAGGGGAGGAAGATAAAGGGGAGGGAGAGAATTGGGAGAGGCTCGCAATGAGCGCCAAAGGCTCTCATTGCAAGGCCCTAATGTTGCAGGTTGGCCGAAGGGGGAGAGTAAAAATAGGAGTAGAAGGGCTCTGAGCAAGGAGTCCACGTCTAGTTCCCCCGATCCCCACTAAGGTGAGAAAATTTTAACAAAAAGAGTAGAGCAACCTCTTTTAGCTCAATTGTGCCCTTCAAAGGGAGAAATATCCTGTAGTATATCAGTCTGGTCTCACTCAGAAAAGTGATCCAGTCCTGAAATAGCAGGCAATTCTCCCTAAACAGGAGAAACAGCAAACCCCTGACGCGTTTCGGCCTCTATGGGCCTCATCAGTGAGCTGCAACTGTACTCCCGAAGGCACAGGGAACAAGGAGTCCACGTCTAGTCTCCCCCGATCACTCCCGATCATTTTTGACGAGCAAGTCGCTAGTAAATTATAATAAATAAAAAAATCTAAAGTGCTAAGTGATAGTGTTTTAGGGATATTATCTTATGTATTTACCACTCCAATGCATTTCGTCTGTGTGCCAGACTTCATCTGGGATTTAAAATGATCAAAATAACATAATGGACTGTTACGTTGCTATAAAAACCTCCGGACTGAATTCTCCATGTCCTCAGTGATATTTTATTAGAATGGCTACTTCTGTATGTTATTGGGCCTATACTGGTTTGCAAGAGACTAAAGAACCACGTAACATTTGTGAAGTTTGCAACAGCAATAGCAGCTGTGTAGACCATCGCATAAAAGCATTCACACTGGAAGCTTGCACATTTACTTGTGTTTGCCAGCTTCTTTTGGACAACAATGTCAAGTGCTAAATGCCTATCTAAATCAATCAAAGAGTCAACAAATCTCCCCCTCCTTTCACTCCTGAATAGAAAATAAAAATATCAGAACCCACTCAGGTTCCAAGCTGGTAGAAAGTGTGACAGCCACAAACATGATAAAATAGATGACATCATGGTAAATGTATATACCAACTGACTCCCACCTGTCCCCAGAGCCTCGGCCGTTGCCAGGTGCAGGACTGTGTCGTCGCTCACTGGCCAATCAGGGAGAGAGACCTTCAAACTGGACAGCCCCCCCAAATCTTGCAGCTCACGGTGTATTTGAGGTCCTGACTTGCAGTATTCCCAGAGTTGGTTCCTGTAGCCCAGAGCATCCCCTGCAGCACTCAGTAGCATGGCAGAGATATAAAGATCCCGGGATGGTGGTCTGAGATGGGAAAACATGCACACAAAAAAGAAACATATGGAGGGGGTATCTGAATTCATAAGGATATACATCGGTCACTTAATATTTTTTTGAACTTAGGCAGGGAGGGTGGGATGACATTCTTATGTCTATTCTCAGGGTGCAGACCTGCTCCTATAAGTAATGGAGGAAGTGGCAATGAGGGGTGCACTGTGTCCAAACCATTTAAGCCCTTGGGCACCCCTCCCATAACGAACACTCAATTCCTCCCATTCCAGGGGCAGGACATGACACCCTTCTGTCCAGCAATGTCCATCAGGGGTCACTTGGCCTGACCACTGTCTGTATGGTCCTCACTTTAACCTCCCAACAATCCAATAAAACAATACTTAAATTTGTTGAAAACATATAAAGAAAAAGACCCTTATAAAGACATCAAATGTATATAAAATATAACCTTTATTGAGATTATATTAAAACATAATTAAAAAACAACATAAAAACAAAAAAACTTATCGTCCACTCTGATGACACTTTGTAAGTTGATGATAGAGCCAATGCACCGACAAGTAACCCAAAAATATATTATGCTAAATTATTAATATAATATTTGATCAATAGGATACTAAAGTTCAGCAATACATGGTGCTAGTGCTATATCATGAAGACGAATCAGTCACTATAATTATAATCTGAAAAGTGCATGTGCAATTGAATCATCAATAAAAGATTAATGATGGTAAATTATTAGCACTACATAAAATGTAATATAGTGCTAACATACAGAAAATAGTATATTACCTCTATTTAATGTGAAAAAGTGCATGTGCAAATAAATCACTAATGATCACGAATAAATAACAATTATTTATACTACATATTGAATTACAATATAATACAAAAATATATTACAAATAGGTCCACTATACAAAAGTGCATACAGTGCCTCAATTAGAAAGTGATATCCATCAAAGAAAATGTGAATGAATATTTGTTGATTTAAATCACAGACTTTATCATATACACATCATGTAATCATACCTTAGTGTGTCCAAAAAATAACTCTCATCATTGATATAATAACAAATATGATCACACAACCAAATACTTCTCAGTAATAATAATGTCAATGTGCTCCTGAAGATAACTAAACCAAACTGATGTGGTGTTACTGGAGCCCGCTAATAACTCCATAAGTATGTAACCACATCCTGCATTATGCACCTAACTGCATAATAATATACATGTAACTTAAGATCCCTGCAAACTATGTAGCAGTACAGGAGATCCACCACCTTCCCCCCTTCCAAAAGTAAGAAATCCTAAGCTTCTCTCACTCACTCTTGAGCGTGACATATATGGAGTAGGGGAGAGAGCGTTTGTTCCTTGGTTGTACATGGATCTCCTCTTTCATCTGAAAACCAGAAGTCATTAGAGTGGGACGACGGTGAAGCTGGCTGACGCGCGTTTCGTATATGCTTCCTTTGAGGCCTCATTGAATTGGATAGAAAAAACAAACGCTCCCTATGCTTCTGGGTCTGATTTAGAGATCAACATGGAAAAATGGGTGCAATTCTATTGGGATTAACAAGTTTGCTGGGAGAAGGAAGAACAAGGATAACTCATAATCTTTGGAACAAAATGCCAAGACGGCGTGCATAAACTAGACTAGAATAGAAAAATATATAGGTCATCTAGTATCAAAAACATCTTTCTTCTGCTTAAGGTACTAAACAGCTTGCCTAACAAAGGTTCTGTAGCTTCAACAAAAAAAAGCGAGAGCAAACAAGTGCTTGTCAAGAACACTTTAATACAAACAGCATGAGTTCAAGCAGAATCCTGAGTGCCAGTCCACCGTTCCAAGTCCACCCAGCCTTCCAAGTTTGCTATTAAGAACCCAAGAGGAAAGAGCCGAGGACTTTTTGATCAAAATCTCTACTTCTTCCAGTCTAGTGCCCATAAATGTAGGGCATTTGTGCCTCCTTGTGGGCTTCCTCTCAAGCAAACTAGAGACAGACAATCAGCAAAGTTGTTATGAATACCAGGAACAATCTTTGCTCAAAACTCCATAATGACAGCAAAGCATAAAGTATCACAAAGACCTGATTACCACAAAAGAAGAAGCAGACAAATTATCCGTATGGTAAAAAATGTAAATGTTAGCAAAGCTAGCTTCCCGTAGAAAAGAGCCATAATGATGGAAAATATTTCCAGAAATGTAAGGTTTTTAGTCAACCTTTACACAACTCAAGAATGGCCACTGAAATAAATATCCAAAAATGAGGCACAGAAGAATCAGTAAAATATACAAATATGTGTTAGACTTCCTATACCCTAAGAGAAATGAACATTCATTGAAGTAATCTAGAGATGACACCCAAATAACCATATCTTACCTCAAATTCTTAAAAAGGTGATTATGGTGATAAGGCTGTGACAACAAACAGTTGCCATGGAAAGATTTGTCAGAATGCTACTGCAAAATAGTCTGCAACTTCTTAATTGTAGTTGTCACATCTGCTCTTCGTTGGGCTTGAAAAGGTTGCTAGACCGATCCTACCACAGGTTGACTCAGTTCAATAATCCCTCACACATGATGGCTACCAGAATTTAAGGACAAGTTACAGATTACCAGGCCAAGCTGCAGGTTCTCAAGACAAGTTGTAGAAATTATATGTAGAATAAAACATTTAAAAAAAACAAAAAAAAAATTTCTTTGAATGAAACACACCATCTATATGTGTCCCACAAAGAACATACATATTATTTCTCCGCTCACATTTATATAAAAAAAAAAATCCATAAAATAACAATGGGCCATTTTCAGAAGTAAGAATGACTTAACATCTTTTGACACTTTAACTGTCCTTATGTGGGCTAGGAACATCCACCAAGGGCAAGGCACCAGCCTATCACCCCATCTTGGTGCCGATTAGTCCGTGGCTCCAAATGTCAGATACCTCCGGTCAGTGTTTGGGCATTGAAGGAGTCGCAGGGGAATTGTGAATGTTGGATACAGGGTGTTTGGGAAAAGGAGGTGGCATTTAGCCCAAGTGGGGAATCATGGATCTGGAATCAATAGGCTTCTGTTCCGGGGAGAGGGTCTTCCTCTAATTGGGGAACCAAGTGGTAGTTCGCTTTGTGAACGGTTCATGATGCAGGGAAGGTATGTTCCTTGTGCCCGATGTTCGTGGGGGAAGTATATAATTCAGGTGTACCCATTCTCTAGCCAATCTCATCTCTGTTAGAGGTCCCTTAATTCAGTCAGAGAGAAGACGCTAGGAGAGTGAAGTCGCCTCCAGGGTATATTCACTTTAGGTAGCTGACCAGCATTTCTAACAATTTGGGCTCTTTATTAGTTTTATGAGGGATCTGGACCAATGCCTCTAAGTCAGCTTTAGCCATAAGGGCACCACACCCTACCTCGTTACCAACTATACTGAATGGTCAAAAGTGGAGTAAGACACTGCAGCAAGTTGCTTGTCAAAGGAATCATTAACAGACCATCCCTTTGGGTAAGACAAGTGATGTAGTAGACAAAACTCACCTCCTTATGAAGCTTTTTACACACTACCTCAGGGGCCTTGCGAACAGAAGTCCATAGAACAGACCCACCAACCACATAAAACCATCCTGAAACTCAGCATGAAGAAGGAAGGATACTTCAACTTTACACAGTCTGTCCACCAGCACTGATGTCTGCGGTCTAGGTAGTGGCCACCAAGTGATGCTGCTGCAGCAATTACTGTTTTCTAAAAGAGTGGCTGAGTGGATGGAAGAAAGAACAGTGGGAACAAGCATTTTTTCAGTCGGCAGCCTGTTCCCTTCTCACATTATAGGAATAATCAACCTTCTTTGGGGGAACAGAAACAACTCTGTCCCCCAGCCACTCCTGGAAAGGCCTGCATATTAACCATGCATATAAATCCTTCTCAACCCATTCCATGGTTGGTGTAGCAGAAAGACTCTGACAACATTCTTAGATAAAATGGCACAAGGCACAATAGGTAAGGTGTGCTCTTGCTAGTTTGTACTGTTATGCAAATAGAGAACCTATACCTTTTTTTTTCCGATCCTTCAGTTTTAGTTATTTCACCCACTTTATGGTCTTTCATAATGAAATAATAATGAGACACAGATAGTAGTGTTGAAAAGTAAAAAAAAATCCCTATCCCATATCCTCTGTTTTAATCACCAAAGACAAATGTGTTCCTAAATATCTATCATGGCCGTATCAACAGTTCTTATGATGGCACCCTTATGTTGTTCAGACTGAGGAACAGATGGGATAACCGCTGAAACAGAAGAGCTCTCTGAATGGAACTAGTTGGAACCCCAGAACCCTGTAGACACCATGCTGCTGCTGAGGAAGAAGTCATCTTTTGCAAAGAAGCATTAGTGGAAGAACTCTTGACAGTGGGCAACAATTGTTTTATCTGACACGCCACCAATGCCTGAATAGACCCAGGATAACCAAAAGAACAAATAGCCACTAGAGCCTACAACAGTTACTAGTAAAGCAAGTGATGGCACATTGGGTGGCCATGTCTGTAGGTTGAGAAGGTTTTCCACAGATATCCCATGCTGCAATGTGTGTGGTGCCTTCTACATTGCAATGTTCTCACGGTGTCCTTGTTGAAATCTCAGAGCTTGGCTTGCAGCTGCAACCAAAACACTGGTTTCCGTTTCACTGCCATGAGAGGGTAAGAATAACAGCTATCCTGTCTTAAAAAAGGGGGGTCTAATGCCTGCTAATGGACTTGGATCTGTGGCAAGTTGAGACATTAGATTTATAAGATCCAAGATGAGAATGACTGAGATGCATGTGAAGATGCACTATGCCTGTGCATTCTGTGCCTATAAGGGAAAGTAGATCCAGAAGATCCATGCCTCCTATGAGAATATACAAGAGCGCCATTGAGCATGAGTGGAAGGGCATTGAGGAGGATCTAATGCCTATAACTGCACCTTACCCACTCAGGATCACACTCTGATACTTGGTGTTGGAGCAGCTCAATTAGGTCCCCCATGGTCCCAGAGAAAGATGGAATGAAAAAAGAAGCTGGTAAGATCAAAAAAATTTAAATGAGGCTAAAGGAGACCGAAGAGCGCAAATCACCGCCAGGCACGTACGAGCTAGCCAGGAACGACCTTGGAATCTCGGGGGCAAAAAAAAACGACCTCGCAAAAATACTAATTTAATTGCCGGACTGCGTCAAAAACTGAAGTAAATAAACACGAAAAACAAGAAAAAATAAAAAGATAAAATAAAAAACACACACAGCACGGGGAGAACTCCAGGACACCTGGGGGTGAGGTTGCACACAAATTTAAGCTGAAATTGCCGGGTTTCGGCACTCGAAAATTGGCTAAGCAAGAAAAAAAGGACGAAAAAAATGAAAACAAGGCTAAAGGAGACCTATGCGCGCAAATCACAGCCAGGCACGTACGAGTTAGCCAGGAACACAGGAGATACAAAATATACCATTGCAACGGACGGAAAATGCTTGCGAGCCAAGTAACACATAGAAAAAAGCCGCCATATTACAACACTAACTTGCAAATAATAACATTACGATTCTAAAATGGTGCTTTACCCGCCTAAACAGACAGTTTGCCCTTGTTCACGCAGACTATTTACACTGCACACTTGGCACATTGCTGACACTTTCTCCTCAGGTGTTCAATAGTCCAACTGTACATTTTCAGATGCAGGAAAATCCAAAGAGATTGTTAGCTCTTCGGCATATTGATTGCTGCACATTAAATATAAATAGGTAAAGTATAGTAATTTATTAATTCATAATAATTTATTAATTCACTGTACTAAAAAATGTTTAATTTTACACTGTACTTATATATCTGTCTTGGCGATGTGCGCCGAAGGTGATCTTTGCAAAGCAGGACACTTGAAGTACATGAAGGGTGAGGCTCGCAATGAATGCCTAAGGTACTCAGAGGAGCAAAAGCCTTACATTGTGTGGCAAACAGCATTGCCATGGCTACAAATGTTATTGCCGTCATTTTTGACGGGCAAGTCGCTAGAAGTTACATAGTAAATGAGGTTGAATAAAGACTTTTAGTCCATCAAGTTCAGCATTTTTAAAACTCTTCTGATCCTAATCCTAAAATGTGGATTATTTGTTAATTGTTAATAATTGCTAATTGATCCAGAGGAAGGCAAACAGAAAAAAACAAAAACATTGAAACATTGCCAATTGTCTCATAAGAAAAAAAAAGGGAAAATTCCTTCCTGAAACCAGGTACTGGCAACTGGACTCCCTCCCTGGATCAATATTCCTTCACTAGTTATCTAGGATAATCCTGAATGCCCTTTTTATTCAATAATAGATCCAACACCTTTTTAAAGTTATCTATCAAATCTGCTGTCACCACCTCCTTTGGTAGAGAATTCCACAGTTTACACAACCCTTACTGTGAAGTACCCTTTTTCTTTACAGTATCATCACATGGGGAAAAGGAAGATGCACTGTAGGAAATAAAATAACACATGGGGAGGAGAAACAAGAGACAAATTAGATACAGCATTACATAGGGAGGTTGGGAGGCAAAGCATGAGATAGAGCATCAAATGGCGAGGTTGGGGTGGTACTGCATGGGGTGGTACTGCATGAGATAGAGCATCACTTGGGGGGGTTGGGGTGGTACTGCATGAGATAGAGCATCACTTGGGGAGGTTGGGGTGGTACTGCATGGGGTGGTACTGCATAAGATAGAGCATTGCATGGCAAGGTTGGGGTGGTACTGCATGAGATAGAGCATCACTTGGGGAGGTTGGGGTGGTACTGCATGAGATAGAGCATCACTTGGGGGGTAGGGGTGGCACTGCATGAGATAGAGCATCACTTGGGGAGGTTGGGGTGGTACTGCATGAGATAGAGCATCACTTGGGGGGGTTGGGGTAGTACTGCATGAGATAGAGCATCACTTGGGGGGGTTGGGGTGGTACTGCATGAGATAGAGCATCACTTGGGGGGGTTGGGGTGGTACTGCATGAGATAGAGCATCACTTGGGGAGGTTGGGGTGGTACTGCATGGGTGGTACTGCATGAGATAGAGCATTGCATGGCAAGGTTGGGGTGGTACTGCATGAAATAGAGCATCACTTGGGGAGGTTGGGGTGGTACTGCATGAGATAGAGCATTGCATGGCAAGGTTGGGGTGGTACTGCATTAAATAGAGCATCACTTGGGGAGGTTGGCAAGGCATTGCATGAGATACAGCACCATACAGGGAGGTTGGGATGGCAATTCATGATATACAGTGATACACAGAGCGGTTGGGGATGCACCGTATCACAGGTTTACATGAGGAGACTGGGGGGCACCACAGGCAATACATTATCATAGGAGGATGAGATATAATGTCACGTGGGTATGATGGGAAGGCACTGCATAAGATAAAGTTTATTTTGGGGAGGTTAAAAAGACATTGGAGAAGATAAAGTATCATATGGGGATGTACTGCAGGAGAGATAACATTATACGGGGAAGATAAGGAGGCACTGCAAAAGAAAGTATAACATAAGAAGGCACCACATGAGATATATTATTACACAGGGAGGTTACTTACTTGATGTCCATCATATTTCTCCACCACTCAGGTGCTTCTGTTGTTCTGTGAAGAGTACAAAGTGTAAGTGTGTAATACCTGGATGAGCTGCCATTAGGAATGAACCAACACACTTTAGCTGTGTGTAGTGTCTTGTTATGGTATCCTGAGGACTGGAGGGGACACTCAATGCCCCCGAGTCTCACACTTCTGTATCTCTCATTTTCTCTATTAGATTTGCCTCTTTTAGTTTGTCTTCTGACTATATATATATATATACTATATATATATATATATATATATATATATATATATATATATATATATATATATATATATATATTTCTTTCATGTTCGCTCCTTGCCCCTCATATGTGTGTCTATATAAGAAGTTATTATTTTCTTCTCTCTATATACAGGGGTCACTGACTGACTCCTTGGGTCTGACCCTTTCTTGCTTCCTCACGATTTCCTCTAAGGGGCCTCTCTGGTTACTTTCCCTTAACCACAGAAACACAGATTTGGTGGCGGATAATAAACAAAAGGCTTTTATAGTTTTCCAAATCAATCTATCTAAAAGTATATCTTAATTAATCCTTAGGATTGCATTGTAATTAGCCCAGGCATGCATGAATCCGGATCTATCCCTCTTTGCCTCCGCATTTCTTCTGCAGCACTGACAGCTGCAGTTACAGGTGCCATCCGCCAGAGGGCGCTGTGAGTTTTCAGGCACCATCAAGTTCCAGGGAAGGCAAAGAACTATTCTACCCTCCGACGTGGCGCAACTCGGCAGCGCTGAATCGACAGCGAGGCCATCGCTATGTTTGGCGCAGGCACTCGGCCCCCCCCCCAGGGCCTCGGGCTCGCCTCTCATAGCTCAAGGCCTCTTCTGTCGGTGCGCCTTATATGCAAAAATCGACAGCTCCATCTGTCGGCCGGAGGCTGCACTGCAGCTGTCAGATTTTGCGATGGTGAAGAGGGAAAGCACAGTGAATCCCTTTACTGTGTTCATCCTTAACCCTTCCAATGGAAAGCTGTTCAACTTATCTACTACCCTTTCTGTAAATTAGGACTTTAACACAAGTCTTACTTCTGTCTCTGCGTGTGCCTCTATAGTTACTGACCCTTACTCCACCTCTATGCTGACCTCTCTGGTCTCTTTCCTCTACTTATGTCTCTCTCCCTGGGCCTCTCTGGTTACTGCCCTCTTTTCTAGACCTGCACCACTCTAATTGCTGCCCCTGACGTTTATGCAATGGCCTCTATGTTTGTTTTCCCCTTCTGCCTCGGCCTCTGATTACTGAGCCTTACATCTTTCTCTGTGTGTGCTTCTATGTTCCTGTGATCAATGCCCCCACCTCCCTCTTTGGCCACTGCCTCCCCCTCCTCTTTCTCTCTGTCACTCCCCCCTCATCTCTCTGTCACTCCCCCCTCATCTCTCTGTCACTCCCCCCTCATCTGTCTGTCACACACCCTCCTCTCTCTCTGTCACTCCCCCCTCGTCTGTCTGTCACTCCCCCAACTCTCTTTCTGCCACTCCCCCTCCTCTCTCTCTCTGTTCACTGTCTCCCCCTACTCTCTCTTTGGCCACTGCCTCCCCCTCCTCTTTCTCTCTGTCACTCCCCCTCCTCTCTCTCTCTCTCTGTTCACCGGGTTCCCCTTCTCTTTCTCGCTCTCTCTTACTCCCCCACCGCTCTCCCCCACTCTCGTCACTCTGCCCCCCTCTTCTCTGTCCTCAGCACATTTTGTTACTATATCAGGACACAGGCCGGGCTCTCAGCCATTAACCACAGACTGGAATCAAAGTTCACACTGTTTAAAAACAGGAAAAAAAAATAATTTAACTATTAACAAAATAATATGAATAATTAAAGCCAATGTTCTAGTCCATGTGGGTGGCCTGATATGTATTAACTCATTGAGATTTATATATTATTCCTGAGATTAATATAACCCCGAAATGATAAATTAAAAATATATTTTTATATTGCAGACTTCTGGAGGGTGTATTATTTATTATCACTACAGTAAATATTCAGAGCACCAAAGTGGCCAAAAAGTTTTGCACCTTGTGGGAATCTATAGCCCCTTCACAAGTTTTGTAGCAATAATACAGTAAGCTCTTAGCATTACTGACCACATCCTCTATTAAGCTTGTATACCAGTATTACGGTCTTATTCTGACTACATCCGTGACCTCATGGACTGCAACACACCTGATCCACTTGGCATTCATGGCAGAGATACTGGAGTGGGTTGCCAGTTTCTTCTCCAGTGAGCCACAGCATACAGCTCCTGATACTCCTAGGTGGTTTCCCATCCAAGTACCGACCAGGCCTAACCTTGCATGGCTTTAGGGTGGTGTGATCTCTTGGTTCCTTGACAGCATACAGCTCCTGCTACTCCTCTGTGGTTTCCCGTCCAAGTACTGACCAGGCCTAACCTTGCATGGCTTTAGGGTGATGTGACCTCTTGGTTCCTTGACTGGAATCAAAACCAGGTCACACCAGTGAAATCACCAAATCCTAATCACTGGACCACCAGGGAACACTTTGTATAATTGAAAACCTCAGTTTTAACAGATATATTTTGCTTTACCGCACTGCAGTAAAACAGGACTACATATCCCAAAATGCTGTGTGTCATTTGTTTACATATTGTAATATTACTAGGCATTTTGTGAGCTGGGGTAAGTTATAAATTAATCAGACAGCCTCCGATTTATGGTCCTGGACCCTGTTACTATTGTCTAATAACTACTTAAAAATATATATTTAAAAAAAGCCAACAGCCACTGTAATACATAGCAAACTTTGATTTTATATAAACTTTAGACTGAGTGTTCGCTTTTCTTTAAGGGGACTCTTTAGACAAATTCGTTTTGCTTGATTTAAATGTTTTAACTAAATGACAATTAATGTTATCCTACTTTATGTAATATAAAATTTACATTTCAGTTCTAGAAAGACCCCAGAGTAAGAGAGTCTCATATTCTTCTCCCTGTTCTCACTCATGTAGAGTGCCATGTTTCACAGCTGTGACATACGGCAACACCCACACTACTATTGTAATGCTTTTAGGAAGCAGATAGTGACACGCTGTGAGTCTGCTACAGCAGTATTACACTGGTGGTACGTGGGGTTGGCCTTGTGTCACAGCTGTAGAACATGGCACCCTACACAAGAGAGAAAATTAACCATGGATATATCCAGAGAAATATTCAGAAAATGAAATAATGTTATGCAAACACACACAGGAGTGGAGAAACCAGTCAATAATATGCATTGTGATAATTTAAAGTTTAATGTGGAAAAAGTGCACATAAAAGGTTAACATATACAGGAGAAAAGCACCTAAGCATTAAATCACTGTAGTTGTACCTTCTGCGGTACTGTAACGTGAGGACTTGGAGGGAAAGTTCAGCCGCAGAGGGAGGAGTCATAAAAACATTCAGAGAATGATAGATATTGACGATAGACAAGAACCAATAGCACCATCTAGTCTGCCTATTCTAATTAATCATTGGGATAGACTTTCGTTCTCCACTTCCTTCGCTCTATCTGCCTATATCGCTTCCATTGGCCCACTCTGTATATCTAGCTTTTCTAGTAACCCTTTTTCTCACATGATCATAGGTTTCAAGTCACACTGTTTTTTGTAATGTTTTTGCTCCATTAGAAATGACAAGATCATGAAATTGGTCAGTTGAGGAATATCAGTATTAGACTGGACAAGTCAAGAATTGGGACATCTATAAACCCTGCCAAACCAACAATCAGGAAGTTTGAGGAGGGAATTAATGGTAGAGCAGCATTTCAGACAATGGGAAACCAAATGGCCATAACAGTAGAAAGTTTTGAGACTATCTCATTGCTCACTTACATTGTTCATAAGAACTAAGTACTAGACTAGACATCTACTACTATTCTGTAGATAAGGAATACCGTATTTATCGGCGTATAACACGCACCGGCGTATAACACGCACCTCCTCAACCTCAACCTCCCTCTCATCCTCAACCCCCCCATCCTCAACCTCCTCCTCAACCCCCCTCCTCATCCTCAACCTCCCTCCTCATCCTCAACCTCCCTCCTCATCCTCAACCCCCTCCTCAACCTCCCTCCTCATCCTCAACCCCCTCCTCAACCTCCCTCCTCAACCTCCCTCCTCAACCCCCCTCCTCAACCTAAACCCCTCTCCTCAATTTAACGTTGATACCGTCACATGCGCCCCACGCCATTAGCATATACCAGGTGCCGGCACAGAAGCAGGTAAGTGAGGGGAAAGGGAGAGGGGGAGGTATTTAGGGGTGTTTAGAATGAGGGGGGGGTTAGAATGAGGAGGGGGGTTTAGAATGAGGGGGGGGTTTGAGGATGAGGAGGGGGGAGGGAAAGAGACACAGGGGGGATTAGAGAGACACAGGGGGGTAGAGAGACACGGGTTCTTAACATTATATCGGCGTATAACACGCACACATACGCCGATAAATACGGTATATACTGTATATATGTGTATATATATATATATATATATATATATATATTAGGCCACTCAGTGTTTGGTTATTTCAACCGACCTTTTCAAATTTAATAAAAAAAGGCATTACAGAAAGGTTATTTGCCACCATTTTGTGTTTTTTTTTATTACCTAAACTCATTGCCTACTGTCCTTAAATTACCGGGAGCACCATGTAATATACCATTATCACCTTTTGAAGTGCATGTCACATTTATTACTAAATCTACTTTTCCTTTGCCTCTCGAGTTTTGAGGAGACTACACAAAATATCTCTTTGTTTACGGCTATGAATTATTTTAGTTATTGGCACAAAAGTCCACAGAGGTTTGGACATTACAATATAGTCCCGTTTGCACCCCTAGTACCAGGACAACTGTCCCTAGATGACACTGGAGTTTATATCCTGAGTGCATTTGGTCCTGTGCTCTGAGACCTCCATCATGCATCTTCTGCTGACAGCCAGCACCTGGCAAAAGTAACAATGTTGTGAGGGCCTATCTGCCTCATTACCATCTGCATAAACTCTATGGTCTCTGTCTCTCTACGTGTGTGTAGCTCTCCTTGGTTCCCTGTCTCTTTTTATCTGTCTCTTTTTGTCTCTCTCCCTAAGTCACTTCATGACTCTTATTTTATGTCTCTTTATCTGCATGGTTGTCTCTGTCTCCCTTTTTTATGTGTCTCTCTCTCTGTTCTGGACACCTATGACAATAGGTTACTTTTGAATAAAATGTTTATTTCAGATCTTAATCTTTTCTGTGATTTCTCAGATAAATATATGAATTTGTATGTTTTTTTGTATGAATTCCAACTGTTATCTGCACACTAGCCCGGATGCTTCCGAGCACACTGTTACATGTCTTCTATTGCATTTCATAATCGGAGCTGCAGTTTGCATCCAAATCCTGTTTTGGTTGTTGACCTAATAAAGCGTTGTTTTTTTGCCAGTCAGTTATTTCTAGTTTTGACACAGCAAGCGTCTCTTCAACTCCCGGCGCAAGAGGTCTCTTTCCTTGCGGATCCCTTGAAGGACACTCTGGTTCTCCTGGGCTCGTCGGACAAGATATGGTAGGACACAGTCCACAGAACCATATGGAATAGACTTGTATACTAGGTATCCAGCCTGACCTGGAGGGAAAGAGGAGGACAAAAGTTATGGGGAGATTACTGAGAAAATAGATTGGTTGTGGGAGGACTCAAACAGATAGTGGCATGGCCTGAGGAAGAGAAGGACATGAAGATAAAGATATGTTATGATATATATGTATATGCATATAAACAATTTGTCAGCTATCTATCAATCCATGCAGAATCAGATCTTAATGGGCGCTGTTTGGACTTTTCTTGAACCTTCTCAGATGATATTAGAAGGACAATCTTTTGTGCAAAGCAAAAGTTACAATGCAGACCAAGGCTCTGTGGCTCCATGCTTTTTCAAAAGAAAAAAAATACCCTTAACAAATGTATCTGTGAAGTCTGGGCCTACCTAAACAAGTCAGGTATGGGTTAACTGGTCAGTGCAGTGTAAACTGAGTCCAGGGGAAAGCTGCTATCAATCATAGCCTTTTACACAGAGAATCACCACAGCCGCTCACGCTACACTGAGCAGTCAAAAGTAGATAATCACATATATAGTTGTGAGCGTACGAGTCGTTGCTCACGCTTGCGGGCTCGCGTAGCGAGCCCGCGGCCCTCGCGTAGCGAGCCGCGGGCCTCGCGAAGCGAGGGCTGCGGCTCGCGCAGCGAGCCGCGGCCCTCGCGTAGCGAGGTCACTGGGCAAGGGCCTCAGTTGCTGGCATGGAGCGCCAAAGGCGCTCCATGCCAGCAACTGAGGCCCCTCGCGAAGCGAGGGCCTCAGTTGCTGGCGAGGTCACTGGGCACGGGTCTCAGTTGCTGGCATGGAGCGCCGAAGGCGCTCCATGCCAGCAACTGAGGCCCCTCGCGAAGCGAGGGACTCAGTTGCTGGCGAGGTCACTGGGCAAGGGCCTCAAACCCTCGCAAAATTCACGTCGCTACTCAAAAAACACGACACACAAATTACGACACTCGCTAAATTTTACGAGGCACGCAAACAACGTACGAAACACGTTACCACACATTACGACCTCGCAAACATCGGACGCAACACGCCGACATACAAACATTTAAAACACAATACATACACACAGCACATACATAAAAAACTTACCTACACCAAGAGGGAGCACCCAGGACCTCAAAAATGCAACTTACACCTCGATTTTACTCGAAATAAAACAGTTTAGAGACTAAAAAAAAAACGAAGCGAGAGAAAAAATGGCCGCCGAACAAAACGAAAACGAGGCTACAGCACTCTAAACTCGCAAAACACCACAAGAAACTCGCAAAACACCACAAAACACCTACGGATATTCCGATACAGACCTATACCACACATTACTCGCCATTTTACACCAATGCGGAAGTACACGACTACGCTAACGGTTTGGTCTCGCGCACGCACAGTGTTACACTGCACACATTCAGCATGCTTATACAGCAGCTCCACACCACTAATGCTGCAGCAGCATCAACGCAGATTGCCAGCTCTTCATCACAATGCTTCAAAATAGGTACAATATATTCATTTACTAATTTAGCTACCTTACTATTTCATTGCCGTCATTTTTTGACGGGCAATTCGCTAGTTTTAACATATAATTGTGTGCTCTTTCCCACTATGAAGAACACTTAAAGTGAGGTAAATGGCCCTTTAAGTATTTCACCAATCATAGGCCTTCTACTGGACTGCCTGTTAGGTCTCCTATTAATATATGTTATTACATGTTGGAATGGTAAGGAACCCAAATGACTGTATTTGTACTGCAATTCTACCTAGAGCAGAGTTACCTGTCAAGTGGACAATCCAGCCTCTCTGTGGGACAATGTTGTTATAGCTTGCTAACTATGGGCCCTATTCTATTAGAAGATCGCCAATGCCTATAACCCGTAATTTTAGGTGTGGTTGTTTTTTTTAAATAAATGTTTAAATGTATTCTATTGATTCCAGCTCGCAAATTCCAACCAAGTGGCTGAACTCGTAAACCCTGCCGATATAAGTCTTATTTTAGGGTGTGATCATATGATCTGACAATGTTAAAGTAAGCCCTTAATTTACTTCTTAGACACAGCCAATAGTAAATGAGACCGTCATCATAAGGCTAAGAATTAATTAGTGCCAAAAAGTAATATTTGCAGATCGGGCTCGCAATCAAGCAGTCTAACACTCTATAAAATACATTAGATCATCTGTTCTAGTCCATTTGGGTTTCATGATATGTATTAACCCCTTGAGTCCCGGGATCGTGAATTGCATATTTGTGGGTTTAAGACTGTTGTGCAATTAATTCTAATGTGTTTCCATGCCTCCTCTTGCTTTTAAAGTACAGTATTATGTGTTTAATTGCTGCTACAGCTTTAATAAATGTTTTGAAAAAGCCCTCACAAGTCCTAAAAAAAAATGTTTTGACAAAAAAGTGATACTTTTTTAAGTTGCGGGTTAGATTTTATTTGCGAGTGAGAGCTACTAGTCTAATAAAATATTGATCTTGTGTACTTTGAATTATTTAGAGCTCGTAATGTTTGAGCTGTGCTAAAATCAATGGAGTTCTAAGGCTGGTTTTGCGTCATTGGCTGGCCGGAATTAATTGTGGGCGGGAAACTCGAAATCGGATTGCGAGGAGCTAATAGAATATGTGGCAATATTAAGAGTAGTTTTAAGTGGGTATAAATGTATGAACTGGACAATAGAATAGGGCCCAGTGTTATCAAACCCCAAGGACAGAACTGCACAGTTCATAAATTATACTAAAAATGCATTTTTTTCAGTCTGAAAATTCCTGTTTTTTTTAAATAATTCGAACATATGTATATTTTGTCATGACCTATGCTTTTAAATCATTATTTAACTTTTATGGTCCCTGAATTTCCAGATATAGTCAAAAACGGTGCTAGTGAGGAGATGCTGCTGTTTTTCTATTTTTATTTTTGGATCCTCTTCACAATAAAATTACTCAGTCTAGTTGAATTCTAGATAGACAAAGGTTCTGAAGAACATGATCACATTCTGGAGACATACCTAAAGTGAGGGACACATGGTCACACATGCCCAGCAGCTGCCCGAAGCTTACGGCTCCATTGTACTTGTCAATTCCAAGATCTTTCATCCTGTAACAAAGCATAAGGGGTTCCATAAGTACCAGCCCCATCAAATGTAAATGGATTAAAAGCCCATCAGAAAAGTGATGTGCTTGTTTTATATAAATAGGTTACTTCATTAATTGTATCCTTCTCAATGTAATTTACATTTTAAATTTACAGTTCATTTACTAAGAAGTAACATATTCTCATTCCCTGAAGTCTCCCCATTTCTTCCTGTTCTTTGTCATGAGAGCTGCCATCTTGCACAACTGTAAGGCCATGCCCACAGGGTCATCATACTAGCATTGTCTCATACTGCTCAGACACACAGCATATCACTGTATCCTTGCTAGCAGCACTAGAGATGAGCAGTGTGAAACTCCACCCATATAGGTGTGGCCTTATATGTCAACTGTGCAAGATGGCTGCTCTCATGAGAGTGAACAGGAAAAAGAGGAAACTCCAGAATGTAGGAATATGTTACACTGGGGTGTTAATCAGGGGACTTCTCAAAAGTAAGTGTAGCATAACATTGATTAAGTAATCTAGTTAAAACATGTATATATATAAAAAATATACAAACCATTTTTAACACTCTAGTAACTGGAAGCATGACCCAGAATACTGCAGTTTAATTAGTGTTTGCTAGCAAATGAGTAAGTATGCTAATTTATGTAATTATTTTTTATAATCTGCACAAACGCATTCTTCTAATCATCATATGTATTTAGACAGAGAACAATACAACCAGATGCCAAGGGACAATTAGCAGTTATCGCTAATATACACCTCTAAGAATGAGATAATATACTATCGTTGGTGGGTTGTTTAGAAAGGCTGATTTACAAGTAAAAATGTCAAATTTCAATGTAACTTTACTGTAAGGAAATGCATTATTAATAACAGGTAAATGGTATAGTTTTAAATTATACGGTATCTGGAACCTTTGTTGTGTCCCAAGTAGAATGATGGCGTCTCAAGCAAAAATGCTATAACTTAACAGGAAATAGTGTAGTTCAAGTACTGGTCTACCATATATTCTATTCTAAATGATTATACTGTATGACCACATTAATAAATGAGATAGGTAATTCCTTCCCATATTATTCAGAAAAGAGTTGTTTTTGGTACTGTGATGACAGCCTTAGCATTATCTCCAATCAAAACCATGGTGTTGCTGGTTGCCGTGACAACAGGGACAGTTGCAAAGAGAACTTTAGCTGTGTGCAGGAGACTAAGTGCCAATTAGCCACGGTGCACTAGTAATAGTCCAGGCTCCCTCTCTCATTCCCAGCCTCGATAGTTCTGACAAACCACTAAAAACGTATCCTGTCCTTGTCCAGTCGTAGAAGGCAACCGTAACGCCTATGGTGCACCTCTACTCTGTCCAAGGGATAAAGGAGTGGCCGGACTTAGATGTCCTCAAACAACCACATGAAAGTTACACAACTATAGCTTTAGTGTTGTTTGAGCCCAGAGGAATGGGAATATACAAATACCTTCTTGACAAGTACCTACCTGCGAATAGCATGGAGCACTGACCCTTCATTATGACTCGCTATAATGAGGTTATATCTCTCACTGTCTTGTGCAATCAAATCCAACATCTTGTCCAGGGAGCGCTGGTAACTAGAGAGGTCAGAGATTACAGAAAGCTATGTCAAGAAAATGGATGGGTTTTATCGGACTATTTACATACAATCTCTATACAAAATCTACATTTTAGGTACTTTTAAGAAGCCCCAGAATAATAGATCTCCACCTTCTTTTCTTACTGGTCTCTCTCAGGAGAAGGTGATTGGGGCAAAGGAAATCCTGAAAGTCCAGTTCAATAAAATTAATTAAATCCAGTAATTAACAAAATAGTAGTAATCACACTAACATGTGGGATCCTCAAACACAATGAGGTATAGTGATAGCAAAAAGGTGATGGACCATGGGCACAAATGTGTAGTCCTCCTCAGTCCATAGACGCACAGTAAGATCTTTCTTCTCTCCTCCCTTTAATAGGGTATCTCAAACAAAGTGCTAGAGCCCTTCAAATGAGCTCTAAGATAATGGTTATTACCTTCCACATTGTATTTTTTGTTATACTAATATTGTATTATAGTATACGCTATTGTGAGCATTTCTCCCTATCTATATATAAGTAGACTCTCAGTTAACCAGAACTCAAGCAACCAGAAAAATAAACTGAATTCCTGGGCGTGAGTGACTGATCCAGGGCAGTGTTGGTGTTACATTCCCCGGGCATGAATGACTGAGCCAGGGCAGTGTTGGTGTTACATTCCCCGGGCATGAGTGACTGAGCCAGTGCAGTGTTGGGGTTACATTCCCTGGGCATGAGTGACTGAGCCAGTGCAGTGTTGGCGTTACATTCCCCGGGCATGAGTGACTGAGCAGTGTTGGTGTTACATTCCCCGGGCATGAGTGACTGATCCAGGGCAGTGTTGGGGTTACATTCCCCGGGCATGAGTGACGGAGTCAGTGCAGTTTTGGGGTTACATTCCCTGGGCATGAGTGACTGAGCCAGTGCAGTGTTGGCGTTACATTCCCCGGGCATGAGTGACTGAGCCAGGGCAGTGTTGATGTTACATTCCCCGGGCATGAGTGACTTAGCCAGGTCAGTGTTGGGGTTACATTCCCCGGGCATGAGTGACTGAGCCAGGGGAGTGTTGGGGTTACATTCCCCGGGCATGAGTGACTGAGCCAGGGCAGTGTTGGGGTTACATTACCCAGGCATGAGTGACTGGTCCAGGGCAGTGTTGGGGTTACATTACCCAGGCATGAGTGACTGATCCAGGGCAGTGTTGGGGTTACATTCCCCGGGCATGAGTGACTGAGCCAGTGCAGTGTTGGTGTTACATTCCCCGTGTTCAGCATCGCACCCTCCAGCCCAACGTACCTGTGTGTAAGTGAGGAGTGAATGCTGCTGCTGCTAGAACAACCCTCACTGACAAATATACTCAGCAGAACATCCTATGTGCAACAAATCGAGGCCTCTTTTATATGTTACTCTCAAGCAACCAGAAACTAAATATTTTCCGGCATCTACCAATCCCTGTGGTTTACCAGAGAACTAAGAGTCTACTGTATCATCATTATTGAACCATATAAACTCTTGACCTGATCCTTAAAAAAATTGTATTATTTATTATGAGATTACTAGCGCCACTGCTTGTGTGAGACATTAAAGTTTGGAGTGGTGACTACTATAGATTCTCCCTCATGCACACAAAAACGTGCTTACACTACCATTGTAATTCTGCCAATAAATAGACAGTGGCATGCTCTGTATCCGTGCACCACGAGACACTGGTAGTGTGAAGCCCCTCCCCTGAGGAGTCCCTTTAATATAGTCAACACTTTTCTTCTCTTATTTTGCTGAACATGTATATTGAACTTAGCCAAAGTTGTCATGGCATATTATTATTTTCATATTCAATTATGGAAATAAAGCAGTAATTGCAGGCAATTGTCCAACTACCATTCATTACACACATTACAATATACATGGTAACCCACAATGGGATATAAAAGGTCTTGAACCCATGTAATATATTGCAATGTGTTTCTAGCCAATATGATGGCAAATCGATGAATTGTATATATAGAGTTTCTTGTGTTTGAGGATACACTATATGTCGGTTGTACTAGGTGATATCTTTTAGAGGAGCCAACTGTAAGTAAACGTGTTACAGAGCTTTCAAAACCCTACAGTATTTTCTTCAAGCGGCTACTAGATATATCAAGAGGCTCAACATACAGTTTATTTCCATCTTTAGCTCTGCATATTCTTGTAATTTACCAAACATCTAGAATGGCCCTATAATAATCATAGGACTTGGACAGCCCGAGCACTATGACTCCCACCTCTTGTTGGTGGCCTCCCAGTCTGGCTGTATGGGGTCATGGTAACCTTTTTCTTTTGCCAGTTTACGTTCCTTGTCCATGTACGCCCCGCGCACCAGTTTGACCCCAAAACAGAGACCCAGACTCTGAGCTTTCTCCAAATCTGAGGAGAGCAGTGAGAAAGAGTCCTGTGGATACAAACAGAATGGTATTTGTTTAAATTTTCCATATACAATTCCTTAAATTGACTCTATAATATTGAGTGCTTTCTAGAGTAGCCATGCCTGCAGTGGAGAAGCTTCACACTATCAGTGTCATGCTGGTTACAAGCAGATAGTGACAAGCTGTGTGCCTGAGCATCATGAGACGCTGGTAGTGAGAAGCGCCTCCCTATGTGGGTATGGTTTTAGGTCACAGCTGTGCAACATGACAGCTTGCATGAGCAAAAACATAGAGAAAGGGGGAGTCTCCAGATGCTGAGAATCGAGTTAAACATTGATATGGCAAACAATTATTTGCATAGAGTCCTCTTTAAAAAAGAACGATATTGGACAAATAGTTCTCCCAGTACTGACAGAACATAAAATAATCTCATTGGACTGGGTTAGGGGTCAGTTGCTCTATTTTAACCCCATAACTTCCCACCTGCCCTGGAACAGTAGTTATTTTTACTTTCTGATTTAATTCAAATCCACAGACCAGCAGAATCCGTTACTGAGACCTCCCCTGGACCTTCTTCATTTTCAGCTCCATCGCTCACCTCACTGAACCACTTCTTCCCCACAATCCTGTTGCACTTACCTCCTCATTCCCTCTTTCCTCCCATAAGTCTCTCTCTCCATTTCTTCACCACTTACTCTCCACCTGTACCATTAGTTGCGTTTTCTTCCACGAATCTCTCCAATCTCATCTCAGGTATCATTTATGTCTTGTACCTTCCTAAACCAATTTATTTAATTCCCATAGTACCCATGGTCAGGATACAAACATATGATTAAATGACACACATCATACCTTTAGATAGCATTGGTAGGTGTTCCAGATCCAGGGCTCTGATTGGTTGCACTGTGCCATCATTGCCATGGTGACAAGGCTGAGGGCAGGGTTCATATAGGTGTATTCTGCATCCACCAGAACACGTACCTGGCGGGCTCTTGCATGCTGGGATATCAAGACATGTTGTCCATAACTATGCTGTAACATTCATATTCTGAGGTTGTGCATAAACATATAGCGTCCAGTAATATCAGACCACTGTCATTAACATGGAGGGAGGGATGTGAGAGGATGGTACAGGGAAAGCTTTGCTAAATAACTAGATCAGATTTAAAGTGACACCACACCCCTTTCCCCTCAAGACCCAGAAGTAGCCTGCATGCATCAGGAACTGCAACTATTCCTCTTCAGAAATGTAAACACCCCTTTCCCCTCAAGACCCAGAAGTAGCCTGCTTGCATCAAGAACTGCAACTATTCCTCTTCAGAAATGTAAACACCCCTTTCCCCTCAAGACCCAGAAGTAGCCTGCTTGCATCAGGAACTGCAACTATTCCTCTTCAGAAATGTAAACACCCCTTTCCCCTCAAGACCCAGAAGTAGCCTGCTTGCATCAGGAACTGCAACTATTCCTCTTCAGAAATGTAAATGCCCCTCTCAAACACACAACTTTCATCAACGTATCATGAATGCACTAAAGGCCCAACAGATGAGTCAAAATGCATTTTTTTAAATAAAAAAAACTAGCTTTGTGACTTTTTTTACTAGCTTTTAGTCAGATTGTTATATGTTTATTTGTATACTGTTCCTTTAAATAAAGTATAATTATATAGTAAAATATATTGTAGACAACTGTATGCACACTCACACACACATATATATACACTTGGTTCCCTGGTGGCCCAGTGGTTAGGATTTGGTGCTTTCACCAGCATGCATGGTTGGGCCTGTTCAGTATTTGGATGGTAGACCACCTACGAATAACAGGAGCTGTATGCTGTGGCCCACTAGAGAAGGAACTGGCAACCCACTCCAGTATCTCTGCCATAAATACCAAGTGGATCAGCATGATGTGTTACAGTCCATGAGGTCAGGACACAGAGTCGGACACGACTGAATGACACAAACACACACATATATATACTGCATGCAGATACCTGTATATTACACACGTGTATATTACACACTTTACTACACATCTAGCCGTATTTGCACATACTGTAATTTACGCCACTGACTATACAACCACTGCATTACATATCTCTCATTATATCTTGGTACCCAGATATAATATATATACACATCAGAATACATGATTACTCACTAATCTGATCCTATCATATCTGTATACACACACTGTTTTATACACTCCTCTTCATATATACATATACAGCAGGTAATATGTTTACTCCTCACCTTTGCGACCCGGCTCAGTCTCCGCACAGAGTTCTGCAGCTGCTGGTTCTCTTGTTCTGATAGAAAATGAAACGCAGAGTCCTGTAACCAAGATCACACAGACAGTGATAAGGTTTCAGCTATTTCTATTGCAAGCACTTGCACTCAGGGATGCAATCTTTCAATTCAAACATTTTGCAAAAGCAGATAATCAAAAATGTCTCAGGGAACAACTCCCATACTGATTGTACTTTCGCTTTATTGGTTCCTACACTCACTCTTTATCACACAGAGAGATGGCGCAGTGGCAAAGTATCTGCTTCTGAATACTGTGAGTTCTATAATATTTGCTATTAAGTTCAAATAATTTTTTTAAAAGCATTACAGCACACATATCTGGCATATCCTCTAACATAAAAAGATATTATTTAAAAAAAAGGAGGAAAAAAAACTGATGGAATTTAAATTCACAACTTCCGTTTTAAATGCACCATCCCACTGAGCGTACAAGGACAGAAAGTGGCGGGGTGTGTATCAAACTCACCTCATCCTCCATGACTGAGGCAATCTTCAGAGGGTTGAGCTCTGCTGCCAGAGTTGGGTCAGACAGACATTGAGTGAGGCGTTTCTGTAGAGGAACAAGAGGAATGGTGTGAAGGGGAAGATGGGTTAAAGAGAGAAGGTGTGAGAAGAGAGATGGACAAAGAGAGATGGGTGAGGGAAGAGTTGGATCAAAGAGAGAAGGGGGAGAAGAGAGATGGACAAAGAGAGATGGGTGAGGGAAGAGTTGGATCAAAGAGAGAAGGTGTGAGAAGAGAGATGGGACAAAGAAAGAAAGGTGAGGGAAGAGTTGGATCAAAGAGAGAAGGATGGGGTAAGAAATGTGACAAAGAGAAGAGATGAGATAACGAAGGGAGAGGCAAGATGGAGAAGGGATGAGGGAAGAGTTGGGACAAGAGAGAAGGTGTGAGAAGAGAGATGGACAAAGAAAGAAAGGTGAGGGAAGAGTTGGGTCAACGAGAGAAGGTGTGAGAAGAGAGATGGACAAAGAAAGAAAGGTGAGGGAAGAGTTGGATGAAAGAGAGAAGGGTGGGGTAAGAAATGTGACAAAGAGAAGAGATGAGATAACGGAGGGAGAGGCAAGATGGAGAAGGGATGAGGGAAGAGTTGGGACAAGAGAGAAGGTGTGAGAAGAGAGATGGACAAAGAAAGAAAGGTGAGGGAAGAGTTGGGTCAACGAGAGAAGGTGTGAGAAGAGAGAAGGACAAAGAAAGAAAGGTGAGGGTAGAGTTGGATCAAAGAGAGAAGGGTGAGGTAAGAAAAGTGACAAAAGGAAGAGATGGGATAAAGGAGGGAGAGGCAAGATGGAGAAGGGATGAGGGAAGAGTTGGTATAAAGAGAGAGGTTGTGAGGTAGAGATGGGACAAAGAGAGAAGGGTGAAAGGAGAGGTGGCACATAGAAAGAATGAGGACTGATATTCTACAAAGAGAGAAGAGAGAGGAGAGGTAGGTCAAAGGAAGAAGGGTGGGGGAAGAAACGGGACAAAGAGAGTAGAGGAGAGATGGGACAAAGAAGAGGGGGCAGGAGACAGACTAATGGGTTTAGGGGAGAGGAGATGAGATGCAATCAGGTGGAGAAAGGGATAGGACGGGACAATGAGGAGGGATGGGCTGATACCTTGCTCCGGGACACAGAGAGACCCAATGGATTGAGATGATATTTACTCAATGACTCTACTAGAACTTAAAATACAGAGCATCCTAATGACTCATATAATATGTGTATGATAGCCTTGCATGAGCAATCCTTCATATATGTTCTCTCTCTTTATTTTAGACTCTCTCTTGTCCTGTATCTCTCTTTAGCTCTCTCTGTCATCTTCTGTTTCTCTCTCCTTTCTCGTGCACATCTTTCTCTCTCATATGTCTCTCCCTTCTTCTCTCTCTCTCTTGCTCTCTCTGTTGTCTCCTATTTATCTCTTTGTCCTCTCATTTCTCTCTTTGGCCCTCCACTTTCACTCACACACAGGTCAGCACTCATCAGGGCCGTGATCTTCAGTTGCATCATGGGCCGGTCTCCTCCAGCGGATGACAGATCCACACAGTTGATCATGGTCTCTTCATTCTGCTCATACCAGCACTCTCTGTGAGACACCCCAGGACAGGAAGGAGAGTGATATTTAGATGTGGAGATAAAAAACACTTTCCATAACACTCCCAACAGAAACAATTTATTGAATTACTTCAGTATAGTCTGCCTAGTTATCATTTAAGACATTCTCTCAAAGTACCTTTCTAAGTCTCTCCTTAAATGCCTATTTATCACATTGTATAGCTGCTACTGACACTAATCAAATAGCTCCAATCCGTTACGCTTGACGCAATGCGTGTAGTAGACATAGGTACAGTTTGTGCCATCTTTGTAATTATTTGTCAAATTGTCCAACCCAACCACAGATTGCTTTACAGCTTAAAGTTAAATTTCCACAGTCTAATGTGCAAATGCACACGCTTTAACTTCCTTTTGCAGACTTCTACTTTGGCTTTGGAAAAATATATTCGATGAGCTGGTGTCATTTTCTAACACCTTATCCAAGCTCACACACTTTATAATTAATATATATATAACATCTTGAAATGGATTTAAATACTGTTTCTGTTCACCGAACTGTCACTTTGACATTGACCCGATTCAGTACTGATTATTAATATGTTTGTATAGATCACAAAACACTTACTGCAAAACATGAAGTAGCCTTAGGGCTATGTTGTACTTTCTTATTATTTTCAAAATTATCCCACTTAATAACTATTTGCTTATAACTTTCCACTGCTTATTATCACACACCCTAGCCATTTATAATAAGAACTGATTTCATCAGACTTACAGCCTCGTTAAATTCATTGAAAATAGGGCTGATGGCTATTAAATTAGCCCCGTAACACAGGCCGCCACCGACTTGCGGGTTAGAACGCAGCAAGGCCAAAGAATGCCTACAGGACGTTGAACGATGAACTTTGTGCCCACAAATCCTTTGTCTCTCAAGCCCGTAACCTCTACAATTCCAATCATGATATTAAATTGCAACAAAGTCACTCGTGAGCTAGCCCGTAACACAAATGGAGAGGACTCGCAAGGGGGGGTAAAGACCAATATGTAGCCCCGTAAATGCAAATAAAAGCAAACTATTGTACTTTATATAAAAGGGAAAGTGATGTTAGGTCTTACAATTAATAGCACAACATTCTCAAGCCCGCAAATCGGCTCAGAAAAATACTTAATTTCATGTATATTTTTGGTGTTATATCGATCTCGGCAATCAATGTGTTAATACATATACTATAACCCACATGTGATAGAATATAATATTTACGGCTTTATTAATATTGCATTATATCTGTACTGTGGGTCCAATCGCAACTTGTAATTGAAGCACATAGGACTATGAAATCTGACCTGTCCTTTTTTAGTGACGTAACGCTAACAATCTCTTTTTCCATTGGCTCCATCTAAACTCGTATCTACGGTCTACACCGACTGATCGCCGCACGGCCGCTAATTTAATAGCAACGTAACTCTGACAAATTTCAAGCACGTTACGGGCTTCACGTTGGGGTTACTGGCTTTTTAATTTAATATGGCTGTTAGTGTCCCATTTGCTAATTTATATTTGGCTTTGTTTAATGAGTTGTTGTTAATCTCTGACATCTTACAAAAGCTCACCCACTTTGAAACTTATATGGCAGTTTGAGGTTGATTTAAAAGTGGTTTTTATTCACCAGACGGTCACTTAAACATTAATTAACTTCATTACTGATTATCAAGATTAAGAGTCATCAAATTCCCAGTTTGGCCACCGGTATATAAACAGTTTATCTTTCTACTGCTGATCCATACTAGATACACTTATATTACATATAGTCTCAGTTACTTGAGTATTTTTTTTTGTTACTAAGACAGTTAAATCCTAAACACTGCTCCGTTCACTACAAGCATCAGACACACAGACGCACACTATGCCTAACACGTGTTCCGCTGTCACAAATGGCTTTCTCAAAGGGGAAGGGCATACCAGGTTGCGACCATCATAGGCCCCAATTTAATTCCAAGCCCGTAATTACCTTCATACAGCGCACATGTCTGCAGATTAGAAATGTGCTACAGTTACAGATGTATTAAATGACTCAAGCCCGTAATTATATGCCCACAGCCTCAACACACAAACCATGAACCCGTACATAGCATTTTAGGGCATGATCAAGTAAGCAAGCCCATTAGTTACAATTTAGACAGAGCCAATATTAAATTAGACTGTCATCATGACGTCAGTAAAACGTAGAGTTTAGACTACAATTAAATAGTGTTTAGAAGTTTGGTATGCGATCAGACTCACAATCCAGAAATCCATAATAATTCATAAATCATGTGTTTTAGCCCTGTTGGTGGCCTGATATGTATTAACTCCTGGGATCTATATAACATGGAAATAAAACTTTAAAAAAAAAATATTGGAGATTTGCGAACTTGAAACTGTAGTGTAATTAAGTATAATGCCTTTCATCTCTTTTCCAGTATGTTTAGGTACAGCAGTGTTGATTTATTTGCTTTTACAGTGGTTTGAACAGGTGTTTAACCCACTTGTGAGTCCTCTCTAGTACTCGTTGGATTTTTTTTATACATTTGGCATTTACGGGTTTGAAGGCAATTGCGGGCTTGTTGAATTGTTGCTATTAAATATGGATTTTGCGTCTTTAGTACTGGTAACATTTGCGGCCTTAAAACATCAAAGGAGGAGATAGGACGGAGATAGGATGCAGTGATTTTGAGCCTGTAGTTCGCAGATGGATTGCGAGCTGCAAAATGTAGCCAATTAAAATTCTATAACTTTTACGGCCTCCATTACAGGCTCCAATAATTGTGATTTGGACAAATGAATAGGGCCATACATACGTTTTCTACTGGTCCCAGTAAGGATTTCAAGGATGCTTCATTACCCCAGTACAAAGCATCCCACATCTAACCCAACTCTCAAATATTATATTGACTCATCAGTCCAAATAGTGATGGTAGGACCAGTACAAAATAGCTTGTAGCCATCCTTGCATCTTCTCCCTATACAGATAAATATGCATGGTAGGTGGTTGTAGGGTCAATAAAAAGTCAAATAAAATACATTTTCTAACCCTTTTTTTTTACACACTTACATAGCAATTTGACAACATAAATAAATAGCAGAGCAGCTCTCAGTAGGATAACTCTCCTCTTAAGGCTAAAGTCAGATAAAGAAGAAAGCATCCTGACTATCAAGGAATAAAGAAAAGATTTGTTTATATAAATCCCATAAGTAGATGAGTATCCGCCTGTGCCAGCCTCACCCGTCCTTGCACTCCCCCAGGTCCTCCTCAATGGGCACTGCCAGCATGGGCCGGATGTGCAGCTCCTCCAGTCTGTTGACACATTGCCGGATCTCGAAGAGAGTTTCCCCAGCCACAAACTGGCCGTACACTGAGCCCTTCATGGCCAACTCAAAGAGACGGCGGCCCAGGATTTTACGTGAGACAGCCATCAGCTGAAGGGAGAAAGACAGGTTGAGAAAACAGATGTGAGACGGCTAGGGGGTCGAAATGAATGTAAGAGACAGATTATGACAAGCTTGAGGGCAGCAAGATACATAATACACATATCTGAAAGGAGACCGAGGAGAAGCATGGATATTTGTTTACTAAAGTAAATCCATGTAGTCTTATTACTAATCCCCAAAGAAATCTCTGAAACTTGAAGACACTGGAAATGGAATGATCTGGAAGAAAACTCTCACCTTACTGAATAAGTGAATATGTTATCCATCATTACCTCTCTTACATCTGTCTACAAGACGTCTCCTGTAACTCTACATTGTTCCGTCATGATCTGTCTTTCTTTTCAAAACTTTGAAGACTTTAAAAAATTAAATATTCAGACAAGCTTATTACCGTGCTTGATATTATCCATAAAACACTTCCTTTCCACAGATCCCTCTGTCTGATGCCTATTCACCAAAACAAGAAGAGATCTAAAATTAAAGATATTGGAACATGAGCGATCTCACTGGGGAGGAAGTTCTCACCTTATTGAATAAAGTCCAAAGCTTTTCACTCATTGGTCATTCTCTCTCGCTTGTCTACAGGACTTCTCCTGTGATGCCCATCCCTATATCATTCTTTACCATGTTCTATCATATTCTCCAACTCATCACTGCTTTAAACAATGAAAATGTGCCTTTTCAGACAAGCTTACTACTATGGTCTCTAATATCCACTAAACAAAAGAGTAAGCTTCCTCACCATGGATGTTGCCACTTTGCCAGAGTTGCCCTCTATTTAGTGCTACAGTATATGTTGCATTACAAATAACTTATAACAATATTAATAATAACAGTCAAGTAAATGTTTATGGACATCCAAAATTACGAAATGATCGTGCAACTATATTATTATTATTTTATAAAAATGAAAAAAAAATATACAAGCAAGTACTACATTTACATAGTTATACGACATATGTACAGCTCTCCTCATAAACAAATGCTTATCTTTAAGGACCATTGGGAAAATCATTATATGTTTGTGGATTTTGTAACTAATTAACCATATCAGCTGTTTGAGCAGTTGCAACATAAGCATTAGGGAAGAGATTTTAGTTTACAATTTTAGCTACTTTCATCTTTAGAAGATTATAATTAACAAATATTTTATATATATACCTTATATACTCGAGTATAAGCCGAGTTTTTCAGCACATTTTTTAATGCTGGTAAAGTCCCCCTCGGCTTATACTCGAGTCACCCTGCTCCCTGCTCCTGCTGCTCTCTGCGTCGGGACCCGGCATATGCTAATGATGTGACAAGCATGTGACGTCACATCATTAGCATATGCCGGGTCCCGACACAGCCGGAAGAGGCGCAGAGAGCAGCAGGAGCAGCTGTTGAAGGTAAGAGAGGGGAATGGGGGAGGCGTTGGTAATTGGAGAGTCGGAAAGGGATGAGGAAGGAGGATAAGGAGGGAGGATGAGGAGGGGGGATGAGGAGGATGATAAGGGAGGGGGAGGGAAAGAGACACGTGGGATAGGGGGGGAAAGAGACACAACGGAGGGAGAGGGGGGAAGAGACATCTTTATAGAGGGGGGACACGAGACGGGCACAGATGGCACACAAGAGGGGGACACAGATGGCACAAAAAGGGGACACTGGAGGGGAAACAGGTCACACATGAGGGGAACACAGGGGGCAGCGCTATATATAGTTTTTTTCTGAAATCATATTTTTCTTATTACATTTATTTTCTGTGATTCTCTTGATTATTTGAGGTTTTCTCTTCACTAGCTCTCATTTCATATTACATTAAAGTTTATTTCATTGTTTTTATTGAATATCAAGAGAAGACATAAAATTATGACAAAATATATGATCACACATACACAAAAAGAGAAAGTGACAGAGTAAGAACCATTCCAAGATAAAAACACTATGGCCCTCATTCAATTGCAATTTGGCCAATTGAATAGGGCTCTAAATAAGCACATAACATATTTTTTTTAAAGAAGTTTTTAGTTAGTAATCATCTATCCAAAAGCAAGGTTTTCACTAATTAAAAACTTCTTAAAAAATATATACTATGTGCTTATTTAGAGCCCTATTCAATTGGCCAAATCACAATTGAATGAGGGCCTAAATATGTACTTCAACAGGTAAAGCAAAACATATTGACATCAGAATATCAGGTAGGTGGCAAGTCAAATACAAGGGACGGGTTGTTAACCTATGGCATTTAACCCTCATACAATCTAATAAAGGATATAACAACAAACAAATAATATAAAAAGGTTGACAAAAAATTAAATCAGTGGCAGGGCTAGGGGAAAATATTTTAGGGGGCCCCTGGCACATCTCTATACACCCCACATGGGTCAATAACAAAAATTCCAGAATATATGTAGTTGGTCAGAACATCCATAGGGTAATCAGATCACCTTTCTATAAAAATAATTATCTGTCCTTCTCTAATAAATTAAGAGGAGTGTGGATGGCGGAGGGTCCCTACATGCTGCTGGCCCTGGTGCTTTGCACCTGCTGCACCAACAATACCTCTGCCATTGAATAAATTGAAGATAATTCCAGACCATTCTTAGATGAAGTGGTATCTCTTCAAATCCTAGCAGGGAGTTAATTATTTATTTCAAATGATCTTACTGTTAGGGGCTTCTTACCTTCTCGGAGTGTTTGACCAGCACAGGCACAGAGCACATCCTAAATATGAGTAGCCCACGGACCACCTCCCATCTGCTCTTCAGCCTGAAGACCTGTCCATCTGAAAAGCTCAGGGCTCCTTGTGTTTGAGAACTGGAATAAGCCACCGAGGAGCCCAACCTGCAGGACAGCACAGGAGCCCATTCTGTGGGGGAGAGGTGAGGTGACACTGACCGTAAGCACCTGCAGAGGAGCCACATGTTAAGTCTGGTCTAATACCTATAACCTCATCGCCAGGATGTCAAATAAACGTTCACTAGACATGGAAATGAGGACAGTGTCACTGGCCAATGGCAGTAGGGGGCACCTAGCACTGGAGGGTGGGAAGTGGGCAGCTGCCACTTATGTACTTTGGGTCATGACTCACAACCTTTAACCCCTCATGATAAAGTGGTTAGCCTTAAAAACAAGGTACAAACCTGCAATGCAAGGATGAATATTAAGAATATATCTATTTTCTTGTACAGTGGACATTTTTTTTAATTAAATCTGCTGTTCTACAAGATCTCAGTGATTTGGTCACATGTAGGTTTTTTTATTAACTAGTCAGGACTAATTAACTCATATTGTGCTGAGCTGGGGGAACAAAGTTTAAGTTTCACCCAAGACACTGCTTATGACCTATGCTACAGTAAGGTGGCCTTTATGGAAGAAGCATCAAAAACCTATTGAGTATGGTTACTGTGAGACTAAAGTTATACCGCGCACTGTGACGCTTTGTATTGCGTATTTGGTGTTTACACCATTTAAAGTGCCACTTTATAATGAGATATATGTTTGGAAACCTTGAATGAGAAACCAGAGAAAAAGTAATTTAACTATTTTTTAAGTACAAAAAAATGGTAGCCTCTGCGGCAACCTGGAGGCATCCATGACACATTGGAGGTTGTGTATGTGAGAGGGGTACTTACATTTCTGGGGAGCAAGGCTTGCATTTCGAGATGCAAGCAGTCTCCTTCTATGTGTCTGAAGAGAAGGGGATGTGGTATCAATTTCCCCCAGATCCTTTTATCTAACACCTCCTTCTACCCTCCCTATTGAATCCTTCTCAACCCTTCCCCACACTCAAAGGAAAAAACACAACATTAGGAACAAAGATTAGGTTCCTACAGTCTTCAAAAAGTCTAGTTTCCCCCCCAAAAAAATGTTTTTTTGCCATGGTTGTTATTTACTTCACAAAAAGGTGATTCATTTTCTTGAACTATACTATTTTCTCTATGATAAAATAATAAATAAAATAGAGAAATCAAAACACCAAAGCAAACCCTTTACGTATTTTATAAACTCACCCTAAAAGAAAGCTTTGGATTATAGTGATTTAGGCCTACCCCATTCCCCCGCACATGCTCAGAAGCTGCATACAGGAATACGCCATCTCTCAATAGGTTTCGGCCAAGAGGAGTGTTAAGCGAAACAGCGATAAATGGGGTCATTTTACCATAGGGAAGATAGTGATAAGGGAACTCATTGAAAAAAAAAGATACAAAACCAACTGTAATTTCAAAGTTTTGGGCTTTATATGAAATGTTAAGAAACTGCAAACATACCAAAAACTCAAAAAAAACTTAAAGCAACACCACACTAAAAAGAAAACAACAGTCCACTTTAAGTGGCAGATGTTGAAGCTTCAGGCTCATCCTCCAACCTGGCTTTCTTGGTGACAAACAGGTTCAGGGACATTTGTCTCTACTTTCTGTGCCCATCCAGCAGATGCTGGTCGCAGGACCTCATTGATTAGGCTCTCATATCAAGTCCTCTATGTCCTGGGCATTCACATCTCCCAGTCCAGCAGGGTTCACAAGGTCCACTATCTCCTCTATGATGGACTGTTCTGGTTGTACATCTCCACACAGGTCTGACCAGAGCTTCCTCCACACAGCTTTTAGCTGTGTCACCGCTTTCCAGGACAAATCAATGTTTGTGAACTCTTCCAGAAATCCATCACAGAATGTTTATCCTTGCTGTCCATGTGGTCAATGAGCTGGCCGAAGGTGCTGTGAAGATAGTAGGCTTTGATGGTCGCAATTGCCCCCTGATCAATAGGCTGGATGAGCGAAGTAGTGTTAGTTGGTAGGAACACTACTTCCACTGGGATGCGGCAGTGGAGCTCAGTCAAGTGGTTAGGGTGGCTTGGAGCACTGTCAATTAACAGGAGTGCTTTGGCTTGCAATAGTGCTGCATGAATGGGGAGAAATTCTAGCTTAACCACTCCTTGATGTCCATGGTGATCCAGGCCTTTCAGTTGAATTGCCAAATAACTGGCAAACTAGATCTAGTGTTTTCTTTCTTGGCTCTACGTGTCTTTGACTGGTGGAGCAGCAATGGTTTGATTTTGAAGTCACAGCTGGTATTCCCTCCCAGAAGAATAGTTAGCCGATCATTGGTCACTCTCTTTTGCTCCTGCTTCCCGAAGAGGCCATCTCATCCATGTTGAACACCAGTTCAGGATGGTAATTGCCTCTTTCCATTATCTCTTTTTTTTTTTTTCATAAATTTTTTATTGACACAAACATAGGAGAAGCATTTTTGTAAACAAGGAGTGACACGCAGGTCCCCCATGCTCGATGGTAATCTTATTACACTTTCCTATTTGCCTTTAACAAAATATACATGTCACCATGTGTCAACCACTTCCATTTTCCTTTTTCTATTATTAAAACAGTCTATGAAAAACAACCTAGAACTGGTTAGATAGTTTATCTGCAAATCAATGCACTAAATATGTCTAACATCCGTTAGATAACCTGCTCTGGTCGTTCGAATTATATCAACATAACTAAAATACAACTTATCATAAATTAACATGTGCCTTTCACAACTTCAGTATATAGATTTTACTTATTACCTTATCGACCTTCCACGCCTGCAACGTCCTCTAACGAGGTACCATGGAGAGCACTGTCCCGGACCGCTCCAGCACCCAACAGCTTTCCCCCCCCTGAACAGAGCACTACTGTCAATGTATCTGGAATGAGTGTTCCGTCCCGCTCCAGTCAGCCCATATTTCTTTATAAATATCCACAGTATCATTTAGTGTAGCTGTCATATGTTCATAAGTCATAATAAAGTTAATTTTGTGAATAACCGAGTGGATATCAAGTGATTTTTTCCGCCAGTTCCCAGCCAGACTGCTCTTTGCCGCCAGCATAACAAATTGAAGCCATTTATTCTGGTGTACTCGTAAATTTTGTACCGGTAGCCCCAGTAGACATAGTCCCATATTGGGTAGTATTTTCGTTTTCAATGTCTTAGAGACCAGATCGGCCACCTTTGTCCACATTGCTTGGGCCATTGGGCAATCCCACCAAATATGGCGGAAGGATCCCCCAGTGGTGCAGCCTCTAAAGCACTCGGGAGAGACTTTAGGGTCCATTTTGTGTAACCTATCTGGTGTGTAGTAGGATCTAAATAGTACTTTCGTCGATGTTTCCAAGTGACTAAAATACCTTGACCCCTTTGTCAGTTCTAAGTGCACCTTAGACCATTTGCTCATGTCCCATTCCTCTCCCATATCTAGTTCCCAATGCTTAATGTGTTTAGGTTTGTTAGCCATGTCGCTTGAGTTGAATATTGCGTACAATTCCCCCAATATTCCCCTAGTAAGAGGGGCTTTATTACAAATTAGTGTGAACCAAGTTGATCTGGGCGGGCCCCATTTACGAAGTTTAGTGGATACATTGTGTCGGATTTTATTATAGTTGAAGTATTCACTGGACGGAAGATTGTGTGTATCTATAAATTTCTCATTAGTTAGCACTGTGCCATCTCTAACCCAGCCTTCAAACCTGTCAAGCTTTCTTGAGGTCCACCAGTCTTTGGATAGCGAACCCATCTCATCCAGAGTATTTGGGGAAGGGAGTGTTGTGGTTGCATAGGAGATATTGGGACTTAACTGTCTATTATTATTGGCTTTTTCCCATTCCTTCAGTGTTAATGCTATCATCGGGTTGTTACGGGCCAGATCAGGGGGTAACCGGGAAGGTGGATCCCATATTAGAGTATCCCATTTAAATGGCCTAATTTGATAGTTTTCTACGAAAACCCAAAGTGGCTGATGTTCTGTCGAGTGTGCCTGGGGTAGGAAAGAAATCTGGGCTGCCCTGAAATATTTGAGGAGGTCGGGAAAACCCAATCCTCCGGAGGATCTATTCCTCATCATAATGGATTTATTTATTCTTGGGCGTTTGTAGTGCCAAATAAATCTGAATGTCGCGTTTTGGAAACTATTTAGGTCTCTTTTGTTTATACGAATCGGCAGAGTCCTGAAATAGTACAGAATCCTGGGGAGAACATTCATTTTTATTGCATTAATCCTCCCCGACCATGAGAGATTATATTTATTCCATTTCAACAAGTCCTGATTTAGGGTCTTATATAGCGGGATATAGTTTGACTGATATAGGTCGGTTATCTCTGGAGTGATCTTGATGCCTAAATAATTTATATGTTTTTCTGGCCAAGCAAAGGGGTGTCGAGTTTTAAGGGTGTCCCTTAACGTCTGAGGAGTCTGTGCCAAGATCGCTTCCGTCTTGTCCATGTTAACTTTGAGTCCCGAAATGACCCCGAAAGACTCTATCAGGGACATCAGGGCTGGTATTGACTGGAGTGGGTTTGTAAGTGTACACAGGATATCATCCGCAAAGAGGCAACACTTAAACTGGTGTAAGCCTACATTTAATCCAGTTATTATTGCGCTATTCCTGATAGCCTGAGCCAAAGGTTCAATGGCCAGCGCGAACAGAAGGGGGGATAGGGGACAGCCCTGTCTGGTGCCTCTTTTAATATTAATAAATGAATGGTCATCCCCTGGGATTCTAATGCTGGCGGTTGGGTTATTGTAGAAAGACTTGATCACATTCACAAAGTTACCCACCAGCCCAAACTTTGTCAGCGTGGCATGCAGGTATGGCCATTCAATGGAGTCAAATGCTTTCTCCAGGTCTAGTCCTATAGTACATAAAGGGATATCATCTAGCTTAGCTAAATGGAATATGTTGAGGAGTCTTCTTATATTATCCCCCGCCTGTCTGTAAGGAATAAAGCCCACTTGGTCCTTACCATTATCTCTTTTAAGGTGTCTGGAAAGGCTGAAGCAGCTCTGGTGAGCAGTCAAACCAACCACTACTGGCTGAGAAGCTCTCCGTCATATCTGGAGAATCATTACGCTCCCGGTCATCTTCAATCCAGATGGATAACCACTTCTCCATCTCCTCCAGGGCGTATCATCTGGAGGGGTAATCTTCTTTGCTAAAGATGCAGTGCTGATGGTCGCTGAAGACTTGATCTTGTCTTTATTCTTCAGGATGGTGCAGATTGTGGAGGCTTTGCGACTTCAGATCCGCTCCTACATCCACTTGATGCTCCCATTTCTCCAAGTGGCCCAGCACCTGCATTTTTACATCCAGGAATACTCAGCTTGCTCTGGTCTTCCTTGCGCTCAGACATGTTCTGTAAAAAAGTACAACAAAATAAAACGAATGCAGATTTTATTAGACAATTACCAACCACATTATGAGATACAAGGGACGAATTCAAATATTCTGTACCTTGCCTCTGGATGTAGAATTGGGGGTCTCTGGGGTCTCTCTCCCTGTTTCCAGGATCACAAGTTTCCGCTGTTTTCTCTCTCTCTTCTCCTGCCCACTTAATGTTATGGTAAAGTTCTGAGTGTTAGACGGGGTCCGGCAAAGAAAAAAACACATTATCGCGAAGAAGGGCATTCAGCGGGGATCGGAGGCCAAAAGACAGCGATTTATCCCGGTTTAGCGCAAAGCGGGGAATTACGGAGAAAACAGCGCTATAGCAAATCAATGCTCAAAGGGGTAGTAAGACTATGGTATTCCCAGTAGTAACATATGGATGTGAGAGCTGGGCCATTAAGAAATCTGAGCACCTTAGAATTGATGCCTTTGAATGGCAGAGTGGAGAAGACTGCTTAGAGTCCATTGGACTGCAAGAAGATCCAATAAATCATTAGTACAGGAAATCAGGGGTGTAGAGACCATAATAATTCTGGGGGAAGAGGGGGGTTGATACAGATCACTTGATACTAGGAACACTTAACAGCTTCTATACGCATACATACACACAATGAGAGACCTGGGGGGGATTTGTCCCCCTCCTCCCCCCCCCGTTCCTGGACCCATGCAGGAAATGAAGTCTTGGTCACTGGAAGGTCTGATCATGAGGCTGAAGCTCCAATATTTGGCCATATCATGAGAAGACAGGATTCCCTAGAGAAGACTCTGATCCTGGAAAAGATTGAAGGCACACAAAGAAAGGGACGGCAAAGGCAGATAAATTGGGTAATTGAAGCAATGACCATGAGCTTGATGCAGCACAGAGGGGTAATGGCTGACAGATGTGCCTGGGATACTGCGGTCAATTGGGTCAGGGAGAGTTAGACACGATTGAATGACTAAACAACAAGGGTCTTCAAAAGACCAGTCAAATATTTACAGTATGAGTTGAAGAACTAGACTTCTTAAGGGACAGATGGTTATTAAAATAATATATTAGTTACCTATTAAATGCTGTACTGGGCACATCCAATACACCCTACAAACTATTCCCTGTGTGCCTTGTAAAGGGGAAAGGACCTTGGACACGTTTGTTACATTGCAAACGTGCCAGAAAATGTATCAACAGCAAAATCTGTGTCTAAATAATAAGGAATAAACTAAAGGTTGTTTTCATTTTGTCTAAAATCCTTTTGCCTTGTTCTTTAATGGAGCCCAAATAAACATGTAGTTACACTCTGCTCATTATCAGACGGGGTCACACCCAGCCCTATTGTTTAATCACAGCAGTGTCAGTGATAGGACGGCACTTTAATAAAGGAAAACACCAAAATGTTTTAAAATATTCTTACATTTTTTTAAACAAAATGTTCTTCCCATGAGCCGGTGAGTCTGCTCAGTGAGCCAGCATCGCATGTGATAGCCGGTATTTGGGCACCGTGACCAGTCTTATCTCACGGTCACAGGTCATATGGGAACGTGACATCTGGCAGAAGATAAAGAGCAGGTGGAGGAGGTCCCAGCAAGGGCAGGAGGAGAGCACGTTCACACTCAAGACAGCGGCGTCCATACTGATCTCTAGTCTATCCACACCTACTTATGATGAAGATGACTCCCCAGATGTTCTCCGTACTTTTATTTGTTTTTTATATTGATTTTTTTGTTTTCCTCCCCTTTTTATCATTCTAATTTCACATATAAGGGTCCCGTGCACTTTTATACTCGAGCCCAGGACCTCCACTACCTTATATTTACCAGTCATTTCTCAAGAAACTTCCAGAATATTTGTCTCTTATGTAAATGTATCATAAGAAATCCCTATATTAATAGTTTAGTCATTCAGTCATGTCCGACTCTCAGTGACCCTACAGATCGCAGCACGCCAGTCACAAAATTTGTTTTTAAAGGGCAGGCGGGAGTGACCTTCCTTCTTTTAACATGTATAATAATAATCTTGTGAATCAGGAACTGGGGTCTTCAAGAAACAAGCCTATAGCAATGATTTGTGGATTGGCTGCCAAGGCTCTAGTGAAGTGGTTGTTTTCATATCTGTACACATGGGTATTTAAGTCAATAAAAGGAGATCTGAAAGAACATGCACTTATGATACTCCATATTGATGTGTGGAAACAGCAAAGTGAAACTGTACCAACTGGATTTTGTTTTTAGATCATCTGTATGAAGAAGCCAATAAATATGGAGTCACCAGCCAGATATTTTACTTCCATTGCAAGACGTTATAATAAGGGACCACTGTAGTTTGAGAAAAATGTCATTTATTTGTGTAAAAACACATTAGCAACCATGTGAAATTAGTTTTTAAATTTAAATTAGCTAGGTTTTTCTTGTGTCTGGGGCTTCCATATTGAAGTGTTTGTTCCCAGATTGCTTTTCAAAGTGTAGATGCCATCTACATCCATGGTTCCTCCCATGTAACTAATTATGCTAGGACTCCTTGCTCACCGTGCCTTAGAGTCATCAGCTAACACCTCACGGACAAGGCACAATCAAGGCTGAAACTTACGCCTAGGGTTTGCAGTTTCACCTGACCAGGGTAGAATTGCCTGGTATTTTGGGGCTGGATCACTCTATTGAGACCAGATGGATATACTACAGGATATTTCTCTGGACAGGATAATACACTCGGAGCGCATCTTTTTTGTTGTTGCTCATGTTAGAAACAGCAGCAAATATTCTCAATCCATCAAAGCAAAATTTAAATGGTTAAAAATGGATGCCCTCTTTATTTAAATGCCAAACATTTTGTGTATTATCAGAAACAATTCTTCAGAAAAGCATAGTATGACATCTGTGGTCCTTTAAATTTAAGAGCGATACAACAATTATGGGCCCATACAACAAGGCTCTTGGTGTTTAACATTGCAATGTCATCTATAACTACAGACACCGATGGAATAAATAGAATTGATCCTAAGAAACCTGTATTATGTGAAGCCCGTGAAGGTGCTTCATTACACTTGAAAAGTTTTAGTTCTTAGAAGGAAAATAAACGGATGGGTGGAAACAAAGACCTTTTGATGGAACACAAATTAAGGCACAGTAGCAAAAATGAAGATATATAGAATAGAGGCATAATGAAGATAGAGGTGACGGGTTAATTCACAACAAGGGACTAGCCACTGTGGTAACTCAGCAAATAGTTTATTATGAAATATTAATAACAGATGGGTCAAACGGCTGGTCACAAGATGAATGGAAAGCACAAGTCTATTTTGTGATCTGAGACACAAGCTCAGTAATTGCTCTGGTTTTGATGATCGCGCCTGTATCCTCCTCTTCTCATGTAGCCGCCGCCCCCGTAGCCGCCGCCCCCGCCGCCACCGCCTCCGCCGCCCTCCTTCCTCTGGTATTGATCTTTCTGGTCTGGAAGACGGAAGAGACAGACATTTATGTAAACAGACTGATGGCAAACAAATATTGACAATTAGACCATCTAGCACAGCAAATGGCAAAAAACAATAGATCTTTATTAATCACAAATAATTAAATCTGCTAAATATTTAAGAACCATAGAGGAGTGAATAGGAAAAAAAATGGGAGTGAATTTCCATATAGTCTATAAAAAATCTAACCGTTCAATCAATGCTCAGCTGGGAAAGAATAAAAACACTGGGAATGACCACAATGGCCAATATAAACACCACTAATATCTAGTGAAAAGCAGATGTGATAGTACCAATCATACACAGTGCCCAGAAATACCCAAGACCCCTGAAGGAGGACCCCCTCTCTGAAAGTACTAGCTACGACGTATTGCATGATAAACACAGGCAGCGACTAATAAATACAGTTCTGGGCTCTGAAACCAAACAGAGCTTTAATGGAGAAATTGGTCAACAGTCCAGGATCTAAGTATTGAAACACTGGTATCAATCAATGAAAGTGGGGCCTTGGAAATCGTAAAGTAAAAAGAACCTGAATACAGATCCAGAAATCCTGGTCTGTTGGTGGCCTATGAGTAAGAAGAATTTGTAGTTTGAGCTTTTAGACTCTTGATATGCCCCCTCTATATGAGAATAATCCGCTAAACCCTGCAGTGTACTACGTGGAGTGTTGCATTATATTCATTTCCATCCACAGATAGTGAAGTAGAGATAAAGCCGTGTTTAAAGACAGTTCCTTGGATGTGGAAGGTTGCGAGTGCAAATCCTCCCCCAGTTCCTATGTTTACCATTTTATTTTAAAATGATAAAACTACCCATTTGAAATAACTAAACAAATATGAACGTATATTAAGATACAGAAAAACTGGGTTTTGAACTCCATGATAGTTTATTCAGCAATTTTAAAAAAAGATAAGCAACTTTCCCACATGATTTACAAGCCTCATGGCAAACAGTCTTGGCATATGACTGATAATTATCCCAAGGTGCCAATACAGAGATATGTGGGAGTCAGTAGCACTTCTTACCTCTGTTGAAGTAGCCTCCGTAGCTGCCCTGTTTGTGATCGAATACCCTCTCATTGTTCTCCACCAGATTTCCGAGCTTCTCCGCCAGTTGCAGTGCCGTGTTCTGTAGGGAGCTGGGCTCGGTTCCGTGCATCACCACCGTCTGGGAGGGCTGATCCAGAGAGGCCTGAGTGCATGAGAGTGGGGAGGTTACTTGGGAAGAGAACGGTATGAATCCCAGACCATTTGGGATCTGCAATAAGCAAACTACGTACTCAAGGAATTTTAATATTAATAGTTTGCCCATTTGGCGATCTTGACTTGATAATCCTTTGGGCTGTAAGTTTTCAATCCTGTAAGATGTTTTGGGGAAAGCTGGACACTGGATTCTAAACCCAAAGACAGGGCCCTCCATCCTTTTCAATGTGTTAATACAGCTATTGTTTTGTTGTCTTGAACTTAACCTTTGTATAGTGCTACAGAATGACGGCGCGTTCTAAATAAATAATAATAATGGACAAATATACTTCCAGTTTAAAATAATCACAGCCTTTTATTTTTAACTATTGCATTTGATTTTGCTGTAATGACAACAGACTTCTTGTCTTTTTAATTGTTTTATCTTCATGTATTTATTAAGGACATATAATTAGAAATTCACAACAATTACTGTAAAAATTCAAAGTAATACATTTTATAAAAAAAAAAATGAAAATATGTGATAAAGAATGAAAGAACATGGAAGAGAAAAAAAAAAACAGGGGGGGGGAGTGTTGGTGGGATAAAGGAATTAATAGAATTTTGTGAATTAAGTTGTAATTTAGCGATTAGATAAAATCCTTAAATATTTTTTAGATTTTTTTTCTGTGAAAATGTATACCCTTAAACATAATGATTGAGATATCATTTTTTTTTTTTTTTTAACAGTTTTGTAATATTTAAGTTGTAATGGTTTTAAATTAAGGGTATTTTGGAGTGAATGTATTTTAATAAGATAATACATTTCTCTATTTGTTGATAGCCATAAGTTTACTTTAAAGAGGTATATTAATTATTTGCTCAAATCTGATGACTTGAAGCAACCAGATCGGGGGATCTAAAGAAAAAATAGAATATAAATAGATGTCTAAATAATAAACAAAATAAGGGGGGCGGGGGGTCCGTGGTGGTTAATTCTCCTTCCCACATCATTATCTAGTTGTTCTCTTATATGGTGAAATAAATTGATGTTTGTCCAAGAATCTCAGTTTTCTTTCAACCTCATTCTCTTTTATAATTGGGTACAAAGCTGCAAAAGGTTTATTTTTAATGTCTTTCAGAAACACATTGTGGGGAAGATATCGGAGGTTCCCAAATATTTAGAAAAGTAGGGTATTTATCTAACACCACATGTGTTATCCTCTCATTTATAAATATGTAGTTTATTTTATTGATTATAACTTGGAATCCAATAAAACTATTTTTCCAGAATGTAGACTTTATGTAAAAGGATTAGATACCCGAGAAATGAGGAAGCATGGAGGCAGATAAGATCTGTACTGACATATAGCCCCTTCATAGTAATATCCAGTGGCTCAGTAATGTCCTTAGGATATGCTCCCACTCAAGTACCAGAACAACTGCCGGTCTTCCATGGATTCCCCTACGGCACAATCAGACCCATCTAAAGATTTCCTATTAAATGGTTGTACGTTCTGGTCTTGCAAACCTGCTAATATTATGCTACCTACGTCACAAGCATGTGAGGCTTTTACCAAACTACAGTAGTCCATTCAGCAAATTTTGGGAGGAAGTAAAACAAACGATAATAAAATGTAGTGTTCCAGGCTCTACCAGAGCTGCTTCTCTCCACCCCTATCAGGTTTTCAGGTGGCTGTAATCCATTTTTTTCTGACTAGTCTTGCTTTTCTTGCAATCGCCACTTTATTTAGCGACCCTTTAATCACTAATTTGTATGGCAAACACGGAGCCCAACTTACCATAAGTTCTTCATTAATAATCATCTTGCTAATGATGCTGTGAACGGTGGGAATCTCCAACTCGAACATGTCGCTGAGAATTCCCATCCTGCGAGAGAATACAAATGGTTATGCATTTACTGCAGAGCATGAATACAACAAGCGTCGGTTATTATGTGCGCGCATCTTACCTGATAGAGTCATACACACTGCTGTATGTGAAGAGATAGGTGCGCAGAGACTCCTCTTGTATCTTCCTACAGAAAGAATAAGAGGGATTTACAATCACATGGATACACAACACAAGGCAGAATGTGACCAGACACAACACTCACCTGATCAGCATGTTTCGCACTCGCTCTGCCTCTGGGAACAGATCCCACACTTTCCCGTTCATCTTCTCATTAATGATGAAGTTCCTGCAGGTCTTCCAGTCGCCCATCTTCATGGCTTTGGAGGCAGCGACCACATGCTCTCTCATGCTCTCAGGGGGCCCTGGAAGGTAAAGTCACTCATCAGCTACCAATTCCTCAAAAATGTTGTTGTAAACCTCTCTTGCACAATATCTTCACTCCATAACCAATGCAATGAAGGTCTTCTGGCTTCGAGCGCAGAATCTCAAGGCCATTAGAACCGTTTTTGCATGAAAAACTTAATTCAGGAACATTGAATACTGAAAGATAACTTGTCCAATGTTGTCTGTTTCGGTCTTAATTTTGTGACGGATATTGGATTTATGGATGAATGTAGGAACTGTTTTTTTTTGCCCAAGAAATTTGACAAATATAGTGGCGGATGAATATAGAGCTTCCACTGTATTTGTTACAGCCTTAGCCTTATTAGGTGAATTGTAAGAAACTTGAAAGGAAGTGTAAACTAGCTCTTGGAGAGAGTCACTGGTTTTAATTCAAAAGAATGGGAATAAAAGCACAATGTTGTTTCTGTTCAGAGAGGCACAATAATCCCTGCCCTCACTGTTTTCTTGCAGCTAGTCAGAATATACCATTTTTTGCATACAAAAAAAAACTTTTTTAAGATTTAAAATATGATCTTTGAAAAGGGACTGTCACCCCAAGCAATTTGTTTCACCTTAAAGATCACTAAAAGCATCCACTGAACTAGCCATTGTATCTACAGGTCATTGCTAAAATATTCAGCATTGTTTGTGTTGCATTATAGTAATGCGCATCTCGATCTAACATAATGGGTGTAGTTTGTGCATATGTGTTTGCCAAATATTCACTATTGTTTGTGCTACCTTATTATGCAAATGTGCTGCTTTCATTTGCTAAGCAGTAAAGCACAGTTCTTGCAAATACAAAATAGGCAGTTTTTCATTAAGAAGAATAAAAAAAAAAAAATATTCATAACCATGGGTGAAAAATGGGTTTACACAACAGAAACGTTTTTGCCTACAGCAACCACTTAATAGACATGAATGGACTTCCGTATCATTCTTACCAAGCAGAGGCTGCCTCTCGCCCACTCGCAGCTGGTGGTGGAACTGTTTGCTAATCATCCTCCTGCGGGCATCAAACTCATGTGCTGCCATGTATGGGATCTCCAGCAGCATGGCTGACACCAGGTAGACGCACTCCAGCAGCTCTAGGTTGATGTGCATATGGAATGGGATCTGTCGTCTCTTCTCAATCTTCTCCTGTTCTTGGTTCCTTTCCTGCATGGTTCTCATCAGTAGGCCCTGACCCAGTAGCTCCTTAGCTCTACCACTCGACTGGATGTCCAGAAGGGCATTGTGGGCATCACGGATCATACCCTGCCTGAAGGCGCAGATCCCAAGCTGCACCATGGTGCGATTATACAGGATCTGGGAACAAATACAGGAAGAGATTAAATAAATCGCCACAAGTTCTATACTTCATCTATGAAAATATTCATTCACGAATTAGGCTGACAGTGTTCAATTTGAGGTCTGACAAGTGACCTCCGGAGCAACATTAGTACTGCTCTCGTTCTCCTGTAAATGCCACGTCTAATACAAGCAAACGTCCTATTGGCTTTGCTGTATTGGTTGCTCACTTTGAAAAATTATTTAATACAATAACTCCCAATTTCTGCTGCAGTTAAATACATATTCTACTTTTAGGTTTTTGTGCACCAAGTGCATAAATCTAGAATTTTAGATCTCATATATTTGACCATTGCTCTCATCATACATCATTAGCACCTCATTTTCACCCTGTTACATATTTTTGCCTACTCTACAAAGACGCAGGGCTTCCCTTGAAGTAGTATCACCAAAACCAACCCAAACGCTAATCCCGGAGGTATTCTGCTCCTATCCCTCAGCCATTTTATCTGAAGAATGCAACTGGATGACTATGAAGTTAAAGAACCACTGCAGTTCAAAAGAGAAAGAAAGGACAGTTTGTCCGTCACAATATTAGCAGCGGTGTAAGCTGGGGGCTTGCAGTATTTATTGGGAAAATCTGAATTTTTGAAGAGAGGGGAGAGGAAGGGGGGAACAGAGAGCTTTTGTAAAGATAACATGGAATGATTGAAATAGAGGGAATGGTCATTGTGTCTCACTGGCCAGAAGCAGACTCCTTGCATCATTCACTGCAACAATAGAAATGTAAAAAACACCATTCTCACACCATCATGTGGTGGTCCTTTTTTAACAATCTGTGTTGACAATGTCAAATGCTTTACTAAAAGCGGAGCTTGGTATCCAAAGAACCCCTTGAACAATGGGATATCACCAACCCATTCCCAGATCTAATTAATGGGAGTTACCTGCACTGGAGGGTCAGCATGCTGGATGTTGTCCTGCAGGTGAGACATGAGCATGAGGTCTCTGGCCTGGAACCAGCGGTTGTGCAGCGCGTGGTGATAGATGTGACACAGAATGGCACATGTTCGGATTCTGTCAGTTCGGTCCTTGGCGTAGATGTACTTGCATAATCTGTCCATCAGAACAGCACTGTCTTCTGCCTCGTTCTCAGCCTGATCCTGTTCAGACTAGACATAAAAAAAAAATACAAATAAATTATGTAAAAATAGTAAATTATAATATGTTACATGGGATGCAATATGTTTTTTAAAAAAAAGGTATACGGAAGTTTCCCTGTTTTTAACTTTTTCTAATCTAACCCGGCACGAAGGTTCCAGCAAAGAGCAGCAGAGAGCAGAGGAGAGAGGTGTGATGGAGAGAGAAATAAATATAAACAAACTTGACTACAAATCACATGCTGGTACAATCTGCCTCTGAAATCTTTGCATACACTACTGATTCTCCTTTATAAGATGCATTCATAATCCAGGAAAGTTTTATATGCCGTTAAGGACATATTAGAGGTATTTTATTATGTATGTATGTATGTATGTATGTATGTATGTATGTATGTATATATATATATATATATATATATATATATACACACACACATATATTATATATATACACATATATATATATATACACATTATATATATATATATATATATATATATATATATATATATATATATATATATATACACACACACACACACACACACACACACACATATACACACACACACACAATAAATAAATCACCTTGGAAAGGGTCTCAGGAGGTGGCTCGGAGGCCACCTTGGACTCCTGTTCAGTGCTGAGCTGCTTCTGATGGGCTTTATAGTCAAACTTGTAGTAGGTGTGCATGATCCTCCTGAGATACACCCGGCAGATTTCATCTGTGCTGCCTTTCTCCTCCAGGTACTTCTGCAACCTATCGATTACCTCGCACACCCGAGCCTCATCCTTCAGGTTATCCACATATTCTGTGGGATGGGAAGAAAATAGAATGAGGACTTAAAACATGAATACTGACAAATATATAATTTTAATAAGAAGCTCTTTTCATTGCAGTTTATAAAATGTTGCACGGTTAGCTTTTACAGCACTCAAATAGTTTATTTACTCAGAGTCATTTGAATTAAGTTGCACCGCAGAATTTAGTAGCTTATGGTAACAGGTTCTCAAGTCCTGAAGGGACCATAAATAGAAAGCATACTTTAGATCCCTATATACTCATCACTGCATTTTTGGCATTTTTTTGTGCTTTGGATTTAGAGTCCTTTCAGAACTTACAAAGTAAGTTCCACATAACATTTAGGATTTGTGAGAACTAACTGTTCTATAGAACTCACATTGATTTAAAAGGGACAGTTAATTCAGCACAACGTGGAGCACACTACTGTAAAGTTATCTTAAAAACATGTCGAAATACTTTTAAATGAAGTGAGTGTAAATGTGTCACTGGCAGTGTCCCCAGACAGTGACAGCAAGAGCTCCATGCAGGGAGCTTAAGCAGAAAGAGTTAACCCTTCCTAAATTCATCTGTGCAGATAAAGGGCTGCTGGAAACTCCTAAATATGTTACTTGTGGGTTAACCGATTGCTGCAGCATTCCTGAATGCAGAGAAAAACTATAAATCGTTCTGCTCACAGAGCCTACACCGCTGTGTGTTGGCAGAAGCTGTTAACCATGGAACAGTCAGGAGTGCGTTTGAAAACAGACCTTAAGATTTACAGATGATATTTGTGTAATAAAAAAACGACCACTTTAACATAGAATCTTGTGCTATTTCACATCATGAAGAGCACTTATAGTGAGGTAAATGGCCCATTAAACCTTCTCAAAAGTACCCCCCCCCCCCCCCCCAAAAAAAAACACTTGGCTGTCTGTGCTTTGAATTTAGAGCAGCAGCAACTCCACATGCTTTTTAATTTGCTCAGTATCAAATTATAGGAAGCTCCTACAGAATTTCCCATGAAAAGGAGCATGTTACATACCCTGTGAGTGAGGGTCTGTGTTCTGCATGATTTTGGTGAACTCCTCATCCATTCTCTCAATCAGAGTAAGAATACAACCACGGACACGGAGGGGCTGGAAGGATTAAAAAGGCATGAACTCCATCAATATATACAAAAAACACGAGAGTGACATGATGCACTAGTTTATACACATAAAACAACTTTAAACATACTTCTGTAAAAAAAAAAAAAAAAAAAAAGGGGACAATCATCACTCAAAGTCTTATAAAAAATAGGTTGCTTCAAAAAAGCCTGGAAAGCTGACTTTAGCCATTTTACATAAAATATAATTCTTTACAATACAGTATAAGGCCAAAAAAACAAAACACCGCCACACACTTATCTGCAGTGTAATGCAGCTAGACCTCCTGCCTCACAACAATGAGATGTAAAGTAGCATATACATTAGCATAATCATAAACAATGCTGAATATCTAAGAATTACAGTAAATAAAAGCAGCTAGCACAATGGATAGCCAGTTTTCAAGTCTCGAAGAAGAAAAAAAAAATGTATATGGTGGCAGTGTACCTTTATTATTGACTTAATTTATGTTACTGTGGAAAAGAGAAGAAACACAGAGAGGACAGAATGGTTCAGTACCTGCTCCGGATTGGACAGATTCTCCGAGTCCTCTGCAATATTCTCCCCTATGAACATATTTGTGTTGGAAAATAGGATATCCAGGAGGTCATGGATACAGTCCAGACACTTCTTCCACATGTCCGCCTGGGGAGAGAGGTAGTGTTAGAGACAGAGATATAAATCCAATCAGTGTCCAGAGGGTGGGAGCTGTTCTGCAGTGGAGACGGGCCTGATAGTAGTCTATCTACAGTGAAGCGGAAGGACTACTACCCGCACAGTCTTCTGGACAAATGTGGTCACCACAGGAAAGCCTAGACTGATCAGATTATTTGTTTAGGACATTTTAATGGTAAATGCTCTTGAAAACTTGTATCAGTGGGAGAAACTATTGATATGTATAAAGATCTCTATTCAGTTCTGTTGAGTGCTCTAAACAGCATACTTGACCATGGAGCGCAATAAGATTTTCTATATTGTCTGGCATATCTGTTAATGTTTTTGTGACATCACAAGCATGTGACGTTTTTACCAATGGACATCAGTGCTTTAGTTGGCCTGGATGGCCTTATGCTTTAACTCCTTGTGTTTAACCCTAACACCTCAACTGGAACATTAAGTCTAAAATATTACATACAAGGAACTCTGTAAGCATTTCCATGGAGATACTGTTTTTAGATGCGGTTTGTGTCCGTCCAGTTGCAGTCAAGACCACAAACACACTATAAACATGAATGCAAAATAAACCTCACATTGCGTGTTAAGAAAAACACAATTCCAGCTGAATGTAGACTAATCAATATAGGTGAAGAATGCTGCACGGATAGTCCGTAGAACAGTTTTATACCTTCATGTACGCAGCCAGGTTGGGGTTATAATCGTACAGAGAAGCCACAATGTTGAACTTAATCTTGACCGCGATGCCCTGCCCCAGATTGTGTTCTTCAGCAATTCCAACCAACAGATGAAGGAGCTCGATTTGTGCAGCCCTGCATGTGAGAGAGGCAAGCGGTTATCCACAGACACCAGTGGGGAAGGACAAGTCAGGGACCCACAGAGTGGAAACATGCTGTACACAAGTTAAAAGGGCCATTTAACTCACTGTAAGTGCTCTTCATGGCGTGACAGCAAAAGATTGTATGTTGAAATTATCTATTTTTTGTACTAGACTGACAACAAATTAAAAAAAAATGGAATATTTTAAGCCTCTGTTTACATACAAAGTGCATCCTGCCTACTGGCTGTTACATGAACAACAACAGATAGCCAAGGAGCTGGTGACTGTTTATATGGAAGACTGATAGCCATGTTCCCTTGACTCAGGACTGCAAAGACCAGTTAAGCCATAGTTGGGATGTTTAGGAGAGTCCAGCATTGCATACTCTGCACAGATTTGTTAAGGGTTAATTTGTCTGCTTTGATCTCCACAGGAACAGCATCAGATTGAGAAAAGCACTCCTCTGCATTGTTCAAATTCCAGAGAGGCAAGAGAGCAGAAGCCTGAATTGTCTGCCATAAGAAGTAAAAAAAATGACAGTCTGTTCAATTCAATCTGGAAACGTAAGCAGTCTCAACAACAAAATTAGAGGGGCTCAATCTGAGAACAGACAATACCTGAAGTAGGTTTGTCCTATAGGTTGGGTTACAGAGCAACCTCTTTTAGCTTGTGCCGTTTACAGGGAAAAATATCCTGTAGTATCAGTCTGGTCTCACTCAGAAGAGTGATCCAGCCCCAAAATACCAGGCAATTCTACCCTGACCAGGAGAAACAGCAAACCCCAGATGTGTTGTGTTTCGGCCTCTGTGTGCCTCGGTAGTGAGTTGAAGCTGTACTCCCTAAGGCAGTGTGCCTGGTTCCCCCTATTACCCTTGAGTGAGAAAAATGTCTTACCATTTACTTGAGTAGGGCACACACCCCTGCAACCCAATTGGCTGCAGTAATGCAAAAGCAAGTGGGCCGTGGACACAAAGACAGAACTTATTTTATTTGATTCTCAGTAAAAAAATGCACTTACTTCAAAAAGTATTTCAACATGCTTTTAGGAGATCTTTACAGCACGTGGTCCAATGTATGCTGAATTAAGTGGCAGTTAGAAATTAGTAGTCTCACACAAATGCAAGCAAGAAAAGCAGAAGAACCTGCACAAACTTGTTATACATACTGTTGTATAGGAGAGGCAGCCATTAGGGTGTACAGTGACCCTTAAACCTCATGTTAGCTCACCTATCTGTGCCCTTCTTTCCTCTGGCTTGCAGTATTTCATTCAGCTTCTTGACCACAATAGGTGGGGTGATTTCTGTGCCTTTAGCGAACATCTTGGGTTTTTCCTGTAGAAGAAATTAGGTGTGTGAGAAGAGTAGAAAGAAGGCACGGGTCAGAGGGCGCAGCGGATCAAGCAGGGACACAAGAATTAACAAGAGCAAACATGGGGGTGAATGAAAAAGCAGCCTGCTTGGGAGAGAGCCTAAGATAAAGTGTTAGCAGGCATTAACTCATTACATTCCTAATTCTCACTTTTACCAGTGGGGCTCCTCCTTTGACCTTCTCCCACTCGCCACCAGCCTCATTGTCATCTTCTTCTCCTTCCTCTCCCTCCTCATCTATCTTTTTCACTTTACGATGGTGCTTCTTCTTGGCTTTGTCCTCTTTCTTCTTCTCAGCAGCTTGGCGGTCTCCTTCTGAGACGGTCCTGAAATAAAAAGTATGTTGGTTTAAAAAAATGAGCGGAAGGCAAAGATGACCTCTGAATATATATATATATATATATATATATATATATATATATATATATATATATATATATATATATATATATATATATAAAAAGAGAGCTTGGGCTTAATATGAAGAAATTAGGCTGTGGGATGATTGAATGGGCGAGTCAGGAACAAACTCACAAAAAGGTGGATATCACAGAACACTGTAGATGACGCTTCTTTTAAAAAGTTGCACACATGGTGGCTCTTGGGCGAGGATATAAAAATTACCACTGTACAGTGAAAAATATATTTATGTTGGAAAATAGAGTCCGAGCATAATTCAGCAGAGAAAAAGTCAAAAGCTAGTTTTCATTGGGTGGAAATTGTGTCAGGGGTAAGGTTATGTTTCTGAAGAGCTGTTGGTGCAAGCAGCCTGCTTTCCTGCCTGTAGTGTCATTTTTCAATCAAAAGCATCCAGATCGCCCTGTTCCCTTCTGCCCGCACCTCCTAATAGCTGAAAAAACACACATCCCCAGGATCCAGCTCCCAGGAAGTGATGTAACAGATAAACATTTCCTCTATTCCTCAACAAAGGCTTGAAAATTTCAGATTTTCTCTAAAAATGTTTTTGTCCTTTATTTACACAGCTACTAATGTTGGCTTGTTACATACAGCACAAACAAGTGCATTTATTCATCAACTACATGGAGCTAGTCTTGTTGTTATATTCAGTATTGTATATGCTCAATTATGAAAATATGCAGCTCACAAGTACTAATTGTCTGCTTTGTTGTCCTAATTAGGGATGCACTTGACGCGCACAAGCATAAACCTACAAGTGTTATTTCAGTTAGATTTTCTTCCCCACTTTGGAACAAATTAGCTTAACATTAACATAACAGTACAAACACTGCTGAATATCTCAGAAATCCAGAAAAGCAGTTAGTACAATGTAGACATTTTTAAAGCACTTTAGTTCTTCTTAAACTTGTGACAGTATCCCTATACCTTCATCAGAATCAGAAACAGTCGTGCATCAGGTCACCTAGTCTCATCATACGGCCACACCTTACCTTCGTTTAAGAATTTCCACAAAAAAATCATAACTCAGGGCATTCACCAAACAACACAGGTCAATTTCTTCCATTTTGACCTACAACACACTATGAATCATCAAATTGTCAAGACCCACCATGTTAAATAAGAAAGGACGACCTGATTGAGCTTCCTTTCATAGTGGGTTTGTACAATACACCAATAAATCAATATCAGACATTGAGTGTCCTGGGAAGTCTGTACATGGACTACTCACTTCTTTAAGAATTTGGATGCCAAAGAGGTGTATTTTCCTTCATCATCCTCAGACGATTCATCAGAGTCATCAGAATCAGATCCCCAATCCTCATCCTCAGAAGATTCCTCTTCATCGTCCACCTCCTGCAAACAGAGGGGAGGTTAAAAACAATTTATCTAATGAAAAATGTTAAACAGATGACACAAGAATAAGTCACATTATTTTAGAATCCTTAAAATGATTAGGAAGTTAGGCGTTTGTAATATTGCCCTATTTTTTTTTTTTATCATGTATATAGCAATTTCTTTTATTTACAGTTTCCCTACTCATGGTCTTTTCATAAACTAACAATAGTGAGCAGATTCAAAATGTAACACTATGAAACTATAGAAAATAAGAAACTATTATCTAGAATCATTACCTCTTTCTTCTGGAACTTGCTCCGGGCATCAGGAGGGGCAGCTTCCACTTTTTTCAGGAACTTGCTGGCACTCATGCCTTCATCCTTATCCTCATCATCATCACTAGAGGAGGAAGCTGAGACAGGAGCAATAGGTAACAGAATTGTCAATCTAATGCCCTCCACACCTCTTGATATCTAATACAGTTATTTATCTAGTTTTTGTCACCACCAGTAAGTATGCCCCTAAGCCCACCGTAACCTCTAACATAATCTGCCTCACAGTAAAGTTGGATCAGGATCACTACTAACGCTAAGCGTTCTTGGAGGTTCCCTCTCACCATCAGAATCTTCATCCCGCTCTTTGTCTTCATCAGCCGACTCCTCAGGATTCTGAAAGAAAATACATCAGGAAGGTAACAATTTGTAGCATTTAAAACAAGTTATAGAATAGATCTGGGAGAAACTCAAGATGGAGAGACAGCAATGCTCAATTCCTTGGCTTCATTGTCTCTAAAATGTGCTCACTAGATACAGTTGTAAGAACGGCTACATCAGCCATGCAGAAAAACAAACTGCTTCTTTTTTTTTTAATGAGAACATTAATGAACAGATTCTTCCGAGGTGGTACAGAAGTAACCTGGACTGGAGGCTATTAAATATATCAGACAATGGGATTACACTCAAAGCTGGATATATTAAAATTGCAACAAGGGGACTAAACCATACAACCGCATAAAAAGCATGGTCTGTCCCCTCCGTTTAAGAAGTCTTGTTATAACTTCACAGTGCGGGTAGAATACAAATATAGAAATGTTACAACTGATAAAATGCTCCAGAGCAGTCAGTTTTGACACTGCAAGGCTCATACGAAGCCTCTGGGTTAAGAAAACACTTTAAGAAGGAAACACTGTAGTAAGTAACTGAATGTCCACATGACAGATTTATACTGTGTCAGATCTCTACTTTATATTTGTGTGGATCAAAGTCAGAGCAATGGGATTAGTTAATGTCTTAGCTAGGAGCAAAAGCTGATACAACACCGTGATTATAACCAACTAGCGTATTGCCCATCAAAAAATGACGGCAATGAGATGTGTATGTTTGGAAAGTTGTATAGTTATTAAAAAAGTGGTCCGTATTAACGGCTCGCCTCGCTACGCGAGGCTCATTGCCAAAGTGCTCCGTAATAACGGCGCCAAAAATGTTTGGAAAGTTGTATAGTTATTAATATACATATGGAATTGTAAGGTAGCTAATGGCGTTTTGTGTGTACTACTCAAATATAAGTTAAAATAATAAATAATTAATGAATGACTATACTTTACCAATTTTTATGCATTGTGTTTGCAGCAGCATTAGTGGTGTGGAGGTGCTGTGTAAGCGTTTAGAACGTGTGCAGTGTAATAGTGTGCGTGCGCGAGCCGAAACCGTTAGCGTAGTACTTTAGTTCTGCATTATCGTAAAATGGCGGGTAATGTGTGTTATGCGTCTTATCGGATTATCCGTAAGTGTTTTCCGTGGTTATAGTGCTGTAGCCTCGTTTTCGTTTTTTTTCGGCCGCCATTTTTTCTCTTGCTTCGATAACTTTTTAGTGTCTTAACTGTTTTATTTTTAGCGAAATGAAGGTGTAACTTGTTTTTTTTGAGGTCGTGGATGCTCCCTCTTGCTGTCGGTAAGCTTTTTATGTATGTGCTGTGTGTATTTATTGTTTTTTTTTTTTTTTCCTGTTCGCGAGTTGCAGCCGTATTTTTGTGCTCCGTATTAACGCTGAATGGCAAAGTGCTCCGTATTAACGGCTCGCCTCGCCTGCAATGAGCATCTGCAGCGCTCATTGCCAAAGTGCTAAGCCCGCTAAGTCGTACGGACCACGCAAACAGTGTGACGACGACTCGTAGTAAGACAATTATAATATGTGATTGATGCCACATACTGCATAACTATAGAGCAGAGTTTGTGTGCACAGGAAAGACTGATATTGACTTGTGGAGACGCCTCCCGTGGTCTAAGGCCCTCACTCACCTGTCTGTAAGCAGTAATGGACGACTCAAAATCACGGTTGTATTTCCTTAGTTTCTGCCTCAGTGTGCTCAGAGCCTTGGCGTTGTTCTTGTTCATCTTCTTCTTGCCTTCTTTGTCATCCCAGAGCTGTGGAAGAAAATCCCATGAGATTACCGACGAAATGGGGCCACATTCGCAGCTTCAAGATTATTTTGCAGCCTCAGACTATGAACATATTTACGTTTTAACACCATCTATTTTACAATGAGAGGTTTTAATATAAAAACAAACTGTATGCTTATATTTATAGGCATATTTTATTATTTTACTATATGACAAAGAAAACTATTGGATACATGGTAAAAAAAATACTTTTACTAGGATGTTGGTTATTTCTAATAAGTTAGAAACATTAGCCCATTTTATTATCCAAGTTTACAACCCATCTTTTAAAAGGGTCACTGTAGAACAACACATTCTGGGAAGCATTTTAAAGAGCAGTTTATTTATACATTGTAAAAGTTCTTCCACTCGAGAATTACATTATATTAAAGGAAATTATCAATAAAACCAAACAGACAAAGGAAAAAAAATGTGTTTGATCTGCCCTTATCTTACTAGTAATCTAAGAAGAAGTGTAAACAGGAGGTTATGGAGAATATGGCAATTATTTCTTCTCGAATATACATTAAAAGTGATGGTAACAAAAACACATGCCGCAGTTCAGACACACATAAGGTTCATAGGCTTGTCATTAACATATCAAAATATAGGAAAAACAACTATACAGATCAATTATTTCTCAAACAAAAAGAGAAAATATTTGCACTACATTCGCCTTTGAGAGAAAAAAAAAACACACAAAAAATGCCTACTATAAATACGAAGGAAAAAAGATCATGGACATGCAGCGACTAAGATAAGAAATGTATATTAAATCAGTCTGCACAGGAATGAAAATGGCTTTATGTCACAGTGTGAACTTTATTATTTCTATAGAGCTTGAGAAAAGGTTTTGTTATTAGGAAAGCACCATCCCTATGCATCACATGAAACATCTGCCATAAATCTATTAGTTTCCCATTCATTACAGAGGTTCCCAAAATAATGTTTATTTACATTTTTTTTTTTAATTCCTATAATAAATTAAACTTCAAATGAACACAGTTTTAAAAGAAGTTTGCTCTCTTAACACACACACACGTCCGTATCACTGTGAAGACTCACCTCAGTCAGATACTCATCCAGATCAGACAATACGCGGATGTAGAAGCGAGGGACGCCCTCTTTATCCACAATGTTCTTGGCCTTGGTGTAGGCCTTGCCCAGCTGCTCAAATTCCTCTAGACACTTGGCCATGTCTCTGATCTTCATTGCATTTCGAATAGTCTTGATAAGGTTGGTCAGCTCCTCAAACCTGTTTTAAAACATTAAGCAATCAGATGATCCTTCTAAAACAGCGCAATCCTCATTACATGCAGTTGTTAATACAATTAATTTAATAAAGAAAATATACTTTCAAAAGTGTTCCAATCCTTTTAAGTGATTTCTACGACTCCTTCAAGTACTTCTGCAAACCTTATAACCAAATTGCACCTTTCATTTCAAAGTAGCTGGTCTAAACTGACAACTAAAACTGCAAGCAAGACTCACCTTTTGTCTTTAGCACTGCGTACCACTCTCTTTGTGTCCTCTTCATCATCGCTAAGAAGTGGCCTGAAGGATTGGTAAAGAAATGGACGTGGTTAAGTAGAGTAACACTGAAAGCACAATGATACAACAAACAAGAGAGTTACTGCAGTAATATCCTACTAGTGAATATTGTTCTTGCTCCTAAACCGATGACGTTACTGTATAAGACAAGATATAGGACACTTACTGCTTTCCATAGGTGCCGCCCACTGGCTTTGGGAGGATCTCATCTCCGGAGAGTGAGGACTCCGACTCGCTGTCCGACCCGGTGGCAAAGAAACGCGACATGTTGGCGTCTGGTTAGTGGGACACCAAATCTGTTGGAGAGAGGTGTTGTGAATGTAATTTGTGATGTTGAAGCTTTCCAAAGGAAGAGGTTTTGATAAAGAAGCTACACAGTAATGTGGATGCATTTTAAGATACTTCAACATGAAAAAAAAAAAAAACAACATTTCCGTAACTGATATAGAAGCTCATCTGCAAATCCTTAACTAGACAGCTGCCAACCAGGTCATGCACAGAAGAAAAAATATTTGACAGGCTCACAAAGGATATAAAAACATAACAGAAATGTGGATTTAAAATGCCTTTGAGGACAATGCAGGATACTAAAGATAAAGAGCAGACCCAAAGATCACCTTAATATGCAAATACACACAGCAAAACAGTTTCTTTGTATGTCATCAGCCAAGCAGAAATACGTCAGACATTAAGCACTCCAACCCTGAGTAATTAAGTCTTGTTTATCTTTATCAACAGGCAATATTCACCTATAGGGGGTCCATCAATGGACTAATCCAAACAATTATACTATGACAGAACTCCTTCTGCAAAAAGAATTCAGATTTAAATGAATGCCACTAACGTTATAGCCCGGGTTATGTTTTAATCTTACAGCATTGACCGGATATTTTCACCAAACAATTCCAGGTTGTTATTCTGACTAAAGCCACAAGACGCGTCTTTATAACACAAGTCTCATACTGCTAGGGTTTGCATTCCCCTACAAGATTAGCGCTACTCCTCAGACACGGCCTTTAGTTTCTTCTTTATAAAATCATCACTATAGCCAAACAATATCCATGTTATAGTGACAGGACTCGCAACTGTATCCAGGGTTTGTGACACAACAGAAAAAAAAATGGCAAAACATGTTCCTATATCAATTTACAAGAAAAGCAGCGTAAGTTACTGTAATTGGAGTAAAACAAAAATAGAAGTATTCATTGCTGTTCAATAACCTTTAGGGCTGATTTTATATTCTGTAAAACATAGCAAGCTGAATGAGAACAGAATAATGATTGAACTGTCCCCATGAAGCAGTCTGATTGGTTGGATCTTGTCAGCATATACAGCAACTCTAAGAAGTATAAAGTAATTGTATGAATGGCTTCCTATAACATCTTCCTGACGTCTTAGATTGTTTTATCTCTAGCTTTACACACACAGAAAAAAATATATATATATATACAAAAAACACACACAATATATATTTTTAAGCCCACCTGCAAGACTAAAAATAAAAAACCCTTTACAGTGATAAGCTTACAAGAATTGCACCTCTTCAGTATTACTTCTGACAATACAGAGAAGAGCAACTACGGAAAGCTTGTCATGGTAACTAAATATATATATATATACACACACACACACACACACCAGTCTCTAAGTGGCCGGTAAGTGGTTAGGGTTTTTCAGGTTAGGTTTAGAGGGTTAGGGCCAGTAAGTGGTGCAGGGGGTTAGTAAGTGGTGCAGGGGGTTAGTAAGTGGTGCAGGGGGTTAGTAAGTGGTGCAGGGGGTTAGTAAGTGGTGCAGGGGGTTAGTAAGTGGTGCAGGGGGTTAGTAAGTGGTGCAGGGGGTTAGTAAGTGGTGCAGGGGGTTAGTAAGTGGTGCAGGGGGTTAGTAAGTGGTGTAGGGGGTTAGTAAGTGGTGTAGGGGGTTAGTAAGTGGTGTAGGGGGTTAGTAAGTGGTGTAGGGGGTTAGTAAGTGGTGTAGGGGGTTAGTAAGAGGTGTAGGGGGTTAGTAAGTGGTGTAGGGGGTTAGGGAGTACATTGGGATGCGGGTCCGCCTGGCGCCAGGAGGATTTCCGTGATGTGCGTGAACATAACAGGATAGATCACATTTGCACTGCTGGTTCCTAAATTCTCTCAAAAATAGAGACCATCCATAAGAAAGACCTTCTTCCTGTCTACAGCCTTTATTTTATTTCCATTACATGCAATTATTTAGTGGCAGCAGATATTCATGGAGGCGTTTCCTCAGGCAGATGGGGGCTTGTAAACTGATGAGCCCTAAATCAGCCCTGTTAAAAAGCTGTTACAGAACACATTTTATTAAAGCCCATTATAAAAAAATACATTATATATTGGGGGGGAAATAGGAGCCAGAAGAGGGTGATGTTATTCTCAAAGAGGAAGAACGAATTATATAAATAAGATGTAATGAAATGGCCTTTATCTTATACATACGGTGGTGCTGCTGTGTGTATCCCTCTCACATACATATATATATATATATATATATATATATATATATATATATATATATATATATCCAATACTGACTTTATTACGATGTGTAATTATTCCCCTTCCAGTCATACACCACCCACAGACTCTGAGGCCTACTCCACTCCAGGCCTCCATGTTTTCTACCTCCAAGCCCTCACAGACGGTGTCCGGGCGTCTAACACATGACTAAACCTGCGCTTTATCACGGAGATTCTCACAGTGGCCTATATTACTAGCCTCAGTGGCCCCAGCACCGGTTTCCCGCACTCACCTCTTGCGGGAGCCTAACACGCGGCGTCCCAACTCAAAGAGACGCAGGAAAAGACCGGCGCACAATTACTACGCAAGCGCACAGACGGCATCAAGAAGACGCATGCGCATAGCCTACAAAATGCAACACACAGCAGGAAGTGCAGGGGCTCATTTCTAACTTGGCCTACATTTACCGGCATGCGATGCGCCAATGTTGCTTTAGGCATGCGCAGTATAGTTTCCGTTGGGTCACCTGACTAAGGAGGGAAAGCTGGTTATTACCCAGAATGCATTACCTGCTCAGTCAGCATTTGGTCGCGATAGTGTTCACATTTCTTATCACTGGGCAGCACTTGTGAGAAATGTTATGGTGCTGAGAGATTTAGTGCAAGTGAATTAAGTGACCATTTTTTCCCCTCTTTCTATAAATTTTTATTACAAAATATAAACATATAAAAAAAACATTTGTGTGACATCAAATCGTTCAGTTTACAATTAATAGAATAAAAAAAAAGTTAAATGGTGGCGATTGTGTATGTGTTAGGCGGGTGTGGAGCATTTAGCATCCTCCCTAATAGTGTATTTTATACCTTTTATGGTCGTGTGTAGAAGTCTTATGTGTCTGGCGGGTTTTTGCGGGTTTATTGGTCGTATAGCCTCGTTTGCGTTTTTTCGGCCGCCATTTTTATTTTGCTTAGCCGATTTCGTGTGTGGAAACTCTGCAAATTGTGGTTCAATTGTTGTGCAACCTGACTCCCAGATGTCGTGGCTGTCCCCCCGTGCTGGGAGTGATGTTTTTTTTTTTGTATTTCTGTTTATTTTGGTGCTTTATTGTTGTTTTTGTATGTGCGCGTTTCGGATGTTATGTTAGTAGTTTTTGGACCTTGTATTTGTATTTTTTTGTGTACGTCTCACTTTCCCTCTTGCAAGTGTTACGGGCCATAATTTTTTAATGTGATTGTTTGCATTCTGAATTGTGTAATTGAGTTTTGCGTTGAACTGTAGTCCCACAACTCGTCGATTTATGTTTAACTGTAGTCCTGCGGGTTGTATGGCGCTCATCTCCACCAGAGCAGTGAGCACTTTCGGCACTCCCTGCCTAAGTCGTGCCTGGTCGTAGGGATAAGCGCCTTTGACGCTCATCTCCACCAGCGCAAGGAGCACCTCTGGCGCTCCTTGCCAGCAACTGGGAGCTTGGTTCACGAGTGCCGCAGTTGCGGCAGTCTCGCTATGCGAGCCAGCAAGCGTTAGCAACAACCTGTATTGCTGACAACTATATATGTGATAATGTTGAACCAGAAAGGTAATTACATTTTCAATTAAATTGGGGAAAAAGATAAAAAAACAAAACTATAGCAACTGAAGATTGGAAAAAACATTTTTTTAATCTTTTATAAAGGGTAGTAAAAATGTATTTTGCAGAAACACTTATGTAACAATCCGGGGGTAGGAGCTATTACTGCCCAGGGTCACCTGCTATAGACTACTTGTACCCACAAGGACCGTTGGGTTCTTGGAAATCTCATCACTTGCACCCTGATATCTGGCTTCTGTATCAGTCAGGGTCTCTCCATCAGGAATCAGTACTTCCAGGAGTCTCCGTAACCTTCCTGGGGTAGTGATCAGGACAAGTTGTTTGCCAGGTGGAGATAGGATCAGTATCGCAGCCACCAGGAGCAAATAAGAGAACATACCATTTCTATATGTTTTAGCAGTGAACTGATTTATTTTTGGAAAGTCAACAATATTTATAGTGGTTAGATACAGAGGGGGTGTATACAACACAACAATGGCAGGGAGTGGCAGACAAACACAGGAGATTGATTCCACATGGGGTCTAATAGTCTGGCATACAGTCTGGCACCTGAAAACAATAGGCCAACCTCCAAATACACATAATGCTGTCTCCATGTGCAGTGGTCCAGAGCTCAAATATAGTACATTAACTTTATCTGGCAAACAATGGGACAAAGCAGATTACAATACAATGGAGGTATTTATTCATAGTCCAGTGGCTGGAGCTAAGCAGTCTGTCCTTTATGGTGGCTCAATGGGCTAAGATCCAGGAATAGGAAAAGGGGTCCGTGACAACTTACATCGAACCTGTATGTTTCCTTCTAAATGAAATAAAATATTTCCATCTACCTCTAATAAAAGGTTTTAGATATTGTGCCCAAGAAGGTATATTATTTCAATACACTTTGGGATTATCCAAAACTCTTTAATTTATGGTGCAAAATTTACAAAATTCGATCCAATATTCTCAATTTTTAATGTAAACCAGTCCCAATCTGTTGTCTATTAGATCGTCCCTATAATCTCCCTTCTTGTCCTTCAAACATTTTATTACAATTTATTTTTGCTGCACACTTATTTTTGTTACTTCTAGATGGAAACTCCCATATTTACATTTTTCTATGTTAACCCAAAGTATTAATCACAATTTTGATTTGTCATTTTTTTTAAATAAAATATATATAGATATATCAAATTTTGTCTCCTTTTTTTCTTTTTATTGTTTCTTTACTTTTTTTCATATTTTGATTAATTTAAAATTTATTTGTTACATAGGTCATGTAAACTATATTTTCTTTTCTCTATCTAAAACAAAATAAAATAGAAACAAATAAAGAATCAGACATCAACATTCTTTAAAAGTCAATCTATTCAAACAAGTTTTAAATTAATTGAAGAATACGAAGAAGATAAGAGTATCACGGATAGAAAAAAATATATTTTACAAAAGTCACAGCTGATACTGCCAGGCTGCTTCTGATTGGATGACGGATTCCCGAACATATCCAAGAGGGACATATGCTATTAGCAAGGGAGTTCAATTATGCCTGGTACATACATATGGCTATCCCATGAATTTATTAAGCTTAGATTTTAAGGTGATCACATGTGTCAGCAAACATCTTATCTTCACCGAAACATTTAAAATAAATGATTCCCAAAACCCCAAAGGATAATCCAGCAGCCAGGCTGGGATCCTATATTCAAGCAGCTTTAAAACTTAAGAACAACTTTAGTGGTCTTATAAAGTAAGGTAAACCATAAACCAAGTATTGCTGGTGGCCAAGGTCACATTTTCCTATAAAAATACAATTTGTTGCCCATCTTTAACATAAGCGTCATCGCTCTGCAGTCTGTATAGGAAGGGAGGATGGCACCGCTCTGCTCATAATACCATTTCCTTAGAATATGTCTCAATTTGGACAATTAAAGACACTGTGGTCCTCACAGGCCCTGAAGGCATCACACATAACTTTGTACCCAGAATCCTCTCTAGTACCAGAGTACACGTCATGGCAGCATACAGAAGTAGTTGTGGACTGGTATTGCAATAGCTCCAGAGAGAGATATCCCCAGAGTATCTGAGACGCAGGCAGTCGCCATTGCAAACTCCTTGACCTCCGGCGTGCTCTGTGTGAGACAGGGAAGGGATAAGAACAGTCAATGTAGATAAAATAATTTCCACTCCACTTGCTCATAAGACGAGCCAGAGTAAGGATCCTTGGCTGTAATATTTCAGGAATAAACAATTCTGTACTGCAATAATATAATCTTTAATATTTTTTTATCTCTGTGGTGCTTAGCCTTTTGTGGTCTGGACACCTGCTGGTCACCTCCTAGTGCTCATGGGTACTGGCTGGTTGATTTCTAGTGCTCATGGGGATTGACTGGTTACCTGCTAGTGCACATCAGGACAGGCTAGTTGCTTTCTAGAGCTCATGGAGACTGGCTGGCTGCTTTCTAGTGCTCATGGGGACTGGCTGCCTTCTAATACACATTAGGACAGGCTGGTTGCTTTCTAGTGTTAATGGGGACTGGCTGACTGCTTTCTAGTGCACATAAGGACAGGCTGGTTGCTTTCTAGTGCTCATGGGGACTGGCTGACTGCTTTCTAGTGCTCATGGGGACTGGCTGGCTGCTTTCTAGTGCTCATGGGGACTGGCTGGCTGCTTTCTAGTGCTCATGGGGACTGACTGGCTGCTTTCTAGTGCTCATGGGGACTGGCTGGCTGCTTTCTAGTGCTCATGGGGACTGGCTGGTTGCTTTCTAGTGCTCATGGGGACTGGCTGGCTGCCTTCTAATGCACATCAGGACAGGCTGGTTGCTTTCTAGTGCTCATGGGGATAGGCTAGCTGCTTTCTAGTGCTCATGGGGACTGGCTGGCTGCTTTCTAGTGCTCATGGGGACTGGCTGGCTGCTTTCTAGTGCTCATGGGGACTGGCTGGCTGCTTTCTAGTGCTCATGGGGACTGGCTGGCTGCTTTCTAGTGCTCATGGGGATTGACTGGTTACCTGCTAGTGCACATCAGGACAGGCTGGTTGCTTTCTAGAGCTCATGGAGACTGGCTGACTGCCTTCTAATGCACATCAGGACAGGCTGATTGCTTTCTAGTGCTCATGGGGACTGGCTGGCTGCTTTCTAGTGCTCATGGGGACTGGCTGGCTGCTTTCTAGTGCTCATGGGGACTGTCTGCCTTCTAATACACATTAGGACAGGCTGGTTGCTTTCTAGTGCTCATGGGGACTGGCTGGCTGCTTTCTAGTGCTCATGGGGACTGGCTGGCTGCTTTCTAGTGCTCATGGGGACTGGCTGCCTTCTAATACACATTAGGACAGGCTGGTTGCTTTCTAGTGCTCATGGGGACTGGCTGGCTGCTTTCTAGTGCTCATGGGGACTGGATGCCTTCTAATACACATTAGGACAGGCTGGTTGCTTTCTAGTGTTAATGGGGACTGGCTGACTGCCTTCTAATGCACATCAGGACAGGCTGATTGCTTTCTAGAGCTCATGGGGACTGGCTGACTGCTTTCTAGTGCACATAAGGACAGGCTGGTTGATTTCTAGTGCTCATGGGGACTGGCTGGCTGCCTTCTAATGCACATCAGGACAGGCTAGTTGCTTTCTAGTGCTCATGGGGACTGGCTGACTGCTTTCTAGTGCACATTAGGACAGTCTAGTTGCTTTCTAGTGCTCATGGGGACTGGCTGGCTGCCTTCTAATGCACATCAGGACAGGCCGATTGCTTTCCAGTGCTCATGGGGACTGGCTGCCTTCTAATACACATTAGGACAGGCTGGTTGCTTTCTAGTGCTCATGGGGACCGGCTGCCTTCTAATACACATTAGGACAGGCTGGTTGCTTTCTAGTGCTCATGGGGACTGGCTGGCTGCCTTCTAATGCACATAAGGACAGACTGGTTGCTTTCTAGTGCTCATGGGGACTGGCTGACTGCTTTCTAGTGCACATAAGGACAGGCTGGTTGATTTCTAGTGCTCATGGGGACTGGCTGGCTGCTTTCTAGTGCTCATGGGGACTGGCTGGCTGCTTTCTAGTGCTCATGGGGACTGGCTGGCTGCTTTCTAGTGCTCATGGGGACTGGCTGGTTGCTTTCTAGTGCTCATGGGGACTGGCTGGCTGCCTTCTAATGCACATCAGGACAGGCTGGTTGCTTTCTAGTGCTCATGGGGACAGGCTAGCTGCTTTCTAGTGCTCATGGGGACTGGCTGCTTTCTAATACACATTAGGACAGGCTGGTTGCTTTCTAGTGCTCATGGGGACTGGCTGGCTGCCTTCTAATGCACATAAGGACAGGCTGGTTGATTTCTAGTGCTCATGGGGACTGGCTGGCTGCTTTCTAGTGCACATAAGGACAGGCTGGTTGCTTTCTGGTGCTCATGGGGACTGGCTGGCTGCTTTCTAGTGCTCATGGGGACTGGCTGGCTGCTTTCTAGTGCTCATGGGGACTGGCTGGCTGCTTTCTAGTGCTCATGGGGACTGGCTGGCTGCCTTCTAATGCACATCAGGACAGGCTGGTTGCTTTCTAGTGCTCATGGGGACAGGCTAGCTGCTTTCTAGTGCTCATGGGGACTGGCTGCTTTCTAATGCACATCAGGACAGTCTGGTTGCTTTCTAGTGCTCGCGGGGGACAGCTGGTTATTTTCCAGTGCTCATAAGGACCTTCTCATTGTTACCTACTAGTGCTTATACATATTTTGGCCCTCTGATGGTGAGAAAGGTCAAAGGCACAAGAAGAAGGGTACGCAGTGACAGAGATGGATATGCTGTGGTGCATAGGGTCAGGGAGAGTTAGACACAACTGAATGGCTAAACAACAACAATCCCAGTGGTATAATGTCAATAGTGAAACAAGTGGGTGTTGTTACAGTGATAGGGGGCACACTCACCTCCACCGCGATATTGTTGAATGTGTTCACATACGCAGCCCCTCCAAGGAGCCCCTCGAATATTATGATCAGGAAAATAACCGGCAGTCCCAGGGAGGGCAGGAAGACATAGGACACCCCAACAAGGAGGAAGATGGCGTTCACACACTGTGAAACACAAATAGAGGCATGTGTGAGAGTTAAACTTGTAATGATGGAGACACAGTGTGAGATAGCGGAGACAGACAGACCTGGAGAAGAGACAGTAACCAGATTCTCTTGATTGTCAGACAGCGAAGGGACGAGCGAGATACAAACACACCGGCCTGATACAGCATCTGGTACCTGAGGGGAAGAGAGAAACAGAGTGAGATAAGAGAGGGGCAGATATGGCAATAGAGTGCTAATGTGAGAGACAGATACATGGAGGAAAGAAAGAGAGAGAGTGTGAGGGACAGAGTGAGAAAGTGAGTGTAGTGAAGGGAGAGCAAACAAGTGAGATGATGCGCTGGGTTACCCTGGTGGGGGTTAAACTTACCAGCGATACTGCTCCGAGTGACTCATGGAGATATGAGCGAAGTAAATCAGTTCAAACTGACAGAAAGAGAAGGAAGGGTTAACGGGTCAATAACATGTCTCACCACCACATATACATGACATCTCCCCCTATCCCAGCACCTCTCACCCCACATGCGACTACCAGTCTGTTATTATCTCACTTACCAGCCCCTGATTAATGAAATATTCAGCAAAGTAGACGATGGACAGAGGCAGCATGTACTTCAGGAGAGACTGCGGAAGAGAGAGACAGAGAGATCTGAGAGAATTAGAGAGACCTTGTGAGACAGACCCTTGTAGAGAGAGAAATAAACTATAAGAGAAAGAGACTGTACTAGTGAGAGAGTGGCTGTGGGATAGAGAGAATCCGTAAGCAATAAGGAGATAAATGTAAGCTCAGGAAGAGCTACCAGCGGTGCAGGTGGTGCAATGTACTGGGGCCCTCCTCTAGGAGGCCCCAGTACAGTCGCCCCTCCCTGGTTCCCAAAGTACTCCCTCAGTCTCACCACTTCCAGCCACATTTCTGCCGGGTGAGTCTTCTCGTCTGGGCAGGGAATCCCAAATGATGTCACGCATACATGATGTAATTCGGGATTCCATGCCCAGACAGAACAAGAGACAACAGGGGAGACAGGTAAGCTCTCAAGAGGGGGGTGCAATGAGGCTGAGTGGGTACAGGAAACATGGGTGGGCCCCACACTACTCTATCACCCATGAACTAGAATATATATTTCCCTGGGCCAGTCATATTTTAACCTTAGAGTGATGCCCATGGCATTCTGGGAGTTGTGGTTCTATTGCATTTGTTAATATAATTGATAATAATAATAAAAAATAAAAAAAAACTACAATTCCCAGGAATGGTCAGAGGTGATTTTCTGTTCTTGATCCAAATACTCCCTGGATTGTTACCATGAAAGACATAGAAGCTTCCAGGGATGTTTAAATATATTTTCATTGTAGCCACCAAGAGGTAAGCACCTATTCTTTCTACAGGGAAATATGGGTATGAGGAGGGGGAATAGAGGGAGAAAACAAGGGGAGTTGGAACAGAGAATAAGAGGGAGAACATAGAGCAACAAACATACATTAAGGTCTCTTTAAGAATTATACATAAACAGTCAGAAAAATGTTTAAATAGGAGATATGCTCTAGTCTGACCTTGAAAACTCGCCACTTCTGTGAGAGGGTCAGAGGAGATCTCCCGTCTGTGAGAGTGCACCGAGAAAAGAGAGATAGAGAAGGGAAGGTCACATATATGAGAAGGAACTTAGAAGAGAGAGGTGGAAGGTGAGAGTTGCAGGTTATACCTGTATCCTGAGGGGTAGTTTCCTCTAATAGCGGCCGGCGGTCAGAGGAGGCAGATTTCACGTCAATTGGCTGGAGCTTCCAGCGGGGGAGGGAGTCCGGGGGGAGGAGGAGGAAGAAATAACTGGGGGAGATTTGAAATGGAGGGTATGTGAAAGACATGTAGAAATGAGACAGAGTAAGAGACAGACTACAGATACACTCTCTCACTGCCTCTTCACCTCTTTCACACCTCTCTTTACCAATCTCATTGTTGTTTCTTTTCCTCTCTTTTACACCACACTGTTTCACCACTCATCCCCACACAGCACCCACCTCACATAGTACCCACCCTATCACATTTGCTCTCCCCTCCCTGTGCTTTGCTGTGATCCAGACCTTGCTCTCTCACCTCTTCCCTGATATACTTCCCCAGGATGCTGAACTACTCGACACTGCCACCTCTTGGAGCTTCTGTAAAAATGCTCTTTTTTAAAATAGACAGATCAATTTCCGGCCATGGGGAGTGTGTGACAAGTAGGCCCAGGGGGGCATGTAATGAAAAAAAGAAAAAAAAAGGATACACAGACCTGCACCACCCCCAGAAGAGGGTCCTGGTGCATTGCACCACCTGCACCACTGGCAGCTTCGCCCCTGCTACAGAGGCCTTTTACACTCTTGCACCTATTCATAATGTTTACACTCTCTTATTTCTGGCCTCTCTTCTTCACTCTCTTTTTGTCACTTTCATTCAACTCTTTTCCCCTGTTTTATCTCTATATGGCACTCTGTTGCTGGCACTCTCGCACTATCCCTCCATTTCAGCTCACTCTGTACTAATCTCTCATACCTTATACGTCATATCTCTCCGTCCTCTCCCTCCCTTACTCACCTTATTAGAAGTAGAACCGGGATAATGAGCATGACCAGAAGTGACACCCGAGGGCTGAGACCGACCAACGTGAGCCCCAAGTATGAGAGGGACCCCAAAATCCCTGCACCGCCTGTACCGGAGGCCCAGTATGAGACAACGTCACTGGGGGAAAGAGGGAGGGTTATAGGAGTGCAGCGAGGGATATGGAAAGAGGAAGAAGTGAGAGATAAAGGGGGAAGTGGGAGCAGTGAGAAACAGAGAGAGAAGGGTAACAGATGGGGAGAAGGAGTAGAGAAGACAAATGGAGATGAGATGAAAAAGAAAGATAAGAGGGCGGGAGTGAGAAGGGATTGTAGTTATCACACACAGGGTCCTGTACCTATTGAAGAAAGAAGTGAGGCTGAGAAACGTCACCTCTCCAAGTCCTGAGGATACACTGGCGAAAACCACACCTGTTATAGAAAGAGCATACTGTATATACGGTGTATGGCATGTGCAACAGTGTGTACAATATTTCATTGTGCTTATGATATTGCATATATTGCACTGAACATACTGTATGAAGAATGTACAATTTATATATATATATATATATATATATATATATATACACACACACTACATACAGCATGCATGATATTACACATATAGGGCCCCATTGAAACCCATTAAAACCAACGGAGGCAGATTTTTTTTTTTTTTACACACATCAGTACTGTTTTACCACAGCCATGATACTCCTACGGTCCCAATGCAGCGCTGACACGAGGACTACAGAGCTATGAGCTTCATAGTTAATACACTCCCCCACCCCTCAGCCATCTATATAAACTTATAAGTGATCAATCTATATGACCTCTGTGGCACCTGAATGTTAACTCCTACATTAGGACCCATCAAACTCATATAAGGACCCCTGTGGCATTTCCATACTATCAGACTATCCTAAATATACAGTGGATATAAAAAGTCTACACACCCCTGTTAAAATGTCAGGTTTCTGTGCTGTAAAAAAATTATCATTTCAGAACTTTTTCCACCTTTAATGTGACCTATAAACTGTACAACTCAATTGAAAAACAAACTGAAAACTTTTCACTGTTGTGCCATATTTTCTCCACTTGATGATGACTGTCTTCACTGTGTTCCATGGTATTGCCTTGGAAATTCTTTTGGACCCTTCTCCTGACTGATACCTTGTAACAATGAGATCCCTCTGATGCTTTGGAAGCTCTCTGTGGACCATGGCTTTTGCTGTGGGATGCGACTAAGAACATTTCAGGAAAGACCAACTAGCAGCTGAACTTTATTTGGGGTTAATCAGAGGCACTTTATATGATGGCAGGTGTCTGCTGACTCCTATTTAACACTATTTGGAATGTGATTGCTTAATTCTGAACAGAGCTACATCCCCAGTTATAAGAGGGTGTGCAGACTTATGTAACCACATTATTATTATTTTTTTATTTTTCTTCCCTCCACATAAAAGATTTCAGTTTGTTTTTCAATTGAGTTGTACGGTTTATAGGTCACATTAAAGGTGGAAAAAGTTCTGAAATGATTTATCTTTGTCTCATTTGTTTACAGAACAGAAACTTGACATTTTAACAGGGATGTGTAGACTTTTTATATCCACTGTAGATGCTGTGGCTCCTAAAATATATGCAGTGCCACTTAAAATGACCTCTGTGGCTCATCTATTTAACCCTTGACACAGAAGTCCTTTAAGGAGCCCCTAAGTACCACGGGGGTCTATTTAGTCTGTGAATTGTGTATAGCCACGTTAAAAGCAATTTTGATTGCTTGGAGGGCAATTTAAAGGTGACAGCTCACCGTATTTACAGAAAATGCTCTTTTTTGCCTATTCAATGGTGCTTACATATACACAAATAGGACATTATACTCCACGTATAGAGTGCACGCAGTTACATATACACACGTAGTGCATTATACTCCATGTATAGAGTGCACGCAGTTACATATACACATGTAGTGCATTATACTCCATGTATAGAGTGCATGCAGTTACATATACACACGTAGTGCATTATACTCCATGTATAGAGTGCATGCAGTTACATATACACACGTAGTGCATTATACTCCATGTATAGAGTGCACGCAGTTACATATACACATGTAGTGCATTATACTCCATGAATAGAGTGCATGCAGTTACATATACACACGTGGTGCATTATACTCCACGTATAGAGTGCACGCAGTTACATATACACACGTAGTGCATTATACTCCATGTATAGAGTGCACGCGGTTACATATACACACGTAGTGCATTATACTCCATGTATAGAGTGCATGCAGTTACATATACACACGTAGTGCATTATACTCCATGTATAGAGTGCACGCAGTTACATATACACACGTAGTGCATTATACTCCATGTATAGAGTGCATGCAGTTACATATACACATGTAGTGCATTATACTCCATGTATAGAGTGCATGCAGTTACATATACACACGTAGTGCATTATACTCCATGTATAGAGTGCACGCAGTTACATATACACACGTGGTGCATTATACTCTGTGTATAGAGTGCACGCAGTTACATATACACACGTGGTGCATTATACTCCATGTATAGAGTGCACGCAGTTACATATACACACGTAGTGCATTATACTCCATGTATAGAGTGCACGCAGTTACATATACACACGTAGTGCATTATACTCCATGTATAGAGTGCACGCAGTTACATATACACACGTAGTGCATTATACTCCATGTATAGAGTGCATGCAGTTACATATACACATGTAGTGCATTATATTCCATGAATAGAGTGCATGCAGTTACATATACACATGTAGGGCATTATACTCTGTGTATAGAGTGCACGCAGTTACATATACACACGTAGTGCATTATACTCCATGTATAGAGTGCACGCAGTTACATATACACACGTAGTGCATTATACTCCATGTATAGAGTGCACGCAGTTACATATACACACGTAGTGCATTATACTCCATGTATAGAGTGCACGCAGTTACATATACACACGTAGTGCATTATACTCCATGTATAGAGTGCACGCAGTTACATATACACACGTAGTGCATTATACTCCATGTATAGAGTGCACGCAGTTACATATACACACGTAGTGCATTATACTCCATGTATAGAGTGCATGCAGTTACATATACACACGTAGTGCATTATACTCCATGTATAAAGTGCATGCAGTTACATATACACACGTAGTGCATTATACTCCATGTATAGAGTGCATGCAGTTACATATACACACGTAGTGCATTATACTCCATGTATAGAGTGCATGCAGTTACATATACACACGTAGTGCATTATACTCCATGTATAGAGTGCATGCAGTTACATATACACACGTAGTGCATTATACTCCATGTATAGAGTGCATGCAGTTACATATACACACGTAGTGCATTATACTCCATGTATAGAGTGCATGCAGTTACATATACACACGTAGTGCATTATACTCCATGTGTAGAGTGCATGCAGTTACATATACACATGTAGTGCATTATACTCCATGTATAGAGTGCATGCAGTTACATATACACACGTAGTGCATTATACTCCATGTGTAGAGTGCATGCAGTTACATATACACATGTAGTGCATTATACTCCATGTATAGAGTGCATGCAGTTACATATACACATGTAGTGCATTATACTCCATGTATAGAGTGCATGCAGTTACATATACACATGTAGTGCATTATACTCCATGTATAGAGTGCACGCAGTTACATATACACACGTAGTGCATTATACTCCATGTATAGAGTGCACGCAGTTACATATACACATGTAGTGCATTATACTCCATGTATAGAGTGCATGCAGTTACATATACACATGTAGTGCATTATACTCCATGTATAGAGTGCATGCAGTTACATATACACACGTAGTGCATTATATTCCATGCATAGAGTGTATGTCCTTGCATGTCTATCTGCAGACAGACTCACCCAGCAGACTCACTGCTATCTCAGTTGAATATGACACTATCAGAAAGCTCCCGGCAGCTGTGAGGATGCAGAAAGACACCCTGAAACTGAGAGGAGTCACAGAGTAACATGAATACAACATGGAGCAGAGAAAAGGTAACAGATGAGACATCACATACATTAGACAGAGAGCTCTGTGTCTCCTACTTGTATGGGATCAGGTGGATGTAGAATGGGGCCGTGAATTTGATGACCAACGTGGGCAGGATGTCAGCCAGAAGGACAGCCTGAAATACAGAGAGCGAGAAATAGAGTGCAAGAAGAGGTGAGGTGCACAAACACGAGAGGGTGCAATGTGTTCTTGGCACTATTGTCCTTAATGGCACCCTTTGAGTTAAATGAAGATTCCTCACAGATGGGAAGGGAAAGAAGAAGAGAGAATGGAGGGAGATAGTGAGTGACGTTGAGGGAAGAGGAAGCGAGTGGAGGGTACGCACCGCGGTCGAGATCTGGTTACAGTCATAGCGGCTGCTGTTGGACACCTGATGGGCTCCTGACGTGTTCAACTGGGAGCAAAACACAGGAAAAGAACAATAGCAATGACCTGAGTGGCTGTGTGACCCCAGCGTAACCAGGGCTACCCTCACCCTCCTAGTGTCATCAGACCCCACTACCTCTGGACACAGACACACCTTCACACCTGATCTGTCACCCCTCCCATATCAGAGCCCGCCCCCCATTATCTCTAACCTGAGTGATAATGGTGTCTCAGGGTGCACAGGATACTCACTGTGGTGGTCTCATTGGTCTCTGTCTTGAGAATATCATGAGCGGCACTCAGCATTACTACATAGGCAAAGTTATTACACAGACCTAGCAACCTGAGAGAGAGAGAGAGAGAGAGAGAACATATAAATAGATACAGTTAGACAGAGCAGGAGAAAGATAGAGAGGCTGATGTGGATAAATAAAAGAGAGAGGACGAGAGAGGGCGAGAGAGAGAGAGGGCGAGAGAGACAGAGAGGGAGGGCGAGAGAGAGAGGGAGGGCGAGAGAGAGAGGGAGGGCGAGAGAGAGAGGGAGGGCGAGAGAGGAGAGGGAGGGCGAGAGAGAGAGGGAGGGCGAGAGAGAGAGGGAGGGCGAGAGAGGGCGAGAGAGAGAGAGAGGGCGAGAGAGGGCGAGAGAGAGGGCGAGAGAGAGAGAGAGAGAGGGGCGAGAGAGAGAGAGAGAGAGGGCGAGAGAGAGAGAGAGAGAGAGAGAGAGAGGGCGAGAGAGAGAGAGAGAGAGAGAGAGGGCGAGAGAGAGAGAGAGAGAGAGAGAGGGCGAGAGAGAGAGAGAGAGAGAGGGCGAGAGAGAGAGAGAGAGAGAGAGAGGGCGAGAGAGAGAGAGAGAGAGAGAGAGGGCGAGAGAGAGAGAGAGAGAGAGGGCGAGAGAGAGAGAGAGAGAGGGCGAGAGAGAGAGAGAGAGAGGGCGAGAGAGAGAGAGAGAGAGAGAGAGGGGCGAGAGAGAGAGAGAGAGAGGGCGAGAGAGAGAGAGAGAGGGCGAGAGAGAGAGGGCGGGAGAGAGAGAGAGAGGGCGGGAGAGAGAGAGAGAGAGGGCGAGAGAGAGAGGGCGAGAGAGAGAGAGAGAGGGCGAGAGAGAGAGAGAGAGGGCGAGAGAGAGAGCGAGAGAGGGTGAGAGAGAGAGCGAGAGAGGGTGAGAGAGAGAGAGGGCGAGAGAGAGAGAGGGCGAGAGAGAGAGAGAGGGCGAGAGAGAGAGAGAGGGCGAGAGAGAGAGGGCGAGAGAGAGAGGGCGAGAGAGAGAGGGCGAGAGAGAGAGGGCGAGAGAGAGAGGGCGAGAGAGAGAGGGCGAGAGAGAGAGGGCGAGAGAGAGAGAGAGAGGGCGAGAGAGAGAGAGAGAGAGGGCGAGAGAGAGAGAGAGAGAGGGCGAGAGAGAGAGAGAGAGGGCGAGAGAGAGAGGGCGAGAGAGAGAGAGAGAGAGAGGGCGAGAGAGAGAGGGCGAGAGAGAGAGAGAGAGGGGGCGAGAGAGAGAGAGAGGGCGAGAGAGAGAGAGAGGGCGAGAGAGAGAGAGAGGGCGAGAGAGAGAGAGAGGGCGAGAGAGAGAGAGAGGGCGAGAGAGAGAGGGCGAGAGAGAGAGAGAGAGGGCGAGAGAGAGAGAGAGGGCGAGAGAGAGAGAGAGGGCGAGAGAGAGAGGGCGAGAGAGAGAGAGAGGGCGAGAGAGAGAGGGCGAGAGAGAGAGAGAGGGCGAGAGAGAGAGGGCGAGAGAGAGAGAGGGCGAGAGAGAGAGAGAGGGCGAGAGAGAGAGAGAGGGCGAGAGAGAGAGAGAGGGCGAGAGAGAGAGAGAGAGAGGGCGAGAGAGAGAGGGCGAGAGAGAGAGAGGGCGAGAGAGAGAGAGAGGGCGAGAGAGAGAGAGAGGGCGAGAGAGAGAGAGAGGGCGAGAGAGAGAGAGAGGGCGAGAGAGAGAGAGAGGGCGAGAGAGAGAGGGCGAGAGAGAGAGAGAGGGCGAGAGAGAGAGAGAGAGAGAGAGAGGGCGAGAGAGAGAGAGAGGGCGAGAGAGAGAGAGGACGTGAGAGACATATATATTTATTTACCAGAAAGCTGAGAGGTTCCTCCAGTGAGATCGGTTTTGAGTCTGGGAAGGGGTTGCGGGAGGTACAGAGGGTACAGGGGGTTCTGCTTCTTCCTCCTCTTCTGTAACACAATAACACAATGTTAGTCTATTAGCATACACATATATATACATACATACATACATACATACATACACACACACACACATATATATATATATATATATATATATATATATATATATATATATATATACACACACACACATTATTTATAGTGGAACGTGAAGCAATTGAAAATAATTGCATAAAATAATTTGACACTGTAAAGCTATAGTTTATTATTATTAATTATTTGTGATTTATTTATTATTTATAAATCATTTATATGCTACAAACCTTCAAATATATCAAAATTTTTAATACTTTTAATAAATGGAGTGCAAGAACAAGAGGTCTTGATTTGGAAGGTAGAAAATGTACAGGTTATGTGAGAAAGTTCTACATACATTTAAAAGAGCAGTTTTAAAAAGTCAACATTGTATTTTGCATACAAAATATTAAGTAAAACCTGATTAGAATTAAATTGACACTACCAAGAAATGCACAAAGCTTCCATAAATCTGTAGATCTCATTGGCAGACAAGTATGACGAATACATCAATATTACTGCTCATTGGATGAAGCTATCGGATCATTTGAATCAGTTTTGAGAACATCATTTGAAAAAAGAAAACACATAGCGGTACATTATTAAACAACCTCTTTCCAAAGCGACAAAAATGTAAGGAATGTAATAAGGCGCAATTCAGCCAACTATTTGGGTAAATAGAATGGGCTGATCAGTTGGGCCTTTTTGGTTCTTATCTGCCATCAGATCTATATTTCTCTTTGGGAACACGACCGACATCCGATCACAGGTAAAATACTGATTTTTTTATAATTTAATTGAAAAAAATAGCCCCAAACCCGTAACACTTAAGGAAAACCAGTAACACCACTTCCTACGCACCAGTAACATTTACACCAACACTTTACCAAAAGTAGTAACTCTTAACCCAAGCCAGTAACACTCATGGCGAGGCCGATAAACTACACGGGGGATGGAGAGGCTCGCGATGAACACCTAAGGCGATCGTCACAGACACTCGAAAGTACACGGATGGAGAGGCTCGCAATGAGCGCCGAAGGTGCTCAGTGGGTCCTTAGCCTCGCATTGTGTGGCAAACAGCATCGCCAGGCTTACAATTTTACTCCCGTCATTTTTGACAGGCAATTTCCTAGTATATTTATGGTAATTCTGGAGGGGGAGTCATTTTCCTGATGTAATAGTAATAGATGGTAATACATTGAAGGGTCTCTTGGGTATAAAACCCCCAGATTTGGGTAATAACATTATAATAAACACTAATTTATGGTATGGCCTCCCGTCCTTTGCACCTTCCTCACTGGAGCTGTTCCCCATGTTGATCGGTCTTCTCTCCATCTCTGTATATCTCCGGCACTTCCTGGTTCCATTGCACTTCCTGCTTCACACAGACCACGCCCCCTCATCCATAGTTTCAGTTGCTAAGGTCACAAATCTTTAAAGTGACAGTACCTCAAAATAAAGCAACATACAACCAAAAAGGCCCATCTGGTCTGCCTATTCTATTTACATCAAAGTTTGGCTTATTTAAAAGACCACTGTAGTTTGGTAAAAATGACAAAATAACAATAGCGGGTATTAAAGACACAAAAGCATTTTAATTAGATGACTGTTGTCTGTAGTTTGAGGGGGATGGTTATCCTTACTCTCCTATTCAGTTCTATTGACATGGGTCTGTTTAAAGAGGACATTTCTTAGCAGAAGATGCCTTTATATTCCTGTCTTCCATACATGATAATGTTGTTTTTCGTAACAAACGTGAAGATTTTACCAAATTCCTTAACTGTGCGTGACTCTACCACCTCCACTGGAAGGATCTTCCACTTTTCAACTACTCTTTCTGTAAATTTGTACTCTTTCACATTACCATTATTTTTTCCCAAATGGCAATGTGCCATCAACAACTGTCAGTGCTATCATTATGCCTAATGGGATCCTCAGTAGTTTACAAAGGCACACCCTTCAGGAGAAAGTAGCAGATAGTTTCGGCTTAGAAAAAAATGGATAAGCAGTAAAAAATAATTGCATAGAAAAGCAAAAAAAAAAATAATAATTTTTTTTTGCTTTATAAAAACACTATTAGAAAAAAATGTTCAAAGGTACACCACAGAGGTTATGACCTTTTAAAAGTAAAGTGATATAGACCTATTATATAAAATTATTATTATTGTATTATTACTACTAAAATAGCAGCATCATTGTATATAAAATGTAATTAAAATGTAATAAATTGTAAAAACATTGTACTTGTTTTCTAGAGTAGTTCTTGAAAATAGTATATTTTGTAATATATTACTTCAGTAATATACAGCTGTCTGCAAGTATTCACATTCACATACTGTATTTATTATATCTATCTTTTATATATATATTAAATGATTGTTGTGGTGAACTACTTACACATAAGGTCCACAGCACAAGCTGGGATCCCACCCCAAGCTGATGATAGTCAGTAACCTTGAAACAGCTGTAGGATTCCCAGCTTGCGTTAAAATCCAACCTTGGCTTTGCAAAATAGCTGTGTAATGCTGCAGGAACAAGCATAAAGGAAGCCATGTTTAAAATGGTTATGGATTGAAGAGATAAGCATTTGTGTATTTCTCGGAATTCTGAGCTGGAAACAGATTTTTTAACTTGTTTTAGACATTCAAATGTGAACACAAATGTATTATTTATATATATATGCCTTGCAAAAGTATTCACCCCCCTTGACTTTTTACCTATTTTGTTACATTACAGCCTTAAGTTCAATGTTTTGTTAATCTGAATCTTATGTGATGGATCAGAACACAATAGTCTAAGTTGCTGAAGTGAAATGAGAAAAATATATACATAAAACTATTTTTTTTGAAAATTGGCATGTGCGTATGTATTCACCCCCTTTGTAATGAAGCCCATAAAAAGCTCTGGTGCAACCAATTACCTTCAGAAGTCACATAATTAGTGAAATGATGTCCACCTGTGTGCAATCTACGTGTCACATGATCTGTCATTACATATACACACACCTTTTTGAAAGGCCCCAGAGGCTGCAACACCTAAGCAAGAGGCACCACTAACCAAACACTGCCCTGAAGACCAAGGAACTCTCCAAACAAGTAAGGGACAATGTTGTTAAAAGTACAAGTCATGGTTAGGTTATAAAAAAATATCCAAATATTTTATGATCCCCAGGAGCACCATCAAATCTATCATAACCAAATAAAAAGAACATGGCACAACAGCAAACCTGCCAAGAGACGGCCGCCAACCAAAACTCACGCACCGGGCAAGGAGGGCATTAATCAGTGAGGCAGCACAGAGATCTAAGGTGACCCTGGAGGAGCTGCAGAGTTCCACAGCAGAGACTGGAGTATCTGTACATAGGATGACAATAAGCCGTACGCTCCATAGAGTTGGGCTTTATGGCAGAGTGGCCAGAAGAAAGCCATAACTTTCAGCAAAAAAATGAATGACACATTTTGAGTTTGCAAAAAGGCAAGTGGGAGATTCCCAAAATGTATGGAGGAAGATGCTCTGGTCTGATGAGACTAAAATTGAACTTTTCAAGCCATCAAAGAAAACGCTATGTCTGGCGCAAACCCGACACATCACATCACCCAAAGAACACCATCCCCAGAGCGAAACATGGCGGTGGCAGCATCATTCAGCAGCTGGGACTGGGAAACTGGAGAGAGTTGAGGGAAAGGTGGATGGTGCTGAATACAGGGATATTCCTGAGCAAAACCTGCACCACTCTGTGCGTGATTTGAGGCTAGGACGGAGGTTCACCTTCCAGCAGGACAATGGCCCCAAACACACTGCTAAAGCAACACTTGGGGGGTTTAAGGGGAAACATGTAAATGTGTTGGAATGGCCGAGTCACAGCCCAGAACTCAATCCAATAGAAAATCTGTGGTCAGGCTTAAAGATTGCTGTTCACAAGCGCAAACCATCCAACTTGAAGGAGCTGGAGCAGTTTTGCAAGGAGGAATGGGCAAAAATCCCAGTGGTAAGATGTGGCAAGCTCATAGAGACTTATCCAAAGCGACTTGGAGCTGTGATTGGCGCAAATGGTGTCTCTACAAAGTATTGACTATAGGGGGGTGAATAGTTATGCACAATGACTTTTTCTGTTATTTTGTCCTATTTGTTGTTTGCTTCACAATAAAAAAAAACATCTTCACAGTTGTGGGCATGCTCTGTATATTAAATTATGCAAATCCTCAAACAATCCATGTTAATTCCAGGTTGCGAGGCAACAAAACGCGAAAAATGCCAAGGGGGTGAATACTTTTGCAAAGTACTGTATATATATTCTATCTGCCTCAGTAAGTCAGTGTGGAGTTGCTGAGTATATCTACTACTATATATTTATATATATATGTATGTCTGTCTATATCCATGTATCTAGCTATTTCTATCTGTTTATATACATCTATTTGTATGTCATATCTCTCTCTATATACTATATCTGTCTATATCTATCTAGGGTTCCCTGGTGGTCCAGTGGTTAGGATTCGGTGCTTTCACCACAGCGACCTGGATTTGATTCCAGACAGGGAACCAAGAGGTCATACCACCCAGATGCCAAGCAGGGTTGGGCCTAGTCAGTACTTGGATGGGAGACTACCTAGGAATACCAGGAGCTGTATGCTGTGGCCCACTGGAGAAGGAACTGGCAACCCACCCCAGTATCTCTGCCAAAGATATACCTAGTGTGTTACGGTCCATGTGGTCATGGAGAGTCGGACATGATTGAACAACATATCTATTTATCTATCTACTCTATGTTAGTTTAAAAGAATTAGCAGGACAGCTGAGTTTACCTACACAAAGGGTTAATATTCCAAAGAAAATAAACACTAATGTGTCAGGGAGTTGCAGAGCTGGCTCAAGATACATAGACAGGTCATGCTCAGGCAGCAATGACCCCAATTGAGGAAGGTGATTTTTTTAGCTCTCTATAGCGACCTCTAGTGTTGATGACTATGCTATGGACAAAAGACAAAAATAAGTGGTAGGTTAAAAAATTCAAAGCTATAACTGCATTTAAAACAAACATGTATCCACAACAAACTATTAAACAACAAATGTATTAAAATCGAAAAAGGTATATAAAAAAAACAACATGAAACATGACCTTTAAATGTTAACCTTCTCCTTGCATATTTATGGTCTTTGCATATTATTTTATATATATATATATTTAAGGACAATAAGCTGACATTTTATATATATATATATATATATTGCATTAAAGCTGTGGAATACAGCAGGCATAAGCTTAAAAGAAGTCATGTTTGATAATGGCTATGGATTGAAGAGCGAGACATTTGTGGGCACATTTGCATGTCCCTGCTCAGCTTCCCAGAATGCAGTGTTTTTCTCGGAATTCTGAGCTGGAAGCAGGTTTTTTAACTTGTTTTAGACATTCAAATGTGCACATAGATGTACTATTTATTTACTATATATATATATATATATATATATATATATATATATATATATATATATATATATATATATATATGACAGTTTATTGTCCATGTTTTATTAAAGGATGATCTATAGGTAGTAAAGATCAGTGTTAACAAGTTTTCCATTTATTATAATGTTTTCCCATTTATTTTGATCTTTTGTGAGAAAACATACACTAAAAGTTGCTGTTTTCCCCACTAACAATATGTTGGCTTCTTTTAAATATATGACCTCAGTGGCCCTTTAAAGGGACACTGTCACCACAACCAGCTTGAACGTAAAGAGCATTACAAAATGGCTATACATTGTACTAGCCCTTTTCTCTATATAATACACTGCAGTGTATATGAGTGTAGTGTCCGTGGCCGGTGTGTTGTCACACATAAAGACTGCAACACTGAAAGCCACATCCTGTTATGAGAAAATGTAAGTCACAGCAAAGGACTGTGGGTAAAACAGCCTCTTCTTGGGTAATAGCTTATTTAAAGAAATGTCAGTTTATTCTGTATAATGATAAATTATAATGCATTGCATTTTTGATTGGTTTATGTATTTAAAGTCCAGATATTAAAACATAACTTTTTGCATTTTTATTCTTTAAAATAATATATATACATAGCTTAAAGGGAAATTTCCACCAAAAATTAACTTTATTTCATATTAAAGAGGATTCTTAGAGATGATTAACTGTCTGTCCTAGTTTGCCAGTTACTCCTCCATGTTTTGGCGAGTGGAGGCCGCCATTTTGAAATGCATTTTTATAAGTGAGCTCTGTGAGGGTTAAAGAACAAAAAGAATTAGTATATTTTGGAGCTTGGAGATCAATCTTGATATCAGTATCATGGTAAAGAGACACCACAAACTTTAGCAGAAATTAAATGTACAGATATAAATATAGATGATAATGAGGAAGAGCGCGCTCAGTTGGTTAAATAAGAATGGCCACATGGGCTATAATGTGTCATTATACATATTTATACTCCTCTTTATCCTTTTCACCTCCACTGTAAGAGTTAATTAATCCCCTTACCCCAACACAAAATTGATTTGCTTGTAAAGAACATTAACAAATATATACAATTATTTTTCTTGTATGCTAATATGTGTCTCAGATTGCTTGATAAGGATGGGGAGAGGGGACTAACTGCCAGATAACATTATGAGTCTTTATTTTGGCCACTACAGAGACAGACATCCAGACTTTAATCCTAAGTAGCACATCAAAGCAGCTAATTAATGAACTGCTCACTTCTATATTAATACAGCAACAAAAAAATGGAATTTGCCAGGTTTAGAAAAAAATGGCTAACATAACATATAGTCAGTTTTAATGCTGTTTAAGAATAATAAAAAAAATAATAATTGGGTGGTAGAGCCCCGTTATGTAACCCCTTTGTGCCTTAGTATGGAACATTAATTACCGCTAATGAGGCTTCACTAGGCCCAATGCCTTTTTTACTCGTCTTGGGGTCTCTGCACCCCAACATTAGGATCCCATAGACCCTCTGTGTTGTATATTGATATTGTTAGTGGGACTAGGGAAATGGTGGGTAGGTCCAGGTGAATAGTGGGTAGGTCCAGGGAAATAGTGAGTGGGTTCAGGCAAATAGTGGGTAGGTCCAGGGAAATAATGGGCGGGGTCAGTCAAATAGTAAGTGGGTTCCGGCAAATAGTGGGTAGGTCCAGGGAAATAGTGGGCGGGGTCAGGCAAATAGTAAGTGGGTTCCGGCAAATAGTGGGTAGGTCCAGGGAAATAGTGAGTGGGTTCAGGCAAATAGTGGGTAGGTCCAGGGAAATAGTGAGTGGGTTCAGGCAAATAGTGGGTAGGTCCAGGGAAATAATGGGCGGGGTCAGGCAAATAGTAAGTGGGTTCTGGCAAATAGTGGGTGGGTCCAGGAAAATAGTGAGTGGGTTCAGGCAAGTAGTTGGTAGGTCCATGGAAATAGTGGGCGGGGTCAGGCAAATAGTAAGTGGGTTCTGGCAAATAGTGGGTGGGTCCAGGAAAATAGTGAGTGGGTTCAGGCAAATAGTGGGTAGGTCCAGGGAAATAGTGGGCGGAGTCAGGCAAATAGTAAGTGGGTTCCGGCAAATAGTGGGTGGGTCCAGGAAAATAGTGAGTGGGTTCAGGCAAATGGGAGCTGTTGTCAAATCTCGTTCTAAAAATGGCCGCTCTCCTCCAGCAATTACATATTTAATGGTGGAAACTGGGGAGCATGCCCACCTTTCTCAGGTGGGTGTGTCCTAAGTAAACCAATGAACTTCCATTTATTCAATCTAAGAATACTGGCAGACATAACATTACCATTATGCAGACACTTCCTCTGTATTCAAACTCCTCCCACCTCATCAAGTTGATCTCCTGTAAACAAAATGTTGCAGTCCACAGCGGCAAAATATGAGTTTATTCAAGAAAAAAACCACCCATTGGGCAAGCAAGCTTTGACCAATTCCTAGCAACCTGTTTGATCTACCTTACCTGATTTTGATTGACCAGTTTTTCCTGTCCAGATGTCTAAGGGTACCACACTTTATGACCCTATAGGGCTAATTGACTTGCTGGGGCCTAAAGACAAAATGTCTACTCAGGGGGTTCGCTGTGCAGTACGGGGTCAGGGATGGTAACAAGATGGCGTCATACTACCAACATGAAAAAATTGATTCTTTTTCCCTCATCCCAAATTCTAGTTTCTAAAGAGCATTAAGGAAGCCCCAGAGACAGCATAGGAGAAGGGGCATTTGACCGGTGCAGGGTAGTGATTGGTGGATACTGGTTAGGGGGTGGAGGATAGGAGGTGATACAGGGAGTAGTTTTCCCGCATTCTTGCGCTTAGCAGTTAGGAAGAAGTTTGCAAGCATCCCTCCCAATAGTTAATGGTCTGGTTGTCACAGCTGTAGGCTGGGGTGCTCTATCACCCTAGGTTGGAGCTCAGTAGATTGGAAGGTATCCGGTTTGCTTGGTCCCAGAGGCCTCTTGGACATGGGGTTCCATTGGGCTTCTGGGGTGAGGCTCCTTCCTAGGTGCGGTTTACATCTACCTCTGATTGTAAATATTACAAGTGTTAATAAAGCTTTGGCTGTGATAATACCCAAGCAATGGTTTTGTGTTGTTATTTCAAAATGGGGTGTGGTGGTAGGTTTTAGTAATTAGGACGTCACGTATGATTAGGTCAATTACTACGGCTACTAACTCATGGAATACAACCATACAACCATTACTACAAATAAAACATTGTGGCATTACTAAATAAGTAATTAGTTAGGCCCAAATACTCACAGAAATGGGTTCATGGAGGTCCAGTGTATATAACCAGGGCCTGAGGCACAACATTACACCACACATACAAAAGTGTCACAGACCCTTAAAGAAAGCCCCATGGCATTGTAATAGCCTTCAAGGACCTTTATTATACAAATCTAAGCCAACTATATAATAGAGTGACCAACTAGGGTACCAGGAAGAGATTCTCAACAAAAAGGGAAAGCAAAGAGTGCAGGCCTATGACCTCAATGGGTCCTCCGTATATTGGGGATACACCCACAAAACAAAATGGGCCACTCTAAAATTACAAACAATATCATAAAGATATATCAAACAGGCTCATCATCCAAACCTATGATTACTATCACGGACACACTTATAGGCTGTGACAAAGGGAGACCAAATAATCATAAACCCCTATGCCCAAAATAGGGAACCTCACAAGGGGTTATTAGCTTATATCCAAGAAACAATGTGGACAATATGAGCCAAAAATGCCTAGCCCTAAGGCGTTTCGCCGCACATGTGTGGCTTTGTCAAAAGCTTTAGCTATACTGAGAGGTTTGAGGTTGGTAGCCACATGGGCTAATGTCCCTCCATGATCAGTTGTTCCCAAACAAAACCCATGAGTTTAGGGGCAGTGACAGTATGTTTTGGGCCATAAAGAGTCCTTGCTTGTGGGGTCCACACCATGGCCCCAAAAAGAGGATTGTGACAACAAAACATAACATGTTTATTGTAATGTCACATGTTTACTGTGTAGTTCATAGGCATACAATTCTTAAAGGACCATTGTATGAATTTTTTTTTTAAAGGCATAGTGTTCCTATTTACACAGGAAGTGTGCCTTAAAAAAAAAGGCTTCATATAGTGATCCTTTAAATGAATTACTCTACGTGTGCCATTGGTGCTTCCATCTTGTACTGCTAGTTGGCCTGGGTTGTTCCTTCTTAATATTTAGTTCTATTGTCAAGTGTCTGTTTAGAGTGGCAGTCTTTCAATATTACTGAATAGAGATAATTATACACATGTGTCTTCAAATTTGGCTAATGCTGTTTGGGATAAAAAAAAAACAGCTACAGTTAGCCTTTAAAGATGGCAGCATATAATGGGTTAATGGCTGAGGACAGTGACTTGTTTAATGGGTTAAAGGGATGTTTCTGATTGACATTGGGCCTATAAACCTGCACAATGAGTCAGACAGAAGAGGAAGTGCTGCTGCTTTATCATACTCATTACCACTCTATGTTATCACACTGTGCTCTGCACAACTTTGTGGTTCAATGGTCACTTCCCACAGAGCTAAAAGCAGAAGGAGTGAGATATACACTGATAGAGACTGCACAGAGACAGAGACACACAGAGAGAGAGAGCACAGAGAGGGGTGCAGAGACAGAGACACACAGAGAGAGAGGGAGAGAGAGAGACAGAGAGGGGTGCAGAGACAGAGACACAGAGATAGAGAGAGAGAGAGCACAGAGAGAGGTGCAGAGACAGAGACACACAGAGAGAGAGACAGAGACACACACAGAGAGAGAGAGAGCACAGAGAGGGGTGCAGAGACAGAGACGCAGAGATAGAGAGAGCACAGAGAGAGGTGCAGATACAGAGACACAGAGAGAGAGAGAGAGAGAGAGAGAGCACAGAGAGAGGTGCAGAGACAGAGACACACATAGAGAGAGAGCACACAGAGAGGTGCAGAGACACACACACACATAGAGAGAGCACAGAGAGAGGAGCAGAGACAGAGACACATAGAGAGAGCACAGAGAAGGGTGCAGAGACAGAGACACACATAGAAAGAGAGCACAGAGAGAGGTGCAGAGACACACACATAGAGAGAGCACAGAGAGAGGTGCAGAGACACACACACATAGAGAGAGAGAGCACAGAGAGAGGTGCAGAGACAGAGACACACACATAAAGAGAGCACAGAGAGGGGTGCAGAGACAGAGACACACACATAAAGAGAGCACAGAGAGAGGTGCAGAGACAGAGACACACACATAAAGAGAGCACAGAGAGAGGTGCAGAGACAGAGACACACACATAAAGAGAGCACAGAGAGAGGTGCAGAGACAGAGACACACACATAGAGAGAGCACAGAGAGAGGTGCAGAGACAGAGACACACACATAAAGAGAGCACAGAGAGAGGTGCAGAGACAGAGACACACACATAAAGAGAGCACAGAGAGAGGTGCAGAGACAGAGACACACACATAAAGAGAGCACAGAGAGAGGTGCAGAGACAGAGACACACACATAAAGAGAGCACAGAGAGAGGTGCAGAGACACAGAGACACAGAGAGAGAGAGAGAGCACAGAGAGGGGTGCGGAGACATACCCAGCTAGAGACAGCACAGAGACACAAAAAGACACATACAACGTAGCACAAACACAGAGACGCAGATACAGAGACACGGAGGTAAAGAGGAACAGAGATATAGGGACAGAGAAGGAGAGAGAGAGAGAGAGCGCATAGATACAGAGACACCAAAAGAGCAGAGAGACACACACCTACTGAAACACAAGAGACACAGAAGTGCAGAGACACATATATACAGGGACACAGAGAGAGAGAACACAGATATAGAGACACACAGACAGACATAACAGAGACACACAGATACAGAGACACTGACATAATATAGACCCAGAGACACACACCTACTGAATCACAAAGGTTAAGAGGCACGGAGATACAGAGACACAGAGAGACAAAGAGACAGATACAGAGACAGAGAGAGACAGACACAGAGACACAGATACTGGGACAGCAGAGATATGCCCTGTGGATGAGAGCGCCATGGATTTCCTGCAGAGACATCTCCCTCGCCTATACCAAGCTGTGCAGAGCGCTTTGGTGAGACTGACCGGGTTATGTAGCAGATATAAAATGCAGACATGTCTATGCAGATAAGCAGGAGCAGCAGAGACTGCTGTAGGAAATGCTAGTGAAGTAACAGAGTACTGGAATAGGAGTGAGAGAGAGTGATGTGCAGGTATGGTGTCCTGGACTGGAGTAGAGGTGACTGAGTGACTGGAATAGCAGAGGAGGACTGGCATACTGGAATAGTACTGAGGGACTAATCTACAGGTAATACTTTCTGTTGTCGTTACCACTATTATAGTAATTAGCACTGCAGAGTGTATAGCCAGGTATCGTGGTGTAGTGATATGTTGAACTGACTGTATTGTTAGTACAGGAATAGCAGAGAGACTGCCTAGTAGATGAGTGTAAGTATAGTCAGTACAGGAGTAGCAGGGAGACGATCTAGTAGACATGAGTGTAAGTATAGTCAGTACAGGAATAGCAGGGAGACGATCTAGTAGACATGATTGTAAGTACAGTCAGTAAGGGAATAGCAGGGAGACTAATGATGAATGTTTCTATAGTCTACGAGACCGTACATGGAGATGAGTGTGTGTATATAAGGTACTGGAATAGCAGAGAGAAATGTATATAGCAAAGACGTGTGTATTTTGTCAATGCAGGGATAGTAGAGAGAATTGTGCATCTAGATAGTGTAGGAATAGCAGAGAGAAGTGTGTATCTTGTCAGTGCAGGAGCAGTAGTAAAAAGTGCCTGTTTTGTCAATGCAGGAATAGCAGAGAGAGTTGTGCATTGTGTCGGTGGCACAGCAGAGTATACAGGAGCTCACACAATGGATGTTTGTTTCAGTGTAGGACTGAAGATTTGTTGCAGAGCTGGAATAGCAGAGCCTGCTCTTGTGATGCTATTGTTATGAGTGGATATTATGGGCACAGTTAAGGTGTATGTGGGACGGACACTGAAATAGTAGAAGTGGTTACAGGACGAGGCGCACAGTCATGTGGCAACAAAGCGCAGGAATAGCAGAGGCAACGTTAGAGAAGTGGGAGGACAAAGGTATAGGAATAGTAGAGGCAGCTAGTAACCATGAGAAAAAGGAGAAGTACAGGAATAGCAGAGAGTATAAGGAACCATAAGTGATGGAGAGCAAAGTGCAGGAATAGCAGAGACAGGTGAGGAGGAAGAGGAGAGATAGGACAATATGCAGGAATAGCAGAGACAGCTAACAAGGAAGAGGAGAGAGGGCAAAATGCAGGAATAGCAGAGACAACTAACAAGGAAGAGGAGAGAGGGCAAAATGCAGGAATAGCAGAGACAACTAACAAGGAAGAGGAGAGAGAGGGCAATATGCAGGAATAGCAGAGACAGCTTACGAGGAAGAGGAGAGAGAGGGCAATATGCAGGAATAGCAGGGACAGCTAACGAGGAAGAGGAGAGAGAGGGCAATATGCAGGAATAGCAGAGACAGCTAACGAGGAAGAGGAGAGAGAGGACAATATGCAGGAATAGCAGAGACAGCTAACGAGGAAGAGGAGAGAGAGGACAATATGCAGGAATAGCAGAGACAGCTAACGAGGAAGAGGAGAGAGAGGACAATATGCAGGAATAGCAGAGACAGCTAACGAGGAAGAGGAGAGAGAGGACAATATGCAGGAATAGCAGAGACAACTAACGAGGAAGAGGAGAGAGAGGGCAATATGCAGGAATACTAGAGACAGCTAACGAGGAAGAGGAAAGAGAGGGCAATATGCAGGAATAGTAGAGACAGCTAATGAGGAAGAGGAAAGAGAGGGTGTAGCGCAACCCATCACTGTTTTACCCTGTTTTATGATTATTATGGTTAAAATATGATCCTACAATATGTATGCTGGTTGATGCTCTACAGAATATATTGGCTCAGAATATTAGCCAGACGTTTGCAGACCTAGGCTAATAGATAATCCTGTTACAGAGATTCAAGAGATAAGAAAGTTGTAAAGGATCCTTGCATTTTCCAAAGTGTTTTCATTCTCTGATAAGAACAAAGAAGAATGATCTAATTAATGTCTGATTGTATCCAAGTTGCCAGGGAGGTGTGACTCACCTATTGTCCTATATGTGTATTGTATGGGGGATATGTGCAATGTCTGTGTGTTATGTGTAAAAACATACTTTTACTACTAACTAACAAAGGTTAAGAGGCACGGAGATACAGAGAGACAGAGAGAGCACAGATACAGAGACACACAGATACTGGGACAGCAGAGACATGCCCAGTGGATGAGAGCGCCATGGATTTCCTGCAGAGACATCTCCCTCGCCTATACCAAGCTGTGCAGAGCGCTTTGGTGAGACTGACCCGGGTTATGTAGCAGATATAAAATGCAGACATGTCTATACAGATACACAGGAACAGCAGAGACTGCTGTAGGAAATGCTAGTGAAGTAACAGAGTGTTGTAGAGACCATATGGGAATAGTAGTGACTGCTACCGAGAGACAAATAATGGCATAGCAGAGAGTGGTATAGACAGGGATGAAGGTGCTAGCACAGAGTTCAGCACTGGAACAGCAGAAGGGGCAAGTTCTGGTTACAGCACTGGCATGTAGTGATGGACTGGAATAGCAGGGAGGGGGTAATGTGCAGGTAAAGAGTTCAGTACTGGAATAGGAGTGAGAGAGAGTGATGTGCAGGTATGGTGTCCTGGACTGGAGTAGAGGTGACTGAGTGACTGGAATAGCAGAGGAGGACTGGCATACTGGAATAGTACTGAGGGACTAATCTGCAGGTAATACTTTCTGTTGTTGCCTCTATTATAGTAATTAGCACTGCAGAGTGTATAGCCAGGTATCGTGGTGTAGTGATATGTTGAACTGACTGTATTGTTAGTACAGGAATAGCAGAGAGACTGCCTAGTAGACGAGTGTAAGTATAGTCAGTACAGGAGTAGCAGGGAGACGATCTAGTAGACATGAGTGTAAGTACAGTCAGTAAGGGAATAGCAGGGAGATGATCTAGTAGACATGAGTGTAAGTATAGTCAGTACAGGAATAGCAGAGAGACGATCTAGTAGACATGAGTGTAAGTACAGTCAGTAAGGGAATAGCAGGGAGATGATCTAGTAGACATGAGTGTAAGTATAGTCAGTACAGGAGTAGCAGGGAGACGATCTAGTAGACATGAGTGTAAGTATAGTCAGTACAGGAGTAGCAGGGAGACGATCTAGTAGACATGAGTGTAAGTACAGTCAGTAAGGGAATAGCAGGGAGATGATCTAGTAGACATGAGTGTAAGTATAGTCAGTACAGGAATAGCAGAGAGACGATCTAGTAGACATGAGTGTAAGTACAGTCAGTGCAGGAATAGCAGGGAGATGATCTAGTAGACATGAGTGTAAGTATAGTCAGTACAGGAATAGCAGGGAGATGATCTAGTAGACATTAGTGTAAGTATAGTCAGTACAGGAATAGCAGAGAGACAATCTAGTAGATGAGTGTAAGTATAGTCAGTACAGGAATAGCAGAGAGACGATCTAGTAGACATGAGTGTAAGTACAGTCAGTAAGGGAATAGCAGGGGGACTAATGATGAATGTTTCTATAGTCTACGAGACCGTACATGGAGATGAGTGTGTGTATATAAGGTACTGGAATAGCAGAGAGAAATGTATATAGCAAAGATGTGTGTATTTTGTCAATGCAGGGATAGTAGAGAGAATTGTGCATCTAGATAGTGTAGGAATAGTAGGGAGAAGTGTGTATCGTGTCAGTGCAGGAGCAGTAGTAAGAAGTGCCTGTTTTGTCAATGCAGGAATAGCAGAGAGAGTTGTGCATTGTGTCGGTGGCACAGCAGAGTTTACAGGAGCTCACACAATGGATGTTTGTTTCAGTGTAGGACTGAAGATTTGTTGCAGAGCTGGAATAGCAGAGCCTGCTCTTGTGATGCTATTGTTATGAGTGGATATTATGGGCACAGTTAAGGTGTATGTGGGACGGACACTGAAATAGTAGAAGTGGTTACAGGACGAGGCGCACAGTCATGTGGCAACAAAGCGCAGGAATAGCAGAGGCAACGTTAGAGAAGTGGGAGGACAAAGGTATAGGAATAGTAGAGGCAGCTAGTAACCATGAGAAAAAGGAGAAGTACAGGAATAGCAGAGAGTATAAGGAACCATAAGTGATGGAGAGCAAAGTGCAGGAATAGCAGAGACAGGTGAGGAGGAAGAGGAGAGATAGGACAATATGCAGGAATAGCAGAGACAGCTAAAAAGGAAGAGGAGAGAGGGCAAAATGCAGGAATAGCAGAGACAACTAACAAGGAAGAGGAGAGAGGGCAAAATGCAGGAATAGCAGAGACAACTAACAAGGAAGAGGAGAGAGAGGGCAATATGCAGGAATAGCAGAGACAGCTTACGAGGAAGAGGAGAGAGAGGGCAATATGCAGGAATAGCAGAGACAGCTAACGAGGAAGAGGAGAGAGAGGACAATATGCAGGAATAGCAGAGACATCTAACGAGGAAGAGGAGAGAGAGGGCAATATGCAGGAATAGCAGAGACAGCTAACGAGGAAGAGGAGAGAGAGGACAATATGCAGGAATAGCAGAGACAGCTAACGAGGAAGAGGAGAGAGAGGACAATATGCAGGAATAGCAGAGACAACTAACGAGGAAGAGGAGAGAGAGGGCAATATGCAGGAATAGCAGAGACATCTAGTAGGCATAAGATCAATGGCAAGTACAGGAATAGTAGAGACAGCTAATGAGGAAGAGGAAAGAGAGGGCAATATGCAGGAATAGCAGAGATAGCTAATGAGGAAGAGGAGAGAGAGGGCAATATGCAGGAATACTAGAGACAGCTAACGAGGAAGAGGAAAGAGAGGGCAATATGCAGGAATAGTAGAGACAGCTAATGAGGAAGAGGAAAGAGAGGGCAATATGCAGGAATAGCAGAGACAGCTAACGAGGAAGAGGAGAGAGAGGGCAATATGCAGGAATAGTAGAGACAGCTAATGAGGAAGAGGAAAGAGAGGGTGTAGCGGAAACCATCACTGTTTTACCCTGTTTTATGATTATTATGGTTAAAATATGATCCTACTATATATATGTTGGTTGATGTTCTACAGAATATATTGGCTCAGAATATTAGCCAGACTTTTGCAGACCTAGGCTAATAGATAATCCTGTTACAGAGATTCAAGAGATAAGAAAGTTGTAAAGGATCCTTGCATTTTCCAAAGTGTTTTCATTCTCTGATAAGAACAAAGAAGAATGATCTAATTAATGTCTGATTGTATCCAAGTTGCCAGGGAGGTGTGACTCACCTATTGTGCTATATGTGTATTGTATGGGGGATATGTGCAATGTCTGTGTGTTATGTGTAAAAACATACTTTTACTAACTTTTGAACCCCTGGTCTGATTCATGCCATTTTTGTATATGTTGTTGAATGGTGCGGAACTTAAAGGTGTACCCCCTGTATTTGGGGTACATCCAGAATGTGGTTAAAATTGTGTCTATTTTAATTGTGTTACCTGTTATCTGAGGGGAGGAGACGTGGGGGTTGAACCATGTAGATAATTGGCTGTTGTGATAATTATGTGGGTGTAGCCCTTCAGAGGGCACCATTGCATAAAAGGAGATTCCCTGTCATTAAAAAATAGTTCTTCTTGACCCTTCAAAACGTAGTCTCGTCGCGTTATTGGAGGGGATCGCTATCATACTGGGGATTGCTATGCTTTTGCATACTCCCTTGAGCTGTAACTACTGAACGCTTGTTCCTGATGTACTATCCTTGGAGTCTGTGGTGGTTTTGGTGTCCGGTGCAGTGCTTGTAGGCCTCGACGCAAACTAGGACGCGTCTATCAACGGAGGTACCCGGTCGGGGTGCCAGGAGATCCGTTACATTGGCTGGCAGTGGTGGGATGGCGTCCTAGTAAGAGGAAAAGCAGCACGGAGACACCGGTAACGTTTGGAGTTACAAATTGAGGGCAACGCTAGTATCCGTACAGCGCCCCTGGCTACAGCAGGATGGAACCGGCTAGTTTTCAGACAGCGTTTCATGATGAGGAGGAGGAGGCGGCCACGGACTACAGGGATGCAGACAGAAAGGAACTCTGGTATGATGCCCTGGAAGATGCCCAATGGCGGCGAGGTGAGATTCTCCCCAGTGATGAGCAGCGGCTACAGAAGCGTGTGGCGATGCGGATGTATCTATTGGGAGAGCAGCCCCTGGATGAGTGGGTGACAAAACTAGAAACCCTGGTATGGCGAGAGCTCTGGCTAGACAACGCATACCAGGCCCTCTGGTGGCATACCGTTCGACTTACCCCCTGGACGTCTGAACACGACTTACCGGAGGGGGATGATTATGATGGCCCGGGTTTATTATGGGATGCCTTGGAGGACGATATTGATCTTGGCAGCACGGAGGGGTCTAGGTTTTGGGACATCTACGACTACCGGATGGGCATGTATGTCTGGGATGACGAAGGCGAGGTGAGCAAAGACATGACCCACCTGGTAACGAGAGAGTGGGAGCTGGAGCAGGACTACCAACACCTGCTCAGCCTTGTGCAGCCCCAACCTACTCGACAAGCAGAACCAGACTTCATTGACTGGTCCTGGGATGACCTCCAGATGGCAGGTAGAGATGGGACCGAGGTCTCTCTACCGGCCCTACAGAGGGCAGAAGGTGTCGTCCTTCCCCTCCAGCGGCAGTGTGAACCCCAGGGGGCAGAAGGTGTCGTCGTTCCCCCCCAGCAGCAGTGTGAACCCCAGGGGTCAGAAGGTGTCGTCCTTCCCCCCCAGCAGCAGTGTGTACCCCAGGGAGCTGAAGGTGTCGTCCTTCCTCCCCAGCAGCAGTGTGTACCCCAGGGGGCCGAAGGTGTCGTCCTTCCTCCCCAGCGGCAGTGTGTACCCCAGGGAGCTGAAGGTGTCGTCCTTCCTCCCCAGCGGCAGTGTGTACCCCAGGGAGCTGAAGGTGTCGTCCTTCCTCCCCAGCAGCAGTGTGTACCCCAGGGGGCCGAAGATGTCGTCCTTTCTCCCCAGCGGCAGTGTGTACCCCAGGGAGCTGAAGGTGTCGTCCTTCCTCCCCAGCGACAGTGTGTACCCCAGGGGGCTGAAGGTGTCGTCCTTCCTCCCCAGCAGCAGTGTGTACCCCAGGGGGCCGAAGGTGTCGTCCTTCCTCCCCAGCGGCAGTGTGTACCCCAGGGAGCTGAAGGTGTCGTCCTTCCTCCCCAGCGGCAGTGTGTACCCCAGGGAGCTGAAGGTGTCGTCCTTCCTCCCCAGCAGCAGTGTGTACCCCAGGGGGCCGAAGGTGTCGTCCTTCCTCCCCAGCGGCAGTGTGTACCCCAGGGAGCTGAAGGTGTCGTCCTTCCTCCCCAGCGACAGTGTGTACCCCAGGGGGCCGAAGGTGTCGTCCTTCCCCCCCAGCGGCAGTGTGTACCCCAGGGAGCAGAAGGGGCCGTCCTTCCTTCCCAGCGCCAGTGTGAACCCCAGGGGGCAGAAGGTGTCGTCCTTTCCCCCCAGCGGCAGTGTGAACCCCAGGGGGCAGAAGGTGTCGTCCTTCCCCCTCAGCGGCAGTGTGAACCCCAGGGGGCAGAAGGTGTCGTCCTTCCCCCCAAGCGGCAGTGTGTACCCCAGGGAGCAGAAGGTGTCGACCTTCCTCCACAGCGGCAGTGGGTACCCCAGGGGGCCAAAGGTCTCGTCCTTCCCCCCCAGCGGCAGTGTGAAACACAGGGGGCAGAAGGTGTCGTCCTTTCCCCCCAGCGACAGTTTACCCTAACCAGGGGAGACACCAATCTCCCAGACAGCGCAGATGGGACCGTGGTCTCTGCGCCCACAGCTTGTCCAGATCCCCAACTACCGTCACTGGGACAACCGGAGGAGGGGGTAAGTACAAATTCCCCTCCCCAGCTAACTTCTATTGTGGCCCCAGGGTTAACAGAGGAAATGTTAACCCCCACTGACCCCCACGTTTCCCTGGCTACTGAGCCGGAATATGTCCCAAGTACCCCAGCAGAAGAGCTGACAGCGGGGCAGAGTGCAGTCGGCCTCTGCCCTCCCTTTGTCCCTTGTACAGAGCAGGATGTCCTGCAGGTTATACCAGCAGAAGAGCTGGCATCAGGGCAGAGTGCCGCTGGCCTCTGCCCCTCAAGTCCCCTCAGCGTGTTGCCCCATCACCACAGCAAAATATCCAGGTACCTGGTTAGACTTCCCCCCAAAGGAGAGATGTGTGACGAAGTGCCCTTCGCCACTTTGGCTTGGAGAGGACTGTTTGCCAGCCTCCTGCCCTGCGACTATGGCCCTGGTACATATTGCCCTTTGGAACCAGTGTTCGGCCATACCAGAGTGTAAGTCACTCATTCTGGCCCTTTACATACAGGGGGGTCATTCTGTACTTGCCCTGTGTGAACCATGATACCCCAGATAACTGTGCCATGAAGCCCATTCATATAATGAAAGACTATGGGAAAGACTTTAGCTACATGGCAATTGAACTGTGTGAAGAGGATCTGAGCGCTATTCGGTGGTTTTGTGCGCTCAGATCCCAGCTATCTGGGGATATGGGAAATGTGAGTAAATGTGAATTGCAGTAATGCTGATGGGTTGTCAAACTAGAGAATTGACCAACAAATACTTTTGTCCGGACATCCCCAGGCCAATCCGTCGGGATCAGACAGTGTATGCCGGCTTATGGTCACGGGGGAGGTGTGTAGCGGAACCCATCACTGTTTTACCCTGTTTTATGATTATTATGGTTAAAATATGATCCTACTATATATATGTTGGTTGATGTTCTACAGAATATATTGGCTCAGAATATTAGCCAGACTTTTGCAGACCTAGGCTAATAGATAATCCTGTTACAGAGATTCAAGAGATAAGAAAGTTGTAAAGGATCCTTGCATTTTCCAAAGTGTTTTCATTCTCTGATAAGAACAAAGAAGAATGATCTAATTAATGTCTGATTGTATCCAAGTTGCCAGGGAGGTGTGACTCACCTATTGTCCTATATGTGTATTGTATGGGGGATATGTGCAATGTCTGTGTGTTATGTGTAAAAACATACTTTTACTAACTTTTGAACCCCTGGTCTGATTCATGCCATTTTTGTATATGTTGTTCCCCTGGGTGAGAGATATTGAATGGTGCGGGACTTAAAGGTGTACCCCCTGTATTTGGGGTACATCCAGAATGTGGTTAAAATTGTGTCTGTTTTAATTGTGTTACCTGTTATCTGAGGGGAGGAGACGTGGGGGTTGAACCATGTAGATAATTGGCTGTTGTGATAATTATGTGGGTGTAGCCCTTCAGAGGGCACCATTGCATAAAAGGAGATTCCCTGTCATTAAAAAATAGTTCTTCTTGACCCTTCAAAACGTAGTCTCGTCGCGTTATTGGAGGGGATCGCTATCATACTGGGGATTGCTATGCTTTTGCATACTCCCTTGAGCTGTAACTACTGAACGCTTGTTCCTGATGTACTATCCTTGGAGTCTGTGGTGGTTTTGGTGTCCGGTGCAGTGCTTGTAGGCCTCGACGCAAACTAGGACGCGTCTATCAACGGAGGTACCCGGTCGGGGTGCCAGGAGATCCGTTACAGAGGGCAATATGCAGGAATAGCAGAGACAGCTAATGAGGAAGAGGAGAGAGAGGGCAATATGCAGGAATAGCAGAGACAACTAACGAGGAAGAGGAGAGAGAGGGCAATATGCAGGAATAGCAGAGACAGCTAATGATGAAGAGGAGAGAGAGGGCAATATGCAGGAATAGCAGAGACAGCTAACGAGGAAGAGGAGAGAGGGCAAAATGCAGGAATAGCAGAGACAACTAACGAGGAAGAGGAGAGAGAGGGCAAAATGCAGGAATAGCAGAGACAGCTAACGAGGAAGAGGAGAGAGGGCAAAATGCAGGAATAGCAGTGACACGGTGGTGTAGAAGCAAGTGTGTAGGATCAGCAGTCGGCTCTATCCTGCCAGAACGTGCTGCATTAATAAGTATTTATGTTACTAACAACAGAGGAAGTCACACCGCAGACTTACCACTGAATATATCCCAATGTGGCTATAAATGTAAAATATAACCTAAAATATGCAACATTCTGGTAAATAATAATTTAGTGAGTAAGCCACATGCTGTGTCCCTTTATATGCGCTGTGCCTGTGTGAATAAGTCCCCGGCCTCTCCATGTTATCCCTGCCATGCTCCCAATATGGGCACCGCGGCCTCTATTTGGTGCCTGAGCAGAGAACAATAAAATGCCCCTTCTGTGCCCCAATATTATATTCAGTTTACATTACCAGAGCAAGTCAACAAATACATTCATTTTAATATTTACTATTTTGAAGAACTACACACTATTGTTTATATGCAATTATTCAGCCATTTTAGATTAGTTGATCAACTTCTCGAGGTGCTAGGAGGGAGACTTTGAACACATGGGAAGGGTCTGTATGAACAATGGGAATGTGGTTGCTATATCTGCCAGTGTCTTCAGTTGGACTGGATTTGTTTATAAGGCTACTTGATAAAGTAACAGACAGATTTGAACAGGGAAGGGTTAACAGAGCAGCGAGCCTTTAGAGATAGCCCAAATCCTTCCTCCTTGGCCATATTCCTCCTTATTCATTTCTATTTGCCTTCTCTAGTGTTTAAACGCTTCACTTGGTTATTAGATGAACATACAAACCCTACTAGAGCCAGAGGCCTGTTGGCAGTCAAGTAAAGAGTTAATTATTTAGTTCAAAGGTCATTGCAAATGGCCGCTCCACTTTGATAATGCTGCAGGCTACTAACCTCTCGCCTTGTCTCCAGGGTCTTAAAACCTTCCTGTATGTGGGTTAGTGTTATGTATATGGTTCCCTGGTGGTCCAATGGTTAGTTTTTGGTGCTTTCACCTGGGTTCGATTCCAAGTCATGGAACGAACCTGTCACACCACCCTGAAGCCAAGCATGGTTGGGCCTGGTCAGTACTTGGATGGGAGACCACCTAGGAATACCAGGAGCTGTTTGCTGTTGCCAACAGGAGAAGGAACTGGCAACCCACTCCAGTATCTTACCATAAATACCAGGTGGATCCGCATGACCATGGACATAAAGATACAAGTAAAAGTAAATGAGGTCACAGAGTGTTGGAAATGACTAAACAACGCAAAAAATAAATATGTGGGTTACATGTGCTCAGATGAAGCGCCACTGAGGGTCTGAGCTGTGCAGTAGCCATTGATCGCAAATTACATGGAAAAATGGAGCACATCAAGATTTTTATTAAAATAAATTCCTTTTTAATGTCAATCTATTGTAAAAAAACATTTCTTGTAACTTGTATTTTAACTTTCACCATAATCTGTTTCTTGTGTCCATGTATATGTGCAGGAATAGCAGAGAGTGTGATATAGTGCAGGAATAGCAGAGTGTGATATAGTGCAGGGATAGCAGAGTATGATATAGTGCAGGGATAGCAGAGAGTGTGATATAGTGCAGGGATAGCAGAGTGTGATATAGTGCAGGGATAGCAGAGGGTGTGATATAGTGCAGGAATAGCAGAGAGTGTGCTATAGTGCAGGAATAGCAGAGGGTGTGATATAGTGCAGGGATAGCAAAGTGTGATATAGTGCAGGAATAGCAGAGAGTGTGATATAGTGCAGGGATAGCAGAGAGTGTGATATAGTGCAGGGATAGCAGAGTGTGATATAGTGCAGGGATAGCAGAGTGTGTGATATAGTGCAGGGACAGCAGAGTGTGATATAGTGCAGGGATAGCAGAGTGTGATATAGTGCAGGAATAGCAGAGAGTGTGATATAGTGCAGGAATAGCAGAGAGTGTGATATAGTGCAGGGATAGCAGAGTGTGATATAGTGCAGGGATAGCAGAGAGTGTGATATGGTGCAGGGATAGCAGGGTGTGATATAGTGCAGGGATAGCAGAGTGTGATATAGTGCAGGGATAGCAGAGAGTCTGATATAGTGCAGGGATAGCAGAGAGTGTGATATAGTGCAGGGATAGCAGAGGGTGTGATATAGTGCAGGGATAGCAGAGAGTGTGATATAGTGCAGGGATAGCAGAGTGTGATATAGTGCAGGGATAGCAGAGTGTGATATAGTGCAGGGATAGCAGAGAGTGTGATATAGTGCAGGGATAGCAGAGTGTGATATAGTGCAGGGATAGCAGAGTGTGATATAGTGCAGGGATAGCAGAGTGTGATATAGTGCAGGGATAGCAGAGTGTGATATAGTGCAGGGATAGCAGAGAGTGTGATATAGTGCAGGAATAGCAGAGTGTGATATAGTGCAGGGATAGCAGGGTGTGATATAGTGCAGGGATAGCAAAGTGTGATATAGTGCAGGGATAGCAGAGAGTCTGATATAGTGCAGGGATAGCAGAGTGTGATATAGTGCAGGAATAGCAGAGGGTGTGATATAGTGCAGGGATAGTAGAGTGTGATATAGTGCAGGGATAGCAGAGAGTGATATAGTGCAGGGATAGCAGAGAGTGTGATATAGTGCAGGGATAGCAGAGAGTGTGATATAGTGCAGGGATAGCAGAGGGTGTGATATAGTGCAGGGATAGCAGAGTGTGATATAGTGCAGGGATAGGAGGGTGTGATATAGTGCAGGGACAGCAGAGTGTGATATAGTGCAGGGATAGCAGAGGGTGTGATATAGTGCAGGGATAGCAGAGTGTGATATAGTGCAGGGATAGCAGAGTGTGTGATATAGTGCAGGGATAGGAGAGTGTGATATAGTGCAGGGATAGCAGAGTGTGATATAGTGCAGGGATAGCAGAGAGTGATATAGTGCAGGGATAGCAGAAAGTGTGATATAGTGCAGGGATAGCAGAAAGTGTGATATAGTGCAGGGATAGCAGAGAGTGTGATATAGTGCAGGGATAGCAGAGAGTGTGATATAGTGCAGGGATAGCAGAGAGTGTTATATAGTGCAGGGATAGCAGAGTGTGATATAGTGCAGGGATAGCAGAGTGTGATATAGTGCAGGGATAGCAGTGCGTGATATAGTGCAGGGATAGCAGAGTGTGATATAGTGCAGGGATAGCAGAGTGTGATATAGTGCAGGAATAGCAGAGTGTGATATAGTGGAGGGATAGCAGAGGGTGTGATATAGTGCAGGGATAGCAGAGGGTGTGATATAGTGCAGGGATAGCAGAGTGTGATATAGTGCAGGGATAGCAGAGTGTGATATAGTGCAGGGATAGCAGAGGGTGTGATATAGTGCAGGGATAGCAGAGTGTGATATAGTGCAGGGATAGCAGAGAGTGTGATATAGTGCCGGGATCGCAGAGAGTGTGATATAGTGCAGGGATAGCAGAGAGTGTGATATAGTGCAAGGATAGCAGAGAGTGATATAGTGCAGGGATAGCAGAGGGTGTGATATAGTGCAAGGATAGCAGAGAGTGTGATATAGTGCAGGGATAGCAGAGAGTGATATAGTGCAGGAATAGCAGAGGGTGTGATATAGTGCAGGGATAGCAGAGGGTGTTATATAGTGCAGGGATAGCAGAGAGTGTGATATAGTGGAGGGATAGGAGGGTGTGATATAGTGCAGGAATAGCAGAGTGTGTGATATGGTGCAGGGATAGCAGAGAGTGTGATATGGTGCAGGGATAGCAGAGTGTGATATAGTGCAGGGATAGCAGAGTGTGATATAGTGCAGGGATAGCAGAGTGTGATATAGTGCAGGGATAGCAGAGGGTGTGATATAGTGCAGGGATAGCAGAGAGTGTGATATAGTGCAGGGATAGCAGAGAGTGTGATATAGTGCAGGGATAGCAGGGTGTAATATAGTGCAGGGATAGCAGAGTGTGATATAGTGCAGGGATAGCAGAGAGTGTGATATAGTGCAGGGATAGCAGAGAGTGTGATATAGTGCAGGGATAGCAGGGTGTAATATAGTGCAGGGATAGCAGAGAGTGTGATATAGTGCAGGGATAGCAGAGTGTGATATAGTGCAGGGATAGCAGAGTGTGATATAGTGCAGGGATAGCAGAGTGTGATATAGTGCAGGGATAGCAGAGAGTGTGATATAGTGCAGGGATAGCAGAGAGTGTGATATAGTGCAGGGATAGCAGAGTGTGATATAGTGCAGGGATAGCAGAGGGTGTTATATAGTGCAGGGATAGCAGAGAGTGTGATATAGTGCAGGAATAGGAGAGGGTGTGATATAGTGCAGGGATAGCAGAGTGTGATATAGTGCAGGGATAGCAGATAGTGTGATATAGTGCAGGGATAGCAGAGGGTGATATAGTGGAGGGATAGCAGAGGGTGTGATATAGTGCAGGGATAGCAGAGGGTGTGATATAGTGCAGGAATAGGAGAGGGTGTGATATAGTGCAGGGATAGCAGAGTGTGATATAGTGCAGGGATAGCAGAGAGTGTGATATAGTGCAGGAATAGCAGAGGGTGTTATATAGTGCAGGGATAGCAGAGAGTGTGATATAGTGCAGGAATAGCAGAGAGTGTTATATAGTGCAGGAATAGGAGAGGGTGTGATATAGTGCAGGGATAGCAGAGAGTGTGATATAGTGCAGGAATAGCAGAGTGTGATATAGTGCAGGGATAGCAGAGTGTGATATAGTGCAGGAATAGCAGAGGGTGTTATATAGTGCAGGGATAGCAGAGAGTGTGATATAGTGCAGGAATAGCAGAGTGTGATATAGTGCAGGGATAGTAGAGTGTGATATAGTGCAGGGATAGCAGAGAGTGTGATATAGTGCAGGAATAGCAGAGGGTGTTATATAGTGCAGGGATAGCAGAGGGTGTGATATAGTGCAGGGATAACAGAGTGTGATATAGTGCAGGGATAGCAGAGAGTGTGATATAGTGCAGGAATAGCAAAGGGTGTTATATAGTGCAGGGATAGCAGAGAGTGTTATAGTGCAGGGATAGCAGAGTGTGACATAGTGCAGGGATAGCAGAGAGTGTGATATAGTGCAGGGATAGCAGAGTGTGACATAGTGCAGGGATAGCAGAGAGTGTGATATAGTGCAGGGATAGCAGAGAGTGTGATATAGTGCAGGAATAGCAGAGGGTGTTATATAGTGCAGGGATAGCAGAGGGTGTGATATAGTGCAGGGATAGCAGAGTGTGACATAGTGCAGGGATAGCAGAGAGTGTGATATAGTGCAGGGATAGCAGAGTGTGACATAGTGCAGGGATAGCAGAGAGAGTGATATAGTGCAGGGATAGCAGAGAGTGTGATATAGTGCAGGGATAGCAGAGAGTGTGATATAGTGCAGGGATAGCAGAGGGTGTGATATAGTGCAGGGATAGCAGGGTGTAATATAGTGCAGGGATAGCAGAGGGGGTGATATAGTGCAGGGATAGCAGAGTGTGATATAGTGCAGGAATAGGAGAGGGTGTGATATAGTGCAGGGATAGCAGGGTGTAATATAGTGCAGTGATAGCAGAGTGTGATATAGTGCAGGGATAGTAGAGAGTGTGATATAGTGCAGGGATAGTAGAGAGTGTGATATAGTGTAGGGATAGCAGAGTGTGATATAGTGCAGGGATAGCAGAGAGTGTGATATAGTGCAGGGATAGCAGAGTGTGATATAGTGCAGGGATAGTAGAGAGTGTGATATAGTGCAGGGATAGCAGAGGGTGTTATATAGTGCAGGGATAGCAGAGAGTGTGATATAGTGCAGGGATAGCAGAGTGTGACATAGTGCAGGGATAGCAGAGAGTGTGATATAGTGCAGGGATAGCAGAGTGTGATATAGTGCAGGAATAGCAGAGTGTGATATAGTGCAGGGATAGCAGAGGGTGTTATATAGTGCAGGGATAGCAGAGAGTGTGATATAGTGCAGGGATAGCAGAGAGTGTGATATAGTGCAGGGATAGCAGAGTGTGATATTGTGCCGGGATAGCAGAGTGTGACATAGTGCAGGGATAGCAGAGAGTGTGATATAGTGCAGGGATAGCAGAGAGTGATATAGTGCAGGAATAGCAGAGAGTGTGATATAGTGCAGGGATAGCAGAGGGTGTTATATAGTGCAGGGATAGCAGAGAGTGTGATATAGTGCAGGGATAGCAGAGTGTGACATAGTGCAGGGATAGCAGAGAGTGTGATATAGTGCAGGGATAGCAGAGTGTGATATAGTGCAGGAATAGCAGAGTGTGATATAGTGCAGGGATAGCAGAGGGTGTTATATAGTGCAGGGATAGCAGAGAGTGTGATATAGTGCAGGGATAGCAGAGAGTGTGATATAGTGCAGGGATAGCAGAGTGTGATATTGTGCCGGGATAGCAGAGTGTGACATAGTGCAGGGATAGCAGAGAGTGTGATATAGTGCAGGGATAGCAGAGAGTGATATAGTGCAGGAATAGCAGAGGGTGTGATATAGTGCAGGGATAGCAGAGAGTGCGATATAGTGCAGGAATAGCAGAGGGTGTGATATAGTGCAGGGATAGCAGAGAGTGTGATATAGTGCAGGGATAGCAGAGTGTGATATAGTGCAGGAATAGCAGAGGGTGTGATATAGTGCAGGGATAGCAGAGAGTGCGATATAGTGCAGGAATAGCAGAGGGTGTGATATAGTGCAGGGATAGCAGAGGGTGTGATATAGTGCAGGGATAGCAGAGTGTGATATAGTGCAGGAATAGCAGAGGGTGTGATATAGTGCAGGGATAGCAGAGAGTGCGATATAGTGCAGGAATAGCAGAGGGTGTGATATAGTGCAGGGATAGCAGAGAGTGTGATATAGTGCAGGGATAGCAGAGTGTGATATAGTGCAGGGATAGCAGAGAGTGTGATATAGTGCAGGGATAGAAGAGTGTGATATAGTGCAGGAATAGAAGAGTGTGATATAGTGCAGGGATAGCAGAGTGTGATATAGTGCAGGAATAGCAGATGGTGTGATATAGTGCAGGGATAGCAGAGTGTGATATAGTGCAGGAATAGGAGAGGGTGTGATATAGTGCAGGGATAGTAGAGTGTGATATAGTGCAGGAATAGCAGAGGGTGTGATATAGTGCAGGGATAGTAGAGTGTGATATAGTGCAGGAATAGCAGAGAGTGTGATATAGTGCAGGGATAGTAGAGTGTGATATAGTGCAGGAATAGCAGAGGGTGTGATATAGTGCAGGGATAGCAGAGAGTGTGATATAGTGCAGGGATAGCAGAGAGTGTGATATAGTGCAGGGATAGCAGAGGGTGTGATATAGTGCAGGGACAGCAGAGGGTGTGATATAGTGCAGGGATAGCAGAGTGTGATATAGTGCAGGAATAGCAGAGAGTGTGATATAGTGCAGGGACAGCAGAGGGTGTGATATAGTGCAGGGATAGCAGAGTGTGATATAGTGCAGGAATAGCAGAGGGTGTGATAGAGTGCAGGGATAGTAGAGTGTGATATAGTGCAGGAATAGCAGAGGGTGTGATATAGTGCAGGGATAGCAGAGTGTGATATAGTGCAGGGATAGAAGAGTGTGATATAGTGCAGGGATAGCAGAGAGTGTGATATAGTGCAGGGACAGCAGAGTGTGATATAGTGCAGGGATAGCAGAGTGTGATATAGTGCAGGGATAGCAGATAGTGTGATATAGTGCAGGGATAGCAGAGTGTGATATAGTGCAGGGATAGCAGAGTGTGATATAGTGCAGGGATAGCAGAGTGTGACATAGTGCAGGGATAGCAGAGAGTGTGATATAGTGCAGGGATAGCAGAGAGTGTGATATAGTGCAGGAATAGCAGAGGGTGTTATATAGTGCAGGGATAGCAGAGGGTGTGATATAGTGCAGGGATAGCAGAGTGTGACATAGTGCAGGGATAGCAGAGAGTGTGATATAGTGCAGGAATAGCAGAGTGTGATATAGTGCAGGGATAGCAGGGTGTGATATAGTGCAGGGATAGCAGAGTGTGATATAGTGCAGGGATAGCAGAGTGTGATATAGTGCAGGGATAGCAGAGAGTGTTATATAGTGCAGGGATAGCAGAGAGTGTGATATAGTGCAGGGATAGCAGAGTGTGATATAGTGCAGGGATAGCAGAGTGTGACATAGTGCAGGGATAGCAGAGAGTGTGATATAGTGCAGGGATAGCAGAGTGTGATATAGTGCAGGGATAGCAGAGAGTGTTATATAGTGCAGGGATAGCAGAGGGTGTGATATAGTGCAGGGATAGCAGAGGGTGTGATATAGTGCAGGGATAGCAGAGTGTGATATAGTGCAGGGATAGCAGAGAGTGTGATATAGTGCAGGGACAGCAGAGTGTGATATAGTGCAGGGACAGCAGAGTGTGATATAGTGCAGGGATAGCAGAGTGTGATATAGTGCAGGGATAGCAGAGTGTGATATAGTGCAGGGATAGCAGAGTGTGATATAGTGCAGGAATAGCAGAGTGTGATATAGTGCAGGGATAGCAGAGAGTGTGATATAGTGCAGGGACAGCAGAGTGTGATATAGTGCAGGGATAGCAGAGTGTGATATAGTGCAGGGATAGCAGAGAGTGTGATATAGTGCAGGGATAGCAGAGAGTGTGATATAGTGCAGGGATAGCAGAGTGTGATATAGTGCAGGGATAGCAGGGTGTGATATAGTGCAGGCATAGCAGAGAGTGTGATATAGTGCAGGGATAGCAGGGTGTGATATAGTGCAGGGATAGCAGAGTGTGATATAGTGCAGGGATAGCAGAGAGTGATATAGTGCAGGGATAGCAGAGTGTGATATAGTGCAGGGATAGCAAAGGGTGTGATATAGTGCAGGGATAGCAGAGAGTATGATATAGTGCAGGGATAGCAGAGAGTGTGATATAGTGCAGGGATAGCAGAGAGTGTGATATAGTGCAGGGATAGCAGAGTGTGATATAGTGCAGGGATAGCAGAGAGTGTGATATAGTGCAGGGATAGCAGAGAGTGTGATATAGTGCAGGGATAGCAGGGTGTGATATAGTGCAGGGATAGCAGAGAGTGTGATATAGTGCAGGGATAGCAGAGTGTGATATAGTGCAGGGACAGCAGAGTGTGATATAGTGCAGGGATAGCAGAGAGTGATATAGTGCAGGGATAGCAGAGTGTGATATAGTGCAGGGATAGCAGAGTGTGATATAGTGCAGGAATAGCAGTGTGTGATATAGTGCAGGGATAGCAGAGAGTGTGATATAGTGCAGGGATAGCAGAGTGTGATATAGTGCAGGGATAGCAGAGAGTGTGATATAGTGCAGGGATAGCAGAGAGTGATATAGTGCAGGGATAGCAGAGTGTGATATAGTGCAGGGATAGCAGAGAGTGTGATATAGTGCAGGGATAGCAGAGAGTGTGATATAGTGCAGGGATAGCAGAGTGTGATATAGTGCAGGAATAGCAGAGTGTGATATAGTGCAGGGATAGCAGAGAGTGTGATATAGTGCAGGGATAGCAGAGTGTGATATAGTGCAGGGATAGCAGAGAGTGTGATATAGTGCAGGGATAGCAGAGAGTGATATAGTGCAGGGATAGCAGAGTGTGATATAGTGCAGGGATAGCAGAGAGTGTGATATAGTGCAGGGATAGCAGAGTGTGATATAGTGCAGGAATAGCAGAGTGTGATATAGTGCAGGGATAGCAGAGAGTGTGATATAGTGCAGGGATAGCAGAGTGTGATATAGTGCAGGGATAGTAGAGAGTGATATAGTGCAGGGATAGCAGAGTGTGATATAGTGCAGGGATAGCAGAGAGTGTGATATAGTGCAGGGATAGCAGGGTGTAATATAGTGCAGGGATAGCAGAGGGGGTGATATAGTGCAAGGATAGCAGAGTGTTATATAGTGCCGGGATTTGATTAAGGAACAAGACTGTACTAGTGTGTGCAGGAAAAAGTGCTATAGTAAAGGAACAGCAGAGAGTGCTAAGTGCAGAGATGTGATCAAGAACAACACTTGTAAAGGAGCAGGGAGCTCGCTAAAGTTTAGGGATATGATTTGTGCAAGGACAGTTATAGTGAATGGAAGTGATCTTGTTAAGGAGTAGCAGAGAGTGCTAAGTGCAGAGATGTGGGTCAGGTAAATGTATGTGCAGGGACAGTAAGGAGATTTGGATTATTGTCATTGCACCTTTATAATACTTGCTACTTTCTTTGTCACAGGACTACATTAACAATGTCGCGGCCCAGGTGTTTGGTGCCCCCGAAAATGTCCCCCGACCCCAAAACACAGCAACTAAAGTGGCCGTCAGCTCTTCTGAACCCAAGACCTGCTCCGAGAGCCCACCATCTGCCAGCAACGCACCACAGGTATGAGCTGGGGTCAGAGGAAATCCCTAGTTGTATTGGACAGAACAAGATGGCGGATAGAAATGGGCAAAGTCTTAATGTCAGATTTGTTACGTTACCCCTTGAGATTAGAGGAAAAACGATTTCTCCTTAAAGAAAGAAAAGGCTTCATCACAGAAAGGACTGTCAGGTTGTGGAACTCTCTACCAAAGAAAGTCGTGCTAGCATACTGAATACAAAGCTTTGAAGATGGGTTGGTTGCATTTTAAAATTAAAAAGGTTAAATAACTAGAACAGATAGAATATTGACCCAAGGTATAATCCAGACCAGGAAGGATTTGTTTCCCTTCATGAGACAATTGGCAATGTTTATTCTTTGGATAAATTCACATGTCACATAATATTAAGATCTGAGGAGATCTTCAAAGGTTGACCTTGATGGACTAAAAGCCTTTTTTTCAGCCTCAAGTATTATGTAATTATGTAATTGGTAGAGATGGTCATGAGCGTTAAGAATGAGAAGAAGAGGATTATGGGAAATCACAGAGGATAGCATACTTCCCATCAGTTCATATTACCTTCATGATCAAATGCTTATAACATCTCCTTATACACCTAAGAAATGTACTGCTCATCAATTATAAATGGAAATTGTTCTTTATTTTATAATTGAGCAACTATAAATCTTCCTAAATATTAGGCAAATTGGTTGTGAAGAAATTGAGGTTGATTAGGGGAAGTAAGATGAATTCCTCTGTAAAGAAATGTTGCATTATATGTGCAATGGTGGGGGTGCTCGCTGGCTTTCTGTATTGGTTTTCTGTGTGTCCCCTTCTCTGTTCTGTTAGGGTCTACCCATATATTACCTATCAGTGTCTATCCAAATATTATCTATCAGTGTCTATCCAGGTGTTGTCTATCAGTATTTCTCCGGGTGTTGTCTATCAAAATCTGTTCATGTCTTGTTTATCTGTGTCTCCTCATGTGTTGTCTTTCAGTCTTGATAATGTGTGTCTATCCATGTCTTGTCTATCAGTGTATATCCGTGTCTTACCAATCATTGTCTATCCGTGTCTTACCAATCATTGTCTATCCGTGTCTTACCAATCATTGTCTATCCGTGTCTTACCAATCATTGTCTATCCGTGTCTTACCAATCATTGTCTATCCGTGTCTTACCAATCATTGTCTATCCGTGTCTTACCAATCATTGTCTATCCGTGTCTTACCAATCATTGTCTATCCGTGTCTTACCAATCATTGTCTATCCGTGTCTTACCAATCATTGTCTATCCGTGTCTTACCAATCATTGTCTATCCGTGTCTTACCAATCATTGTCTATCCGTGTCTTACCAATCATTTTCTATCCGTGTCTTACCAATCATTGTCTATCCGTGTCTTACCAATCATTGTCTATCCGTGTCTTACCAATCATTGTCTATCTGTGTCTTACCAATCATTGTCTATCCATGTCTTACCAATCATTGTCTATCCGTGTCTTACCAATCATTGTCTATCCGTGTCTTACCAATCATTGTCTATCCGTGTCTTACCAATCATTGTCTATCCGTGTCTTACCAATCATTGTCTATCTGTGTCTTACCAATCATTGTCTATCCGTGTCTTACCAATCATTGTCTATCCGTGTCTTACCAATCATTGTCTATCCGTGTCTTACCAATCATTGTCTATCCGTGTCTTACCAATCATTGTCTATCTGTGTCTTACCAATCATTGTCTATCCGTGTCTTACCAATCATTGTCTATCCGTGTCTTACCAATCATTGTCTATCCGTGTCTTACCAATCATTGTCTATCCGTGTCTTACCAATCATTGTCTATCCGTGTCTTACCAATCATTGTCTATCCGTGTCTTACCAATCATTGTCTATCCGTGTCTTACCAATCATTGTCTATCCGTGTCTTACCAATCATTGTCTATCCGTGTCTTACCAATCATTGTCTATCCCTGTCTTACCAATCATTGTCTATCCGTGTCTTACCAATCATTGTCTATCCGTGTCTTACCAATCATTGTCTATCCGTGTCTTACCAATCATTGTCTATCCGTGTCTTACCAATCATTGTCTATCCGTGTCTTACCAATCATTGTCTATCCGTGTCTTACCAATCATTGTCTATCCGTGTCTTACCAATCATTGTCTATCCGTGTCTTACCAATCATTGTCTATCCGTGTCTTACCAATCATTGTCTATCTGTGTCTTACCAATCATTGTCTATCTGTGTCTTACCAATCATTGTCTATCCGTGTCTTACCAATCATTGTCTATCTGTGTCTTACCAATCATTGTCTATCCGTGTCTTACCAATCATTGTCTATCCGTGTCTTACCAATCATTGTCTATCCGTGTCTTACCAATCATTGTCTATCCGTGTCTTACCAATCATTGTCTATCCGTGTCTTACCAATCATTGTCTATCTGTGTCTTACCAATCATTGTCTATCTGTGTCTTACCAATCATTGTCTATCTGTGTCTTACCAATCATTGTCTATCCGTGTCTTACCAATCATTGTCTATCTGTGTCTTACCAATCATTGTCTATCCGTGTCATGTCTTGGCTAGGGTGATAAATAAAAGACACAACGACTGAAATTGGGAGAACAACGGGCCACAGCTTTATTATAACAATTGTAAACAACAACACTTAACTTTATTTACATGAACTATTTTTAACCTTTAACCAGGGGAGGAGCCCGGCCACGGACAGTGACCTCACGCTTTGAGCCCTGCCCAAAGCCCCAAAGCTTATATTAAGCACGCCCTGTGAGGTAGGGGCAATGCCCACTTAGGCCAGTGGAACGGGCAACTCACCTCCCGCCAAGTCCTAAATTATCAAAATACAAAATTATTTGCCACTTCTCCAAAATTCCTTAAATACAAAAAACATCATCTTTTTTTTTTTTTTTTTTTTTAAATATAATAATTACATCTTCCATTTTTACAAACCAAGTTAACAGGGTGGGTTGGTGGGATTTCAGTCGGGAGACCGCGCTGCTGTGAAACGGCGCGAAACACGGACGACCGACACCCCCCCGACGCAGCTGATTGGCTGACAGGCCTCACAGGCTCTGGGTCACACGACGCTATGGGCTGACCCAGGAAGCCTGTGCAGCCTCCGCGTCATACAATCAGTGTCTATCCATGTCCTGTCTATCAGTATCTTTCAGTGTCTATCCATGTTTATTCTATTAGTGTGTACCCATGTCTTGTCTATCACTGTCAATCCATGTCTATCTGTCGGTCTATAAAATGTCGCTATTTGTCTATTCACCTGTCTGTATTTACCCATGTGTGATGTATCTGCACCTATCCATGTCTTATCCTTCTATTTCTACCTATAGATGTTATTTTGTGTCTAACCTTGGGTTACCTTATTGTGTCTACCCAGGCCCAATCTATTTTTCTCTACTCATATATTGTGTTGGATTTACCATTAGGCAGAGTAAGCAAGTGCCATAGGGGAGCCTGCCTGCAGGGTGTGCCATGGCCCAGCACTAAAACCCTTGTTCATTGTAAGTTTCTATGACTAACACAGCTCGCTTTTTTATGACACTTCCTTATTTCTCCACATAGCAAGCTGGAAGGTGTTGTCCTGTTGTAATAAACGTTTTATCAACTACAGACAAATAACCTCAGTTGCACAGAAACAACTGCATGCTTAGTCTTCTAGGAAGGGTCAAGGAGCTGAGATTTTCAATGTCAGGCAGTGACCCTCAGGCCCTATGAGAGGACAAGCTGAGATAACATTCAGCAGAAGCTTAGAAAGCTCTCAGACCAGCCAATAAGATATTAACAGGATCTCTTTGGGCAGATTGAGAGTTATTAGTGAATTGTAAAAGTTAATTGTAAAATTTGAACCTTTTTTTCCCTAGCACATAACATTTTAACTTTCAGAAAATAAAAACCTTAAAATATATATATATACATAATCAGAGTATTGCAGTATATAGTAATACCCTTTTTAGTGGATAAACCTAATCATAGTTTTCATGACTTGCTTTCGAGAGCGCACCTCTCTTTGTCAAGTCAGAGGCAATACTAATTATAGATTCCCAAATGAAGCAAAAAAATGTAATTTGGGAATCTGCTGAATTAGTTTGTCATAAAACTAAGCAGATGTTTCTTTATAAAGTGAGGAACTCAGATCTGGGCTAAATATTTGTGTTTGAATAAAAATAGGAAATAGGAAAATATGCATGAAATGACTTTATATTGGAAAAGTGCAGGGGCAGCATTTGAAGCCATTCTGTTGTCATGTACCATTGGTGAACCCAATAATACTTACTCTATTACTCTTACAATTAGAATTTGTTACTTTGAGCCTTTTGATCTATGAGTGTAATTTCTGTGAATATTTGTTTATGAGACATAGGGTCATATTCTATTGCTTCTGTAATGAAAATGTCTGCTACGTATATTCAGTTCACAATTGCCACATATTCTATTAGCTACTCGCAAACCAATTACGAGTAGTCCACCCGCAATCACTACTGATGAGCCAACCTCCAAATCCTAGCTGAAAAATCCATTGATTTAAGCACAGCTCAAGATTTACAAGTGCTAACCATTTAAGGTTAAACAAAGTCCTTATGCTATTAGATTTGCAGCTCTAATTTGCAAATATTTTAAAAATCGCAAATGAAAAAATTATCAAGTTTCTGTCAAAATTATTACAAGTACTCAAGAGGATTCGCAAGGCCTTTTCCAATAAATTATTAGAGCCTTAACAGCTATTAAACACACAATAATTTACTTACGGGAAAGCATAGAAAGACATTAGAATTAATTGCACGACAGTCTCAAACCCACAAATATGCAATAAAAAAAAATATTTTTTATGTTTTTTTTGTGTGAAATGTATCCTGGGACTTAAGAGGTTAACACATATCATGGAACATGCATGGACTAGAACAGTTGCTTTAATACATTTTATTGATGTGTACATTGCTGAATTGCGAGTCTGATCGCTAAACTTACTTATCGACACTAATTAATTCGTAGTCTTGCAGTGAAGTCTAAGTATAAACTCCATGTTTTACTGATGTCATGATGACGGTCTTATTTACTATTGGCTGTGTCTAAGGAGTATTGCAAGTGTTTAAGAAGTAAATTACGGGCTTGCTTGAATATTGTCAGATCATATGATCATACCCCGACTTAAAAAAGCAGGGTTTACGAGTTCAGCCTTGCGGTCTGAATTTGCGAGCTGAAGTCAATAGAACATATTATTTATAAAAAGAAACAAAAAACACCCGCAGCTAAATTTGTTAGTTCAAAGCATTTGCGAGCAGCTAATAAAATATGGCCCATAGTTACTGCGGAACAGCGAGGATACATCAACACTCAAATTAATTTGGGGGAGTTACAGAAAGCACATTTTTGGGACATACGTATTTCATAGGAAGAACTGGCTATATCTCTTATTTAGATCAACTATGAGCCACCTGGTGTCAAATACAGTATTAGTTTTTACCCTGATTTATATTATTGTGCCATACGTTTTTAATTTAATATGTTGGTCAGTTTTCTTACATAAATTAAAAGTTATATTTTATTTTCTTGCTATCCTCTTCTATAGAATAAAGAGTGTCCAAAAATCAATGATCTTTCAGAACAGATCGATAGGTTTCTTGTGTATTTGTTATATACTCTTCCACTTATTTATTAATTTGTTTGGTACCATCTCTAAATATATACATGGCTCCAAACAAATACAATCTCTTTGATACTGTATTGATTTTACAATGGTGTTTTTTGTTTCCAGGTAACTGAAACACCAGAGTTTTCACTAGAACATGTCGAGGATACAGCACATTGTCTGGACAAAGAAGAGATTCCACCTGATATTGACTCAGAAGAATCTCATACAGGTGAACAAGGAGTTTCTGGCACGTTATGTCTATATTTATGCTTCTACGTAAGATTTAGCGTAATTACTCCATTGCTTATAAGGGTCATGTAGCACTAATACATCTTCACGGACCTTCTTCCACAATATTTTGTACTGGTGCCAATATATTCTTGATGGGTTGGGAGAATAATGACGAGTTGACTATTTTTTTTATTTTTATTTTATAGGAACAACAAAGCAGCATATTCAGGAGACAGATCTTAGAAATAGGAAGACTAAAGACAGAACAAGTCGAGATCAAACTCATGACAATGTACTACAAAGTGATCTACAAGTTGTTGTAGAAAAAACAATGGATTTAGAGAGCACATCTCAAAGGTGTAGGAAAGAAGTGAGGTTCAATCTAGAAAACACGGATGAAGATGAGACCCAAGGAATGCTGGATGAGAGGCCGTTGCCTGATCTGAAAGGATATACTGAGAGTTCAATTTCTGAAGGTCATCCTCAGGAAAGTGATTTAAGTCCTGGAGACATAGAAAGCATGAGTTTTCCTATAAGTGATTTGGAAAGTTTTGCAAAGAGTGTTTTTGAAGAGCTGTTGGTCAAAGTGGAACATAGAACATCAGAGCACCAAGAGGAAATAATAAATCCTCAGGCAATAACAACAGAAACAGAGGAAGAGAATACAGCAACTGATAAAAAAAGTGAAATATTAGATGTAAAATCAAGAGAGGTGGAAATTGCCATGTCAAGTAAGCTCATGGATGAAGATGAAAATAAGGAAGACGTTACTGTTAGTTTGGAACATAGAGAAAATGCCATTATTCCAGAGTTGTATCCTGTCCATCAGGGAGAGGATGGAAATGAAAATACAAAAGAAACATCTGATATGTCAACGGTTCCCAAGCAAGAACTGACAGAAGAGTCAAGATGTCTTAAAAATATTCCAGAAAGCACACACCTGGATCAGGGAAAATTTAATCAAAACAAGACCAATGAGGAATATTTGCCAGAAGACAATCTGGCAGTTGATGAAAGAGATCCACCCTTCCAGGATTTAGAACCAATAAAAAAATCTACCTTAGATGTCAAAACACCTTTGACCTTTGAGGTCCAAAAAAGTTCTCTTGTATCAGTTCAGTTCATTGAATCTGATCAAACAATTGATCAAAAATTACAGTCAAGCAAAAAATCCATACAAGATCAGGAGGAATTCAAGATTAGAAAAGAAGAGGTGGAATCCATACTACAGCAAGACCATTCAACAAACCAACATGAGGAAGGACATGTTCAAGAGCCAAGTCACATTGTTGCCAGTGGTTCTGCAGAAACATATTTGACCAAAGAAAAAGAGCGTGATGCAAGAGAATTACAGAAAACGGTGTGGTATGATGACTATCATAGAGATAAAGATGATGAGGTATGCGGATCAGTAAAGGATGATAGTCATACACTCCCGGAACAAATACCAAACCTAAAATCTGATCAAATTAATTATGTAGAAGAGGCTGGTGAAAAACGTGATAAAGAATGGTCAGAAAGTACTGATCATACAGAACAGATGGATAGATTACTAGAAGATTGTTCTTCTTCACTGGTGGTAAATGAAGAAACATCAGGGGAATATTTGTATGAACACCATTCGCCAATGCAGACAGATGAATGCAATGAAGGGATACATTCTCCATTAGCAACAGTTATACATAATGAAGGAACAGAGCTATCTCAAGAAGACATAAATAAATCTCAGACTCAAAGTGATTTCAGTGAGCTAAGAATGGTTATATCCCATGAAGAAAAAGAATCTGATATGATTGATGATAATTTGACAAAAACTGAAACAGATATCTTGTTAGAAGAAAATGACAGTTATAAGGAGGAATCAGATCACTTTCTAGATCACAAACATAAGAAAATTCAGAAACACCAATTAGATAAAGACAAATATATGATGGAAAAAGAGGATTTACCAGAAGGGAAAAGTGAAGGTCACCAAAGAGTTGACTCACCTGGAGAGCAGAAAGATGAATCTCTGAAGGATGCAGATCTTTCCTACTCTGGTGAAAATAAGGAGTATCAGTCTCTACAAGAAAGCGTTAATTCAGAAATGGATGAGGAACCGGTGAGTGTACCAGGACAATCCCACAAAGACTCTAAAAGATGGGATCTAACAGCAGAAGTGCAAGATAAGAACTTCGATGATAAACATTCTGCAGTACAGAAAGGCGATGAGATGGAAGACCAAGTACAAATATACCAGACACACAAGAAAATGAGTGAATCATTTGAAGAATTAGATTACTCAGTGGAAGAAATCAAAGAAAATCAGAAAAAGGTAGACCTCTCATTAGAAGTAAGTTATTCTGAGGAAGCCTATGTAACTCTGGGAGACTTAAAGAGCACACAGAACGTGAGTTCAGGTATCACTTTAGAAACAGAAGAATCTGATAAAGGCAACATCCTATCAGAATTCCCCCCTGTAATTATATTCCAGCACCCTGGTGTTACAGAAGAAATCCAGACTGTATGCTTACCAGATGAGCCATGTGAACTAGCAGAAAATGCCAGGGAAATTGAAGTCTCAGAAGAAGGGTCATCAACTATTTTACCAGATCACTCAGGAGAAAAGGATGAGATAGATGTTGTGTCTCTACCTGGCTCTATTACCATACCAGGTCACCAAAATAATGTTGAAGAAACTCTCTTTTTAGTTGATGACCGGGCAGAAATTAAATCCATTGTCATAGATGATGAAGAAGTCCAGGAGCAAGGTGCATTGAAAGAAAATGATCATCCACAAATAGCTGAAGGATCCCTGGGAGAAGCCAACTTTTCATATCAAAATGAATATACAAGAAGTGATCTAAAACTAGAAGAGCAAGATGATTTCTTAGAAATAAAACATTACACGTCAGAGGAAGAAGAAGAAATTGAATGTCATGTGCAAATATACCAGACACAAAATGAAAACAGAGAGTCTTTTGTAGAATTAGGTCACTCCGTTGAAGAAGTAAAAGAAAACAAGAAAGGAATAGATCTCTCATCAGAAACTCATCATTTTGAGGAAGACAATGAAATTTTGGAAGACATAGAATCCTCACAGCAAGTGCTTTCTAGTACAATTACAGAAACTGAGGCATCTGAGACAGAAAGGGATCTTCTCTTAGAAGATCAATCTGTGGTTATAATCAAGCATCCTGGTATACCAGAAGAAATCCGACCTGTCGTCTTACCAGATGAGCCATGTGCATTAGAAGAGGATGCCAGGGAAATAGAAATGTCAGAAGAAAGCGGATCATCTGATCACTCAGCAGATAACAATCCAATAGACAATATGCCTCATGCTGTCTCTATAATTACATCGGATTACCAAATACATTTTGAGGAAAGTCTCTCATCAAATGATCAATCAAAAGAAATTGAACCTATTGTCATTCTCCATGAAGAGGTGCAGGAGCATGGGAAAGGGAAAGAAAAAAATCACGTAGAAATGGTTGAAGGGTCACTTGAAGAAGCAGATGCTTCTTATCTCAAGGAATCTAGAAGAAGTGATTTAACACTAGATGAGAAAGATGATTGGTCAGAAAGAAAACATTACACATCAGAAGAAGACAACGAGATGGAATGTTATGTACAAACAAGCCAGATATCCGACGAACTAATTGGAAAAGTAGATCACTTAGTTGAAGCAGTAAAAGAAAGTCAGAAAGGAGTAGATCTCTCAGCAGAAACAGATCATTCTGATGAAATCAATGACATTCAAGAAGATCCAGATGCTTCATGTCACAAGGAAACTACAAGAAGTGATCTACCACTAGAAGAGAAAGATTATCTCTTAGAAGGAAAGCATTATACATCAGTTGAAGAAGAAGAAATGGAAATTCATCTACAAACAAACCAGACACATGAGGAAAGGAGTGAGTTGTTTGTAGAATTTGATCGCGCAGAAGAAGAAGTAAAAGAAAACCGGAAAGGAGTAGATCTCTCAGCAGAAACAGGTCATTCTGAGGAAGCCAATGAAATTCTGGAAGACATAGAATCCGGACAGCAAGTACTTTCTAGTATCTCTGCAGAAACTGAGGAATCTGAGACAGAAAGAGATCTCCTCTCAGAAGATCAATATGTGGTTATAATCAAGCATCCTGGTGTACCAGAAGATATCCATCCTGTCATCTTACCAGATGAACCATGTGCATTAGAGGAGGATGCCAGGGAAATAGCAGTGTCAGAAGAAAGTGGATTGTCCGTGTTACCAGATCACTCGGCAGATAGCAATCACCTAGATATCATGCCTCATGCTGTCTCTACTATTACATTGGATTACCAAATAAGTGTTGCGGAAACTCCCTTTTCAACTGGTCACTCAAAAGAAATAGATCCCATTGTCCTGCCCCATGAAGAAGTCCAAGAGCATGAGACATGGAAAGAAAAAGATAACCTAGAAATTGATGAAGGGTCTCTAGAAGAAGGAGATACTTCAGATCTCAAGGAATCTACAAGAAGTGATCTAACACTAGATGAGCAAGATGATTCCTTAGAAAGAAAACATTACACATCAGAAGAAGATGAAGAGATGGAATGTCATGTACAAACAAGTCAGATAACCAAAGAAATAAGTGAATTATTCAGAAAAATAGATCACTCAGTTGAAGAAGTAAAAGAAAACCGGAAAGAAGTAGATCTCTCAGCAGAAACAGGTCATTCTGAGGAAGCCAATGAGATTCTGGAAGACATAGAATCCACACAGCAAGTGCTTTCTATTATCACCGCAGAAACTGAGGAATCTGAGACAGAAAGAGATCTTCTCTCAGAAGATCAATATGTGGTTATAATCAAGCATCCTGGTATACAAGAAGAAATCCGACCTGTTGTCTTACCAGATGAGCCATGTACATTAGAGGAGGATGCCAGGGAAATAGAAGTGTCAGAAGAAAGTGGATTGTCTGTGTTACCAGATCACTCTACTATTACACCGGATTACCAAATAAATGTTGAGGAAACGCTCTTTTCAATTGATCATGCAAAAGAAATTGAACCCATTGGCATGCCCCATGAAGACAACCAAAATCGTGAGGCACAGAAAGAAAAAGATCACTTAGAAATGACTGAAGGGTCCACTGATGAAGCAGATCCTTCATATCACAAGGACCTAACACTAGATGAGCAAGATGATTCCTTAGAAATAAAACATTACACGTCAGAGGAGGAAGAAGACATTCAATATCATGTGCAAATATACCAGACACACAATGAAAAGAGTGAGTCATTTGTAGAACTGGATCACTCAGTTGAAGAGGTAAACGAAAACCCAAAAGGAATTGATCTTTCTTCAGAAGCTGGTAATTTTGAGGAAGTCATTGAAATTCTGGAAGACATAGAATCCACACAGCAAGTGCTTTCCAATACCACTGGAGAAACTGAGGAATCTGAGAAAGAAGGAGCTTTTCTCTCAGAAGATCAATCTGTGCTTATAATGAAGCACCCTGGTGAACCAGATGAAATCAGATCTGTCCTCTTAGCAGATGAGCCATATGTTTTACAAGAATATGCAAGAAAATCAGAAGTCTCAGAAGAATCTGGATCATCTGATTTACCAGAAGATCACAATGTTTCTGTTATTACATCAGATTACCAAATAAATGTTGAGGAAACTCTCTGTTCAACAGATCACCTGAAAGAAATTGAATCTATTTTCGTGTCCCATGAAGAAGTCCAGAAACATGGAACACTAAAAGAAAAAGATGATGTAGAAACAGCTGATGGATCCCTTGAAGAAGTAGATTCTTCATATGTCAAGGAATCTACAATAAGTGATCTAACACTACATGAGCAAGATGATTCCTTAGAAAGAAAACATTACACATCAGAGGAAGAAGACGAGATGGAAAGTCATGTAAAAACAAGCCAGATATCCGATGTAAGAAGTGACTCATTGGGAGAAGTAGATCACTCAGCTGAAACAGTAAAAGAAAGTCATGAGAGAATAGATCTCTCAGAAGAAATAGGCTATTCTGTGGCTTCTTACTCAGCAGAGGAAATAGAAGTGATGGGACATCATGTACAAATATACCAGACACACAAGGAAAGAAGTGAATCACTTGGAGAAGTAGATCGCTCAGATGAAGTAGTTAAAGAAAGTGAGAAGGCAATAGATCTCTGGACAGAAACAGGTCATTCTGAGGAAGTCACTGCAGAAATAAAGCAACATGAGAAAGAAACATATTTGCTCTCAGAAATTCAATCTGTACTTATACCCAAGCACTCAGATGTAACAGAAGAAATCCAATCTACCATTTTACCCGATGAGCCACATGCTTTAGAAGAAGGTGCCAGGGAAATCAAGGTCTCAGAAGAAGATGGGTCCCCTGTTTTACCAGGTCACTTAGAAAATAGTAATCAGATGGATATTCTGTCTCAACCGGTCTCTGTTATCAAATCAGATTACCAAATAAATGTTGAGCAAACTCTCTGCTCACCGGATCACTCAGAAGAAGTTGGATCCATTGTTATTCTCCATGAGGAAGACCAGGAAAGGGTCCAGCAAACAAATATCTTAGATGAAGCTGAATCTACTGAAAAACAGAGAGATTTTGAAAAGACTCTTAGTAATATTGTTGACTCACCAGAAGGTGGAGTTATCATCTCAACAGAGTCCTTTGGAATAGATGATAAAGAAACGTCAGAAATCATACCTCCAGCCAACCAAGATCACTTGTTAAAGAAAACAGAAGGATATGAAAGAGATATAGATTCATCAAATGAAAACGTAATTGTGTCTCAAGTGAAAAATGAGGAGGGGAGCAAGGTATCTCCGAAAATAGAAGAGGAGCAGCTCCAATTGCCATCTTTTCAACTTCATGAAGAATCTCCTAATGGTCAGCAGGAGCCTCTAGTAGATAATAAAAAACAGTTTCAGGGTCATTTGCGTCCAGAGTTGGAGGAAGAACCACGGGAGGAAGAGGATGATGTAGACTCCAACTTGGTGAGAGTCTAATGTTATTGTTTACATTTTCCATTACGGATCTAGGAATGAATGGGACACAGAAAAGGTTCCAAGCCTAAATAAGCAATGCTCCTATGTATTTTTTTTTAGAAACATCTAAATCTAAATTGGTTTCCAAGCTAAAATTACTCCAAGAGATCCTCTCTCCACAGCCATCTTCCTATCAGTAAATGCTACTAAAAATCTCTACCTGTGTGTATGGGGTTGAGGTATAGCAGTGGTGGCTTACTGGCTCTTATGGAAGTTGGACTGACTGAGTAGAAAAATTTAATTTTTATAGTAACATTTCTGACAAAAAAATTCAAACTTGTTATATTTAGACTTGTAGTTTAAACATACCATAACAATAAGAACTTCTACCAAGTCCCTGTAAGATGTTGCAAATAAACAACAATAATACACATCTACGATAATAATAAGGCTGATTAATTGGTAATAATTACAAACTTCAATGTATTGTAAGAAAATACATTTTTAAATAACATTGTTTAACATGACAAGTATTTGTTAATACATACAGATTTAAATGTATATTTAAATCATAGTCATTGAAGAACTAAACTTGGTAGTGGAGACAATGTTCTTTAAAATGTAAAGAAATAAAAGTGCCTTTAATTTATTACTTTTTATGAAAACATATACTTCGATGGAAGGTACCATTTTTATTTTGCACCCACAAAAGAACGTGAATGTAGAGAAAAAAGGTACAGCGACGATATCAATGCTTTCAGTAGTAATGAAAATCTCATAGTTTACAAGGATACATCCTTCTGAAAGAAATAGCTCAGGAAAGAAAATGTGATCCCAGTGTATTTTTTATTTTTGAAAACCATTTGCCCATGAATTGAAAAGATTGTATGGAAAAAAGTAAATAGGGCAATGGCCATATAATACAATTAAAGATAATAAAGTTGTTTTTTAATTAGTTAAAATATATTTTGAAGCCTCTGTTGGACCCTGGAGGAATCCGTGATACAATGCTTTGTGTGGGAGAGTAGCCTTTACCTTTTGGGATAGCTGTAGTTGCATCTATTGATGCAACTTCCTGTTTCTGGGCAAGGGCCTTGGTGTCAAATTAAACTTATCTAACAAAGTTCTCCCACTTATAACTACAAACACACACCCGCATCACCCAGCTGTCAGGATGTGATGTAACAAACACAAAATGGATTCCTTTACTCATAAATGGAGTCTTCAAAATGTATTTTTTTCCCCCAAAATTTTTTTATGCCCATGGCTTATACCGCTGGTAATGCTGATTATTCTGGAATGAATGGAGGTAGGGGACGGATATTTGTTGACATACCTGTTGATTCAGAAACATTATAGCATTTGACACCTTCCACCTCTCTCGCACACAATGAGCAGATGAAAGTGGCAAATTAACTTGAACATTCTACTTTCCTTGCTTTGTATAAGCCCACCATTGAAGTATTACCGTCTTGGCTGCTGAACTGAAGACTGTCTCCTAAAATGCTTATATGCACATTAATTCTCTGTTGCCAATGTTGTTAGTTTGTTGTAAGCTTCACAACCATGTGATTTTTTTCCTAATCTACAGTGGTCATTTACGTTAATACACCTGCCATTGCTGTGCTAATGATTTACAGTAGGTTTAGCCACTGTAAGTAGTGGGTTATATATATATATATATATATATATATATATATATATATAAATCCCACAGTGTCAACGCCGTCTTTGGTTACCATGTCTTTATTTCTACTCTTCTACAGCCCTCCCATGGGACATTGGACTTAAGTGCTCAGAAGAGCCGTGTGATTCTACGTCGTAAGACTTCTATCCGCCGGCGACAGCGCCCTGCTACCATAGAGCCAAGGGTACCAGAGCCAAGTGTTCCTGAGCCAACTGTTCCAGAGCCAAGTGTTCCAGAGCCAAGTGTTCCAGAGGCCACCGCCCAACCACGCCCAATGTTTAGACCTTTGCCAATGGGAATGCCAGTTTTCCCAGGGAAGCTTCCAGTCTTTGCCAGACCACCTCCAGCTGAGGAGCCAAAGGACGAGCCAGCTGCCAAGGAGGAGCTAGCAGTGAAACCGAAAGGGATCCCAAGGGGTGCTGGGTAATAATGAGATTTATTTTGTATGGTACACACATAAGCACATTTTTCATGAACATACCATTATTCTAAGCTTTTTTAATATTGCATACTCTGCCTTGCATTCACTTAAGTTGACATGAGTAAATTAAATCCCAAAGTATAGCCATTGTTTGGCTCAATTTTGGTGCCGTTAATCAAAAAACGTCATTTTTAAAGGGACATGGAACACAATTATTTTTTTCATGCATTTAATAGAGCCTGCTTTAAACATTGCCAAAGTTGTGTTTTGCATGAAAAGTTATTCAGTATTATCTATTAACTAGCAGAAAGTGCACAGAGCACGGGTTTGACTGTAGGTTTCCTTGGCAGATAAATATGTCTTCTATATTACTGCTCAATGACTAACAAAACTAAACCCGCAGAGAAGAGTTTTTTCTTCTATGAGAGTTTAGTTTGAAAAAAGAAAGCACACTGTGATACATAATCAAACACTTTCTTTAAGATATATCAAAGAAATATATAGTTTCAATGTTTTTGAAAATGCAGCTTTGCAACAACATTGGGACCTCATGGTTAACTCTGGCGTCGAGTTACGGAGCTCTGTGGTAACATCAGTTGCTCCCTCTGCTGGCCGTGCCTGGTACAGCTTAACCTCATTTTTAGAAAATCCTGACATTGTTGCAAATAGCTTTTTGGACCTTGATAAAAATATTTCAATGATATTTTGATTAAATATATTTTTCAATGTGTTGCATCTGAAGGAGGGTGTTTGTGAGTGTGTCGCAGTGTATTTTCTCAGAACATAATAAAGTGCATCAAATGTTTCATTCAGGGGCGTAGGAGCCCGAAAAAATCTGGGGGGATACTTCAACTTTATTTCCAGGACTGGAAGCAGAGGCAGATCTAACACCGCTACCCCCCAATATAATAAAAAAATATATACATACATTATATTTATATATATATATATATATATATATATATATATATATATATACTATTCATCAAAAAATATATATATTTTTAAGATAACGCTTTTTTTCTCTACATGTCAACATTGGAGTATATGTTTATATTCAGATTTCACACACTATTGATATATATTTTTATATATATCATATTCACTATTCAGGGCAACTTTTTTAGTCATTCCTACACACATTTTCACATAAAGCACATTATCACAGTCGCCTTTTCTAATATATATATATATATATATATATATATATATATATATATATATATATATATATATATATATAGACTCTTTATACACCTTTATTTTTTATCCTTTTTATTAAGAGTTTTTAGATTTTACCTCATTCACCCTTTCACTTCAAAATATATATATTTTATGACTAAAAATATTTACCTGACACACATTATTTGATATTATATATTTTTTGACAATTGGTGTATCACACTTGAACATTAGAAATGGCTTTATTGGTAGAAGATTATCCACCACAGTTCCTTGCTTTAGATGAGACATTCGGAGCCACATTCAATTGAGCTTTGGGGAGATCCGGTAGCCCGTAAGTGAGGTTGCAAGCTATTTGGTATTCAATTGGCGTCTTTTTGCAGGCTCCGAACGGCTTCCGAATAACGGGCTTGAAAAAATGACGATGGTTAAACTCGTAACTTACAGCCTCCAGAAGCCTTTGATCTGTCACTTCCGCAAGGCTAAAATCGTAAATCGCTATCCAATTGCTCAAATTCCCCCAAGCCTGCAAATGTATTCACCCCTGTAAACGGCAAATGAAGGAGAAAATCCTACGAGTGCTTGAGAGGACCTGCAAAGGGGTTTAACCCCTGCCCGTAGCACTGTAAATGCAAATAATAAATCAATACTGCACTGTAAATAACAGGTAAAGTGATGACATTAGAAGTAATTGCACAACTGTCTCAAGCGCGCAAATCAGCAAGAAATTAAAGTTATTTTTTATGTTTCATTTCGTGGTTAAATCGATCTTGGGTATCAATGAGTGAATACATTTCAGGCCACCCATATAGACTAGAACAGTATTGCGTTCATTTTCATAATTCCTTTTTTTGCGAGATTGTGAGTCTGATCGCATATCGGACCCCCGCACCTAATTGAATGTAACCTCCGTGTTTTACTGCCGTAATAATGACAGCCTCATTTTCTATTGGTCGATTCGAAATGGGAGGTTACAGGCTTACTTAATTGATCATGTTCCCGCCCTGAAGTGCTCCGAACCAGTGCAGGGTTTACGGTTTTAGCTTCGGGCCGCAACTTGCGGGCTTGGGCAATTGAATAGTATCGTAATCGGAGACTAGCGGGAGCCCGCAACTCACCCGCAGACATTCGGCCTACAGCGATTGAGTTGCAGGCTTCAAATTGAATGTGGCCCCTGGTTTTTATGTAGGAACATGGGATAATTCTGTTTATAATTCTATAGTAGACCTCTATGTTTGGTTGATACAAATAATTTACATTTGTTATCTTAATCATTTATTTGTCTTGCTCACTGACTTAATTTTCAAATAGGTGGGATAGTGGGGTTTGTTATATGTATAATGTTTATATGTATGTTAGTGGCACTTAGCCTTAGCTTCTGTTTAATTACCACCCCGCTAACTGTCTTATACCAAATGGAAAAGGCAGGTCTTCTGATGTTTTGCTTCATACAAGTTCCCATTCGAATACCATATCCAATTAATCACGCATGCGCGAGAATTACAGTATCGCGACATCCGATTAGCCAATGAGATCTCGGGTGGCATTTACCGGTAGAAGGGTATTTAAACCCAAAACAAGTGCACCTTTTGTGTGTATACAATTGCCATTGATAAAAATTATAGTATTTAACGAAACGGTCCATCTACATTACAAGTTAGCTTTTATCCACTAGCTAGCAGGAGCTGATACGGATCTAGAGTGTGACTTATTCCTTTGATATATACTAGCACATTTATTGTGGATAGCTGAGTGTATTATTGCCCCAGTGAGGGCTAGAAGGCTCTAATTGTATCTCCATTTTAATTGTATGATTGTTGGTTATTTTAACTGTGTGATAGAGACTCCAATCCGTTTATCTTTTTTTTATTTTTTTTTATTTATTTTTTATAGTTTATTCAATTTTTGGTACAATATTAATATTTAAAACAATAGCATACATTACAAAACACAACCACAACATAAATTACATTACATAACTTCTTCCTGTTTTGCTAGTTCTAATTTGCCAACAGGATGACCATTCCATACACATCAAGCATTATATTATAAATCGTATCACAAAGCCATTTTTTATAACATCAATATAAATATCTCCTGAGTTACCATCAATTAAGGTGGAAAATTTGGGAAAAGTATAGGTCCAAAATGTATAAAGACTAAAAACTCTGTATTAGAAAAAACGTTTCCTCCATAATGAAAACCAAGAGATTTGTCTTGCCTTCCACCTCGCCGATGCCTGGCCTAGAATGAGGTTAGGTTTAAATTAAGAGATTAATAAAAAATATTGTAATCCATGCACGAATGGTAATCCGGTCTGTTTAAGTGATTTGACTTAGAGACTCTGAGGCCTAGTTTGGCCTTTTTCAGCCCGCAAGTTAGTGGTCTCTGAATGAGACACAAGATTTGAATTTTTTTCCAATATTCATTGCAGGCTTGTATTGTACCATATTTTATCGGACATTATTTTGTTCATTGTCTTATTAGTCATTAGGGACTTCTAGCAAGCTTGTGGGGCACACCAGGAGGTCTCTGTAATGGGACATAGGATTATATATTTTCTTTACTCCTGTCTGTAACTAAACATTTGGATATTTGGGACTTATTGTCAGTGAGTCTCTGGGCTGATACTTTTATGGATATTAAGCGGCACTCAGATCCTATATTATAAGAGCTTTTTGATTAAGGATCTGTTATATTTGTTTCTATCTTTTAACGATTCAATTATTCCACTAATTGGAGATCGGACTTAAGTTGTTTATTTGAGAATGCCACGCTGTCCTTTTCATTAATGTCTGACCCCCCTTTTTGATACGTCAGGGTTTTGTTTTACTTATTGTCAATTTAAGGTTCCAATTTTTTTTTAAAACCTTATTTATAAATGTACATGATTTTGCAGTACAGAAACACATTCTAATAAACAATCAGATTGAAACAAATATTAAAAGGACTCTCTCACCCCATAATCAACCTTTTTAAAGCTTTTAACTATTAAGGGTCATTAAAACTAGAGATACATTGTACTAGAAAAATAAATAAGAACATTTATCAAAACCAGTCCAATAAAAAAGCATCTAGATGCTACAACCCACCAGTAAGCAAAATCAGCTGTAAAAAAATAAATAAAAAATGAGCAGAAAAGAGTACTAAATAAGTGTTTTGAAATAGAATATTATTCCTAATTACACAAAACAATCAATAAAGAGTAGACACAAAATTATAATCAACGCGCTTTGTCTGTTATGGACTTCTTCAGGGATAAATCATACACTGCTTCCAGTGTATAAACCTATGAGAATTGTGACTAGAAGTTTCTAACCACTCCCATCAGTAAAGGAAGAGAAGTTAAATCAATCTATCTATCTATCTATCTATCTATCTATCTAGCTATCTAGCTATCTAGCTATCTAGCTATCTAGCTATCTATCTACTGTATCTATCTATCCATGTATGTACCCACACCCACATATATGTATGTACCTTTTTCCAATCATGATAAACCCCCATATGCCCCATATCTAATGGTTACATAATATTCTGTAATTTATAATCAGTAGCTACATACACTGGTAGAATAATATATGACAGACACTTTAATAACATTATTATTGAATATACATGTATTAGATATTCACAAAATACTGCAGCTTAATACATTCCTTATAAAATACATAAATAAAAAATATGATTAAATAAGAGCATACAGATAAAAAAATATATGAAAAAGCTAACTTCATAGAGTAAACCTCAAGATCTTAACAGATATTTATAATACTACAATTTTACTAATGTAGTGAAATGCCAGTACAATGTTTTTTTAACGCTGTTTAAAAATTAAACCAACTTGTTGTTGGGCTGGCAGTGTCTCTTTAAGTAGTTTGTGAATATTGTCCACTACTATTAAATGGTCCGTGGGAGCACTTTTCAAGTGGTCCCTTCGAAAAATAACAGTTCAGGAACCACAGCTTTTGAGTTCAATCCATTGTTAGTATGCTGTATGATGACAAGGTTCTCTGCACCATGAATGGTGGCTCGCCTTTTGACAACATGGTAATATAGCGTTACTAAGATAATGATTGAGGGTCTTGCCTTTAGGAGATCAGTCAAGAAACTGTAGTGTTTTGATACAAAGCATTTTGCAAGTCTGAAAAGGTTACAGACTAAAAGGTAATGAGTAAAAAAGAACAGCTTGCAGATGTGTCAGGCAAACCGGGGCATCAGTCCCCTGTCTATAGTATTAATACAGGGTTTGTTATGAGATAGATTTGTGACAGTATTAGCATACTGTGCATGTAAAGTCAGGAGGTATGTTGGAGAACAGAGGGTTAAGTAATGCTGGTGCAACTACTGGAATTGCATCTGATAGAAACCAAGTCTATAAAAGAATATCAAGGTGGTTGGGGGTGTAAGTGGGTCAGAGGGTGAGTGGGTATTGTTCAGACTAAGGACAAAGAGCCTAATTCAATTGAGGCTTTCGGGAGATCCGGGCTCGTAAATGGAGTTATTTTGCTTTTTAATTGGCGTCATTTTGTAGGCTCCGATCTGGTTACGGACTCCGGGCTGCTATCCATTGTGATTTTTAAAATCGCAAGTTAATGCCCCTCCAAGCCTTTGAGCTTTCACGGCCGCAAGACTACCGAATGCTAAAATCACAAATCTCTATTTAACTGCTCCGATTCCCCCTCGCTAACCATCCGTCAAGCCCGCAAATGGCAAAAGTCGAACCACAAGTTACTGGTACCAAGCAGGTCAATCAAAGAGCTTAATGGCATGTCCGGAGCACTTTAAAAGCAAATAAAAAATCAATACTGTACTTATATTAAAAGTTAAAGTGATATTAGGTCTTCGAATTAATAGCACAACATTCTCAAGCTCGCAAATCGGCCCACAAAAATACTTTATTTAATGTTCAATTTCTGTGTTATCTCGATCACGGCAATGAATGTGTTAATATAATGGAACTCGAATGTAATATAATATCATATTTACGGCTTTATCAATATTGCATTATATCTGGAATGTGGTCCAATCGTAACTCATCATTCAAGCCCATAGGACTTTGAAATCCCACCTCCATTTTTCATTGAAGTCCTACGGACTTGAACATGGTCGCTGACGCAAGGCCGTAACTCGCGGTTGGAAACAGCCAACGGAATGTGGGTCTGATCGTGACTCGTGGTTCAAGCCCGTAGGACTTCAATGAAAAATGGAGGTTGGATTTCAAAGTCATAGTGAGGGAGTGAAGAGAGAGAAATGAAGATACAACAAAGCCCCTCCCCCCAAAGAAAATCACAGACAAGACATAGAACTACGAAAAAAAATTAATGAACCAGTTAGAGAATTGAAGCAATTAATCTTCAGCTCTACCTTTGGGAGTGGAAGGGTTGTTTCCAAATTGTGAGTGTTCATAAAGAGGAGATGATCAGATTGTCTAGTTTATAACTGCCACCTAATCCCACTTTCTTCCAAATTGACAGTAAACTACCATTATAAATGGTTTCCTTCCAAAAATATTTATTTCAGAAGAAGTAAATACATAATCATTCCTGCTCTCTTATATGGGTGTTTGTGTGTTTGTTCTACGCATTTCGCTGAAGATTGTTCGTCTTCATGAGGTATATTGAACTTTGGCACCCTGTTTTTTATATAATACCCATGTGATTTCTTAATAGGGTTTTACATCTTCCCACTCTTTCAATCACTACAGGTTTCCCAAAGGGATATTCAATTTCAACCACGAAATGGCATTGTAACTACATAAATCTACTGCATGTAGATTACATATAATATATATATTTCTCCAGGATACAGTTTTATTGGAATACATCTTTAAGAAAATAATATGGTTGCATTTAAAGATAAAATATCTCTTCAAGGAAACCTAATCAGGGGTGTATAATAAGGCGGAAGAATAAATGTCATCAACGAAATGCATCGTGTGAACGTCATTACATTCATCAGAGGAGAAGTGATATTATTTATCCATTTTCTGGATGCTTTGATAATTATTTATATTTGTCACAGGAGAACTAAAGCTTATTCTTCATTCGATATTATGATATATTAATGTAATGCACAAGAAAGAATGAGTGAGAACATAGCAAAAATAACTAAAAATGTATAAAAAATAAAATTAACCTTTATTAGAATAAATGGAGATTAAAAATATGTATTTGATCACCAATTAGGAAATAATAGTAAATGATTGTGGTTATTTTGGGAACAGTGATGTGGTCTTGTATGGCTAATAATGCTAATAGATATTCTTATAGTAAGAATGTCACATCTACCATCAATTCTGTATATAATCTACAATTGCTACTTTGATTAACTTTTATCATTATAAGCAAGTTTATAAAAGAGATATAATTGGTTATTGTTGAAATAATATACTATTAACATGATACTATACAATATAGCACTCAACCTAAAAATAGGGGATTATCATTTAAGATAAAAATAAATATAAAATGTAATAATATAATATATAAACATAAAACCTATTTATTGGAGCAAAGGGGATTCTTTACACTTCTAGGAATATAATTTGGTAATAAATGCTATTATTACCCTGTGCCAATATTCCACAAATGGAGCTGTTACTAAGTAATTTTATTTTTATGAAAGCAAATCAGCATTAATAATAATATGTTATAATCCAGAAAGTGGGCATACAGGAGCTAACATAATTATTTAAAAAATAGCCATATTTGGTTTATATTTACTTGTTTTGACATTTATAGAAGCAAATCACTGAACAAATAAAAAAGTTGATTTGTTCAGATGACCATGAGTAGAAAAACAACAATTTTACTTTTTTTTAAAAAGCTATAAAAGATTAAGAAAAATATAAAAGTAAGAATGAAAGAAGGGTGTCTGTGCCAACACACACATTTGTTTCCTCTAATTGTTTTTTTTTATGTCTAAAACTAAGGGGAATTTTTTTGGGAAAATAAATATTTAAAATAATTGCTGACTTAAAGGGACATGGAACACAACTGTATTTTTTTATTTAAAAGAGCAACATTTAAACATTACAAAACATTTTTTTGCAAGAAATAATATTAAGTAAAACCTGTTTAAACTTCATTGAAACTAACAGGAAAAACAGAAAGTGTAATTTAGTCTATAAATCTCATTGGCTGACAGAAGGCAAGTCCCCAAGAGCAGTTGACCTTCTGAATACATTTTTGTGCTCTGATACCTTTATTTGAATAAAGAAAACACACTGTGACACATTATAAAACACCCTGTTTCTGATGCAACAACAAAAAAAATGTTTCCATGTATTTTTAATTAATGTTATCCTCTTCAATATAATTGTAAAAGTGGTTTATTTCACTAATATTATTTATTAAGCACATACTCTGATTGTATAAGGTGCATATCTAAACAGTCCTGTTCTGGATCAGTTGCTCCAAAAATTTAATATATATATATATTTTTTTTAATTAAAGTATTTTTAATGGCCACTACTAAAAGTTAAATTTTAGTACAGTTTTGTCTCTTTTGAGATCAGAGTAAGATGTGCCATACAATTATTTTCTTTATTTTTTTTTATATCAATATAATTGTCATATAAAATTGACACATCACTGTGTTCTAAGAAGCCTCTAGATTATCAACTTCTGGAACCTCTCCCTTTATTCCTGTTCTCTCTCATGTAGGATGATGTGAGGAAACACAAAGCAAACCTGGCAAATACGTCATTACTCAGATGGGGAGAACCTGGTTTTATAAGGTTGCTCTAAACAGGGCATATAAGGTTATATGACTGAGCACCTCTATTTTTGTTGTTGCTTATGGAAATGACCCTTAGAGCTTAGTCTCCCTAAAAGCGATAGGGAGCTCAAGACATGGACTGCTTGCTTGATGGGCCTTAGGGAGTTCAGCTACACCTTATGACAAAGCCCAACTAAGGCTGAAACGTATGTCTGGGGAACGCTGCTTCTCCTGTTCAGGGTAGAATTGCCTGGTATTTCGGGGCTGGGTCACTCTTTTGAGTGGGACCAGACTGATATACTGCAGAATATTTCTCCCTGTAATTGGCACAAATGAGCTAAAACAGGCTGCTCTCAGGGTGGGTTTTCATGTCCATAGAACTGGCCCTTTTAAGGTTAGTATGTTCTCTGATGGAGCCCCTCTGACTTTGTTGTTGCTTATTTACATTGTGACAGATAGCTGTGTATGTTATATTCAAAGCGATGGATCACTGTACATGTTGTATGAACAAATGATAGATCGCCGCACATGTTATATACAGTACATAGTGAGATGCAGCTGTCCATGCAATATACATGGTGATAGACAGATATCCATGTTATGTACACAGTGACAGATAGCTGTGTGTATTATACAAAGAGTGAGTAGTTCCCAAATATAAAACATATAAAAATTCTCCAATTTGAGATCATTTGCTGAAAACACCCTTGATAAATTCCATATAATGGCAAAACTGGGGAAGTTCTCGTAGTGAGTGATGTCTTCTCCGGCCCCCCCAGATATGTAATGTGTATGTGTGTGTTTGATCCATCCTAACCTGTGTCCCGTCTTTGTGTCCTTAGATTTGGGATCCCACACCCCATGATGATGCAGGAGCTGCAGGCTCGTTTGAAGAAGAAGCCCAAGCAGTGATGTGATAGGAGTGTGGCTTAAAGTATATGTATATTAATATAATAATAATAAAAAGAAAGAATCAATTTGTCACTAAACTTCTTCATCCAGTCTCTGAGCATCGGTTCCCTGCCCTGGATCTCTTTTGGGGGAGGTGCTGTGTTTCTGGTAAACAAAAAACTTCCCCCTTTTTCCAATGACTCAGACTAAGATTTTTTTTCCTGGCACTATTGGAGGGGTCTTCCAGCTCTCCAGAGGGTCTTTCCTTAACTGATACTAGTTAAAGGCATATTTACGTTTTATGCATTACAAATGCATCTGATACAGGAGGATCAGTAGTTTACGAAAACCTTTTTTTTTTTTGCATTAAAAAATCCCAAAATAAACATTAATAAACTTACCCTGAAGTTAGCAAAATGCCTTCTATGTTCTGGCAGTTGAATTAGCATAAAATTCATAAGTAATTTTGGCCAATCAGAGCAATTAGAGGCAGCTGCAACTTTGAAGCAAAGTCTCTAGATCCTGTCTTGGAGCAAAGCATCATGGGATTTGTAGTGTGGCATCCATGTAAGAAGGAGCTATATATTTTCATATGAGCCTCTCTCTCTCTCTCTGCAGCAAATTCCACTTCATGTCTCTGCAGCTCAATTCAACTCTCACATTCACTCTGCAGTTTATTCCACCTCAGTATATGCTGCACATTCTCACAGTCTCTACAGCTCATTCCTCCTGAGTCCCTGCAGCACATTCCACCCAGTCCCTGCAGCAAAGAATAGCATAGAGTTCACATAGAAAATACACTCATCCTGCTTTAACAAAAACTGTCTGCAGTGTAGGTTCAGCCTTGGTTATTCTCTGCACCTTCTTTACCATCCCTGCTGCAAGGCAATTCAACACAATCATCTCCGTCCTCTCCCTCTCTCTCTCTTTCTCTCTCAATCTCTATTCTCTCTCTCTCCATCCAAACATGTAATTGGATACAATTGGCAGATTGAACTGCACAGCTGGTCGGTGAGTAACTAACAGGTTAAAATCTGTACTTGAATGCTGTGCTGCTATAGGCTAGTACAGGTTGCTGATGTAGACAGCTCTGAGGGTGGGGAAATCAATATTTCAGTTTGCTGCAAACAAATCTGTGAGTATGTTGATCTTTTCAATATTAATACATAATTTTCTTTTAATCAATGGCTGTTAAATCAGAAACATTTAAAACCAGTGAAACTTCCACATACACAACATAAATAACATTTATACAGTGGTGGCCTCTCAAGAAAAATCTCACAAACTCACACCAATACAATGCTCTTATTTTTATTAAAATAAAATGTAAACAATACAAAAAATAAATAGAAATACAAACAGGAATATTCTTACAGGTATGAGATAAACAACAGTATTCAACTATAAATTAGTAAAAAACACACATTATTATTTGCTGGCTTCAAGTTTTTTGGACAGGCAAGAGTTAACACTCAATTCCTATAACAAAAATGTCACTTCCACAAAATCGCCCCGGTTAAAAAAAAAAAACCTTGTGTAAAAGATTATGTGGCTTTAACCCCTCTAGTTCCAGCTGAAAAAAAAAAAAAGTTGGTACGTATATATATATATATATATATTTTTTTTTTTTTTGGGGGGGGGGTGGGTGGGTTTACTTTGGTAAATTAATTGTATATTTCTTCTCAGTTATGCTGCCATGTTTCACTGCTATGACCTAAGATCACACCCACATGGGTGGGGCTTCACAATACTAGCAGCAAACAAACAATCACATATTGTGTGTCACTTTCCACAAACACGTTAATCACAGGTACAAAGTCTCCTAGCATGGAAAGGGTTACATTGATGCAAATAACAAGCTATGTTATACATTTACAGCCTTATTAAATTGCAATTCAGCAAATTCTAAAGGGCTCTATATAAGCACAGAGCATATTTTTTTTACAGAAGCTTTTAGTCAGTGAACTTCTATCCAAAAGCAAGGTATTCACTAACTAAAAACTTCTGTAAAAAAAATATGCTGTGTGCTTATATAGAGCCATTTAGAATTTGCCGAATTGCAATTTAATAAGGCTGTTAATGTACAAGCTAGCTGCTTGTTAATATAAAATATTAAATTATATTTAATTCCTTAATTATATATATATAATATTTAATTCCTTACACTTAACCCAACAGCACATTTTGTGTTAACTACTCTGACATTGAGATAGACAGGACCCTACAGCAGCAAATGAATGAAAGGACACAGCAAAGGTTCCAAAATATGGTTATAAATAGAATTTAAAACTCTAGGTTGTATTAGCTGTCAATATTAAAAAAAAAAAAAAAATGTTGTAATTGTATTAAATACAATTTCTTTAATTTTACTGTGTGCCTTTAACTCATTCTGAATATAAAAATAAATGCAATTATAATATAGCAGCAATTAGAATGTAAACTGGTGGGGTTTATAAAATAAGAATTATCATTTATATACTATTTATAGAATAAAATGCATTTTTTTTATCTTTAAAATTATATGAGCACTTTTTCCATTTTCAGATCTTGAGCAATTTTATTAATTTAATCGTGGGAACCTGGTTAACATTACCATAAAGTGATTCATGATATCATGTTTTAAGAAATAATCTAAAAAGAGAACCCCTGTATAATAGAGGATTATCACCATATACACACACCCTAAAATTATGGTATATATTCATTTAGAGTGGACAAATAAACTTCCCCATGAACTGCATATGCATGGAACATTCCGTGAGCTGCCATGGTAATTAAAGGCCACTGAGCCAATTAGATTTGTCTGTTTTGTGGACAGTTCCATGTTTGAGGTAAGTACAGGGGGAACATTTACTTAACTTAGGATTTGGTGTGTTCTTAGAAATAAGAAAAATAAGTATCTTAAACTTAATTTCATTTATTTTTATATTCTAACATTTGGCTATTTTTAACAACAATGGAATTCTGGATCCCTTTACAAAATATATTTATTTTTAGTTAAAAAAAAAGATCCACAGGTAAATAACAGTAACATCCAGTGAACTTTTTAAAGTCCAATAAATAAAATAAAATTAAATACATCTGTTCGTATTAAAATAAATACTGTCAAAATTACATTCAAATATAACGGAAGAGGCAGTGAGGCATGATGGGAAGTCAACCATTTTTTAGTGGTAACAATATGTTCTGACTGAGCACAAAATAAGGAGGTGGCGTTAAAGGGAGAAATTATGTTATATGGAGGATGTATGGAAAAGAGGAGGAGCTATAGTGAGAGGTTTATGGAAGAAGGGGAGGAGTTAGGTGGAAAGGATGCATGGCACTAGGGGAGGGGTTATAGGGAGAGGTTGTATGGGACAAGGGTAAGAGTTATAGGGAGGATGTATGGGACAAGGGGAGGAGTTATAGGGAGGATGTATGGGACAAGGGGAGGAGTTATAGGGAGGATGTATGGGACAGGGGGAGGAGTTGGAGGGGATATAATTAACAGGAAAAATTAGTTTTAGGGGGTTTTATTAGAGCAATACAAGGAGTTATAGGGGATGTATGGAACAGAAGGAAGAGTTATATGGAGATATTTATGTAATATGCATGCCTCAACGGGAGGCGTTATAGGGTAAGAATGTATAGCACTGTGGTAGGAGTAACAGGGAGAGAATGTATGGAACAGGGGAATAGAATGTATGGGGCATAGGAGGAGTTATATGCTGTGGTTATATGACTAATAGGAGATATTGAAAAGGGGTGTATGGATCAAGAAGAGTTTTAGGCAGACATTATGTGAACAAATTGGATATAGTTATATATAGATATAGTAAGCAATTTGAGGAGGTATTTATAGGGGTTTTATGGAGCAATATGATGCGTTTTATGATTATATGGTCAAAAAAGGAGAATTTATTTGGATCATTTAGAGGAGTTATAGAAGAGATTATACAGACAATGAATGGAGGTATGAGTAAAGTTATATGGAGCAATTTGGAAGAGTTTTATGGAGAGTTATGAGTAGGTGTGGAGTAATAAAAAGAGATAAGGGTTATAAGGGTTATAAGATGAGGCTATTTGGTATATTAGTGGATATTTTAGCAGTAAATTGAGGACCATATATCCCCTCGTATTCCAAAGTAGGTATGTTATATAAGTGGTGCCAGGTAAATAGTATCCCCCCCAAGACTCTTACATTATTTTACTGGTTAACTCCCCATCAGCCTCGGAGCCGTGCAGCAGGTATCATTTCTAGTGTGTTTCAGGCCTGTCAGGATTCCAGTGTTTATCTATAGAACCTCCGAGCACCATCCCACAGCCTATTTACGGAGCAGGAAAGTGTAATCTCTCACGGCACGGTGCAGAGTCTTCTCCATGTGACTCAGGGCTTTGTATATCTGTACACGACTACACCAGTTACTGCGACTGGAACGAGGTCGATGAGGTGTCAGAGATGTAGGTGGGGTAACCCCCAACATGGACAACTGTAATAAGAACAAATAATGTGTAAGGAATGGGCAATTTTGATATAGTTCAAGAAGAATCCACTCACCAATTGTGCTAATGTACAACAAGCTTGGTCCCTGGTTGTACATAAGGCACTGTACAAGTGTGGGAGTGTATATAAAAAACAATAGTATATGACAAAATAAGTCCAAGTATCACAGAGTGCAGATCCTGGACACGAGGGCAAGAAAAACAGATATGTGCACAATTATCAATTCCAATATAATGATATATTGGGTCTTGATTATCCATAATCCTAATATATTAGAGCTACTACCTAAATGTACTGGTGTGTTGGGTCACTATTATTCATAACAGTCGTATATTTGGTTGTTATTATCCTTAGCTTCGCTTAACATGGACCCTAATATCCATGAAATACTATACTGGGACTTTGATATCCATAAATACTGGAATATTGGGGTCACTATTATTCATAAGTACAGGTATGCTGTGGTCATGGGTGTGGGAACTGAGTGGGAGTGGGGGACAAATCCCCCCAGATTTTTCAATGTACAGTATGTGTTTATGTGTAGAGAAGCAGTTGTATGTTATTTTTAAATTATATGCAGATTTTTTTTGGCTCCTACACCCATGGCTGTGGTCACAATTATTCTGAGTAATCAATATTTGTTTCACTATTATCCATAAGTAATGGTATACTAGGGTCACTATATGCATTAAGTGCTGCTATATTGGCGTCAATATTATCCATTTAATTATTCATAATGATGGTATATTGGGGTTGAGATTGTCCATAACAGTATTTTATGATCCTTATTATAAATAGTATGGGCATCTTGGGTTCAATATTACACATAGGTACTGGTATAGAGGAGTCACTATTACAAATAGTATTGATATTATTTACTGGGGTCACTGTTTCCATTACAAATATTGGGATTATCATCATCCATGACACAGGAATATGGGGGTCCTTGTTATGCATATAATATGAATATTGGACCACTATTATCTATGGTACTGATACATTGCAGTCACTGTCCATAGCACTAGTACATTGCAGTTACTGTCCATGGCATTTGTACATTGGGGTCACTGTCCATGGAATTGGTACATTTGAGGCACTGTCCATAGCACTAGTACACTAGAGTCACTAGCCTTTAGAATTGGTAAATTGGCATCACTGTCCATGGCACTAGTACATCAGAGTCACTATTTATAGCACCCATACATTGAAGTCACTGTCTATAGCATTGGCACATCGAAGTCACTGTCCATAGCACTGGCACATTGGTGTCATTGTCCAGAGTACTTGTACATACAAGTCACTGTCCATTGCACATGTACATTGGAGTCACCGTCTGTAGCACTCATACATCAAAGTCACTGTTCATAGCACTGGAACATTGGAAGTCATTGTCCATAGCACTGGCACATTGAAGCCATTGTCCACAGTACTTGTACATACAAGTCACTGTCCATAGCACTGGCACATTGAAGTCATTGTCCAGAGTACGTGTACATACAAGTCACTGTCCATAGCACTGGCACATTGAAGTCAATAGTATCTAAAGCACTGGTACATTTGGGTCATTGTTGTCTTTAGCTCTGAGGCTTGTGTCCACTGACCTGTAATCTGATGTGACGTAGAAGATCCCGGAGGTCCAAGCTCACACTTGTTATCCTTCCCGAGACATTGGAAGAACCATCCTCAATTGAACCTTCATCACTCTCCAACTTTTCCAGCTCCTCTAGATATACTGGGTAAACTTGCAGGGCCTCATTCAGCTGCAGGAGGCGCTCAACCACCTAAGGAAGAAAGACAAGGTAATAGAGGGAAAAAAAAGGAGAACATATTAGATGTAGAAGAAATAGCAATGCATGAAGCAGGGCTAGTACTAGTGTCATGGGAGAGTAAATGTGATGAGCATTAAATTATTACCTGGGAAAATTGTTTCAATATTAATATTATTCAAAAGTCCCCAGTGGAATAAAAGGGAATTTTTGAGAAAAAAATATTTAATAGACTCCTGACAGCCAATATAATAGAAATGGCCTGAGAGTTGTTTATTTGGTATCAATGTAATATTCAGTGTTGCTATTTTTAAAATATTTTAAGATTCAGTTACTGACTATGTTGAAACCCAATTTCTTTAGGTGCTTTTACAAAATGTTTGGTTATTCAATTAAACATTTTACTTTCAGTAGGGAAATGCACAATAACTACAAATGATAAATGAATAAAAATATTTTCACAGTTAAGAGAATAGGGTAGATGATGGAGGTATTAAAAGTGAGACTAACTGGCCCCCACTCACCAGCATTTTGAGCCACTCTTTGATTTTGATGCTGACAGAGGGAAAATTCTGAGGCATGTCGGTGAAATCCAGATTTGCTCCAGGCATTTTCTTTGTCTGTCAAATAAGAAAGAACCAGTTTATTCAAATAGAAGGGCTGAAGGTCAGGAAAAATAGGCAGGGTGGGCAAATATGAGGGAAGAATCAGGCTAAGTAAGTAGAGCGGAAATAGTATCAGCTTGAGGGGGTGAGAATGGAGAAGCAGGGAGAGTCAATGGTCAGCCACAAGATTCACAGTGAGCCAGAATAGGGGGGTGGGTCAGAAAGGAGAGTCATAATACCTGAGGAGGCAAAGGTTCAGCAAGAATGGGTGGGAGAAGGGGAGAGTAGGGTAACAAGTGCCACCATTCCATGAAACTGAATTGGCATTTTGTTTGCATACAAAGTGCTCCCCTAAGATTGGGAAAAAATACACCTTTACTTCAGATGAGGAGCAAAGGATTAGCAATGATTGAAGCAAGCGTCAGCAAGGGAAAGTCATAAGAATTGGGGGACTAAATAGAAAAATGGCACCAGGGGGCTGCAGATGATTGTGTGCTATACATAAATGGGTATATTTATGTAAAATAATATCTCAAAGTCAGGAAAACAGAGGTAAGATCAGGTCGTACAGAGATAACAGAGTCAGACATGCAATAAACTAAAGATATTGCAGCCAGACAGACAGAACTAATCAGAGTCATAAACTCACATAACTGCCAATGAGCTCCTTGTTGTCTCTCAGTAACTGTCTGGCCAATTTCAAGCTGCTGCTGAACTCGTTCCTCAGTTTGGTGCTCTGTTGTGAGTTTTCTTCCATTCTTGTGGGTGCCCCTTCCATGACCTGGAATCTACCACATATAAGAAGTAGAGTCCACAATGCACCTGGGGAGAATAGATCAATGCATGAGTGACAGGTGTCAGGCTGGAGCATTACTGGATACTTTAAGGTAGATAACAAAACATAGTACACAACCCATGTGACCTTTCTGTCACTCTCAGGTATTAGCTTTTTCTCCCTTGCAATCTCTTTCTTCTCGGCCATTGATGCCCCTATATGTCCTAACTCTCCTTTTGTATGGGTCTATTTCCTCTTTTCCACTTTTCCACTTTGCATTTCAGTCTTACCATGACTTCTATGTACCCTCCTGTCCCTCTCTACCTTCTTGCCTCTCTCTCTCTTGGTCCACTTCTCTCCAAGTTCTCTTTCCAGTACCATAACTTCTATGTATCCCTGCCCTCTTGTCCCTCTCTACCTTTTTGTCTTTCTCTCTTTTGGTCCCTTTCTCTCAAAGTTCTCTTTCCAGTACCATGACTTCTATGTACCCCTGCCCTCCTGTCCCCATCCTGTCCCTCTCTACCTTCTTGTCTCTATCTCTCTCTTGGTCTCCGTCTCTCAAAGTTCTCTTTCCATTACCATGACTTCTATGTACCCTCCTGTCCCTCTCTACCTTCTTGCCTCTCTCTCTCTCTTGGTCCCCTTCTCTCCAAGTTCTCTTTCCAGTTCCATGACTTCTATGTACCCCTGCCCTTCTGTCCCCCTCCTGTCCCTCTCTACCATCTTGCCTCTCTCTCTCTCTTGGTCCCCTTCTCTCCAAGTTCTCTTTCCATTACCATGACTTCTATGCACCCTTGCCCTCCTGTACCTCTCTACCTTCTTGTCTCTGTCTCTCTTTGTCCCCTTCTCTCCAAGTTCTCTTGCCATTACCATGACTTCTATGTACCCCTGCCCTCCTGCCCCCCTCCTGTCCCTCTCTACCTTCTTGCCTCTCTCTCTTTCTTGGACCCTTCTCTCCAAGTTCTCTTTCTATTACCATGACTTCTATGTACCCTCCTGTCCCTCTCTACCTTCTTGCCTCTCTCTCTCTCTTGGTCCGCTTCTCTCCGAGCTCCTTCTTTGTCAGTCAGTCTCTCAGCTCTGTGTTTCGCCTGTCATTGGAAAACACTCCAGTTTTTCTTTCAGTTTCTTTCAGTTCCTCTCTTGATATTTCCCAGGCACTCCCCCACTTGCTCTCTTGTGATGTAACTGTCTTATTCTATTTACAGTTGTCTATTACACAACTCGATTTGTTATTTTGACTTTAGTAAAGTCTAAATTTCCTTCCTCGTGAGGGTGACAATGACTGTTGTTACTGTCAGACACCTCCCATCCAGACCTAAAGAAACATTCCCTGCACTGGGAGCTCTAACATGTCAAAATATTTACCATAAATGTAATGTGTATGTCTGGTAGTCTGGCAATAACATCCAAATATGGAAGTAATAGGTCTTGATACTGTCCTAAACAATGAGAATTATCTAAGAAATATATTGTTAAAATAACTATAGTTGTATAAGTGTACAGTCAAAGTCCAAAGGTTGCATCTCTCTGTGTTACCATATACAAGAATGGACAAACCTATTGATTAAAAGGTCCATTCTGGCTGCCTCCATAGTCAGAGTCAATGACCCATGGGTCCTTTCTCTCTGGAGCTGACGGGTTTCCCTATAATTAATCAGACTGAAATAGGTCTCTTATCTCTAAGTCCCTCTTTAAGTGTGTGCCCATACTCATTGAGTAACAAGTTCACTCTCTCTCTGTCACTCTATACGTGCTGGGTACAACCCATGAAGCCACAGGACCCTTGACTCCTATTGACTACTATAGGAGAATGGTCAGACCCAATGAGAGGTCCCTTTTCTCTTTGTCATTCTTTTGATGTTTTGTCATACTGAGTGTCTCTGACCACTTGCATTTGCATACTTGATGATTAACACCTGGCTGTATACCAATGCCAATGAGTACACTAAATAACTCATAATTCCCTTGTGTGTGGTCTGGCTGTCAATGCCCCCTTATGGCTCATAATAACCCAAGTCCTGTGGCTCACTCTCTTACCTGCTATGAGTGTGTTCATGTTGCCTGATGTCCTTATCTGCTCTCCTTGAGTATCTCTGTCCTGCTCTCATCCTCTCTTGGGTTTTATATATTATGGGGTGGCTTTCATTTTCCATATGGCTAAAGGTATCAAACTATCACTGCCCCCACCCTCCTTCCGAAACATGCTTAGTTGGACTCTTGAAGAGAGTGTGGGGATTCCCTTCTTCCCCCTCCTTCTCTCATCTTTCAAACTTCCTTAGGTTCCTCGTCTCGCACTGAAAATGACTGAAACTGCAGTGTGCAATATCTAAACAGATGTATAGTGAGAAAGATAACAGAGGAATAATAGGGGTCCCCATCTATGTGTGCATATGAGGGACTCAGAAATAACAAGGAGTTCTATGTGTGAATGTGAGGGATTCCAGATAACAGGGGGTTTGAGAATGTGCGCCACATCTATGTGCATATATAAGGTAATCATAAATTAGGGGTAGTAGTGACATGGTGGACCTCATCTATATGTGAGGGAAGGATTCATAAAATAACAAGGGGTTCTGAGAAAGTGCACATCATCTATATGTGTATAGAGGGGAGAATCAGAAATAACTGGGTTCTGAGAAGGTGCATCCCATCTATATGTGTATGGGCGAGATTCATAAAGAAACAGGGGTTCTGAGAAGGTGCATCCCATCTATATGTGTATGGGCCAGATTCATAAAGAAACAGGGGTTCTGAGAAGGTGCATCCCATCTATATGTGTCTGGGCGAGATTCATAAAATAACAGGGGGTTTTAAGAAGGTGCATCCCATCTATATGTGTCTGGGCGAGATTCAGAAAGTAACAGGGGGTTCTGAGAAGGTGCATCCCATCTATATGTGTATGGGCGAGATTCATAAAGTAAAAGGGTGTTCTGAGAAGGTGCATCCCATCTATATGTGTCTGGGCGAGATTCAGAAAGTAACAGGGGGTTTTAAGAAGGTGCATCCCATCTATATGTGTCTGGGCCAGATTCATAAAATAACCGGGTGGTTTTAAGAAGGTGCATCCCATCTATATGTGTCTGGGCGAGATTCAGAAAGTAACAGGGGGTTCTGAGAAGGTGCATCCCATCTATATGTGTATGGGCGAGATTTATAAAGTAACAGGAGGTTCTGAGAAGGTGCATCCCATCTATATGTGTATGGGCCAGATTCATAAAGTAACAGGGGGTTCTGAGAAGGTGCATCCCATCTATATGTGTGTAGGGGGGAGAATCAGAAATAACTAGGTTCTGAGAAGGTGTATCCCATCTATATGTGTATGGGCGAGATTCATAAGGTAACAGGGGGTTCTAAGAAGGTGCATCCCATCTATATGTGTCTGGGCGAGATTCAGAAAGTAACAGGGGGTTTTAAGAAGGTGCATCCCATCTATATGTGTCTGGGCCAGATTCATAAAATAACCGGGTGGTTTTAAGAAGGTGCATCCCATCTATATGTGTCTGGGCGAGATTCAGAAAGTAACAGGGGGTTCTGAGAAGGTGCATCCCATCTATATGTGTATGGGCCAGATTCATAAAGTAACAGGAGGTTCTGAGAAGGTGCATCCCATCTATATGTGTATGGGCGAGATTCATAAAGTAACAGGAGGTTCTGAGAAGGTGCATCCCATCTATATGTGTATGGGCGAGTTTCATAAAATAACAGGGGGTTCTGAGAAGGTGCCGCCCATCTATATGTGTATGGGCGAGTTTCATAAAGTAACAGAGGGTTCTGAGAAGGTGCATCCCATCTATATGTGTATGGGCGAGATTCATAAAGTAACAGGGGGTTCTGAGAAGGTGCATCCCATCTATATGTGTATGGGCGAGATTCATAAAGTAACAGGGGGTTCTGAGAAGGTGCATCCCATCTATATGTGTATGGGCGAGATTCATAAAGTAACAGGGGGTTCTGAGAAGGTGCATCCCATCTATATGTGTATGGGCGAGATTCATAAAGTAACAGGGCGTTCTGAGAAGGTGCATCCCATCTATATGTGTATGGGCCAGATTCATAAAGTAACAGGGGGTTCTGAGAAGGTGCATCCCATCTATATGTGTATGGGCGAGATTCATAAAGTAACAGGGGGTTCTGAGAAGATGCATCCCATCTATATGTGTATGGGCGAGCTTCATAAAGTAACAGGGGGTTCTGAGAAGGTGCATCCCATCTATATGTGTATGGGCGAGTTTCATAAAATAACAGGGGGTTCTGAGAAGGTGCCGCCCATCTATATGTGTATGGGCGAGTTTCATAAAGTAACAGGGGGTTCTGAGAAGGTGCATCCCATCTATATGTGTATAGGGGGGAGAATCAGAAATTACTGGGTTCTGAGAAGGTGCATCCCATCTATATGTGTATGGGCGAGATTTATAAAGTAACAGGAGGTTCTGAGAAGGTGCATCCCATCTATATGTGTATGGGCCAGATTCATAAAGTAACAGGGGGTTCTGAGAAGGTGCATCCCATCTATATGTGTGTAGGGGGGAGAATCAGAAATAACTGGGTTCTGAGAAGGTGTATCCCATCTATATGTGTATGGGCGAGATTCATAAGGTAACAGGGGGTTCTAAGAAGGTGCATCCCATCTATATGTGTCTGGGCGAGATTCATAAAATAACAGGGGGTTCTGAGAAGGTGCATCCCATCTATATGTGTATGGGCGAGATTCATAAAGTTACAGGGGGTTCTGAGAAGGTGCATCCCATCTATATGTGTATGGGCGAGATTCATAAAGTAACAGGGGGTTCTGAGAAGGTGCATCCCATCTATATGTGTATAGGGGGGAGAATCAGAAATTACTGGGTTCTGAGAAGGTGCATCCCATCTATATGTGTCTGGGCGAGATTCATAAAGTAACAGGGGGTTCTGAGAAGGTGCATCCCATCTATATGTGTCTGGGCGAGATTCATAAAGTAACAGGGGGTTCTGAGAAGGTGCATCCCATCTATATGTGTATGGGCCAGATTCATAAAGTAACAGGAGGTTCTGAGAAGGTGCATCCCATCTATATGTGTATGGGCGAGATTCATAAAGTAACAGGAGGTTCTGAGAAGGTGCATCCCATCTATATGTGTATGGGGGGGAGAATCAGAAATTACTGGGTTCTGAGAAGGTGCATCCCATCTATATGTGTATGGGCGAGCTTCATAAAGTAACAGGGGGTTCTGAGAAGGTGCATCCCATCTATATGTGTATGGGCGAGTTTCATAAAATAACAGGGGGTTCTGAGAAGGTGCCGCCCATCTATATGTGTATGGGCGAGTTTCATAAAGTAACAGGGGGTTCTGAGAAGGTGCATCCCATCTATATGTGTATAGGGGGGAGAATCAGAAATTACTGGGTTCTGAGAAGGTGCATCCCATCTATATGTGTATGGGCGAGATTTATAAAGTAACAGGAGGTTCTGAGAAGGTGCATCCCATCTATATGTGTATGGGCCAGATTCATAAAGTAACAGGGGGTTCTGAGAAGGTGCATCCCATCTATATGTGTGTAGGGGGGAGAATCAGAAATAACTGGGTTCTGAGAAGGTGTATCCCATCTATATGTGTATGGGCGAGATTCATAAGGTAACAGGGGGTTCTAAGAAGGTGCATCCCATCTATATGTGTCTGGGCGAGATTCATAAAATAACAGGGGGTTCTGAGAAGGTGCATCCCATCTATATGTGTATGGGCGAGATTTATAAAGTTACAGGGGGTTCTGAGAAGGTGCATCCCATCTATATGTGTATGGGCGAGATTCATAAAGTAACAGGGGGTTCTGAGAAGGTGCATCCCATCTATATGTGTATAGGGGGGAGAATCAGAAATTACTGGGTTCTGAGAAGGTGCATCCCATCTATATGTGTCTGGGCGAGATTCATAAAGTAACAGGGGGTTCTGAGAAGGTGCATCCCATCTATATGTGTCTGGGCGAGATTCATAAAGTAACAGGGGGTTCTGAGAAGGTGCATCCCATCTATATGTGTATGGGCCAGATTCATAAAGTAACAGGAGGTTCTGAGAAGGTGCATCCCATCTATATGTGTATGGGCGAGATTCATAAAGTAACAGGAGGTTCTGAGAAGGTGCATCCCATCTATATGTGTATGGGCGAGTTTCATAAAATAACAGGGGGTTCTGAGAAGGTGCCGCCCATCTATATGTGTATGGGCGAGTTTCATAAAGTAACAGAGGTATCTGAGAAGGTGCATCCAATCTATATGTGTATAGGGGGGAGAATCAGAAATTACTGGGTTCTGAGAAGGTGCATCCCATCTATATGTGTATGGGCCAGATTCATAAAGTAACAAGGGGTTCTGAGAAGGTGCATCCCATCTATATGTGTATGGGCCAGATTCATAAAGTAACAGGGGGTTCTGAGAAGGTGCATCCCATCTATATGTGTATGGGCGAGATTGATAAAGTTACAGGGGGTTCTGAGAAGGTGCATCCCATCTATATGTGTATGGGCGAGATTCATAAAGTAACAGGGGGTTCTGAGAAGGTGCATCCCATCTATATGTGTATAGGGGGGAGAATCAGAAATTACTGGGTTCTGAGAAGGTGCATCCCATCTATATGTGTCTTGGCGAGATTCATAAAGTAACAGGGGGTTCTGAGAAGGTGCATCCCATCTATATGTGTCTGGGCGAGATTCATAAAGTAACAGGGGGTTCTGAGAAGGTGCATCCCATCTATATGTGTATGGGCCAGATTCATAAAGTAACAGGAGGTTCTGAGAAGGTGCATCCCATCTATATGTGTATGGGCGAGATTCATAAAGTAACAGGAGGTTCTGAGAAGGTGCATCCCATCTATATGTGTATGGGCGAGTTTCATAAAATAACAGGGGGTTCTGAGAAGGTGCCGCCCATCTATATGTGTATGGGCGAGTTATATAAAGTAACAGAGGGTTCTGAGAAGGTGCATCCAATCTATATGTGTATAGGGGGGAGAATCAGAAATTACTGGGTTCTGAGAAGGTGCATCCCATCTATATGTGTATGGGCCAGATTCATAAAGTAACAGGGGGTTCTGAGAAGGTGCATCCCATCTATATGTGTATGGGCGAGATTCATAAAGTAACAGGGGGTTCTGAGAAGGTGCATCCCATCTATATGTGTATGGGCGAGATTCATAAAGTAACAGGGGGTTCTGAGAAGGTGCATCCCATCTATATGTGTATGGGCGAGATTCATAAAGTAACAGGGCGTTCTGAGAAGGTGCATCCCATCTATATGTGTATGGGCCAGATTCATAAAGTAACAGGGGGTTCTGAGAAGGTGCATCCCATCTATATGTGTATGGGCGAGATTCATAAAGTAACAGGGGGTTCTGAGAAGATGCATCCCATCTATATGTGTATGGGCGAGTTTCATAAAGTAACAGGGGGTTCTGAGAAGGTGCATCCCATCTATATGTGTATGGGCGAGTTTCATAAAATAACAGGGGGTTCTGAGAAGGTGCCGCCCATCTATATGTGTATGGGCGAGTTTCATAAAGTAACAGGGGGTTCTGAGAAGGTGCATCCCATCTATATGTGTATAGGGGGGAGAATCAGAAATTACTGGGTTCTGAGAAGGTGCATCCCATCTATATGTGTATGGGCGAGATTCATAAAGTAACAGGGGGTTCTGAGAAGGTGCATCCCATCTATATGTGTATGGGCGAGATTCATAAAGTAACAGGAGGTTCTGAGAAGGTGCATCCCATCTATATGTGTATGGGCCAGATTCATAAAGTAACAGGGGGTTCTGAGAAGGTGCATCCCATCTATATGTCTATTGGCCAGATTCATAAAGTAACAGGGGGTTCTGAGAAGGTACATCCCATCTATATGTGTATGGGCCAGATTCATAAAGTAACAGGGGGTTCTGAGAAGGTGCATCCCATCTATATGTGTATGGGAGAGACTCATAAAGTAACAGGGGGTTCTGAGAAGGTGCATCCCATCTATATGTGTATGGGCGAGATTCATAAAGTAACAGGGGGTTCTGAGAAGGTGCTGCCCATCAATATGTGTATGGGAGAGACTCATAAAGTAACAGGGGGTTCTGAGAAGGTGCATCCCATCTATATGTGTCTGGGCGAGATTCATAAAGTAAGAGGGGGTTCTGAGAAGGTGCATCCCATCTATATGTGTATGGGCGAGATTCATAAAGTAACAGGGGGTTCTGAGAAGGTGCATCCCATCTATATGTGTATGGGCGAGATTCATAAAGTAACAGGGGGTTCTGAGAAGGTGCATCCCATCTATATGTGTATGGGCGAGATTCATAAAGTTACAGGGGGTTCTGAGAAGGTGCATCCCATCTATATGTGTATGGGCCAGATTCATAAAATAACAGGGGGTTCTGAGAAGGTGCATCCCATCTATATGTGTATGGGCGAGATTCATAAAGTTACAGGGGGTTCTGAGAAGGTGCATCCCATCTATATGTGTATGGGCCAGATTCATAAAATAACAGGGGGTTCTGAGAAGGTGCATCCCATCTATATGTGTATGGCCGAGATTCATAAAGTTACAGGGGGTTCTGAGAAGGTGCATCCCATCTATATGTGTATGGGCGAGATTCATAAAGTTACAGGGGGTTATGAGAAGGTGCATCCCATCTATATGTGTATGGGCCAGATTCATAAAGTAACAGGGGGTTCTGAGAAGGTGCATCCCATCTATATGTGTATGGGCGAGATTCATAAAGTAACAGGGGGTTCTGAGAAGGTGCATAACATCTATATGTGTATAAGGGGGAGAATCAGAAATTACTGGGTTCTGAGAAGGTGCATCCCATCTATATGTGTATGGGCAAGATTCATAAAGTAACAGGGGGTTCTGAGAAGGTGCATCCCATCTATATGTGTATGGGCGAGATTCATAAAGTAACAGGGGGTTCTGAGAAGGTGCATAACATCTATATGTGTATAGGGGGAAGAATCAGAAATTACTGGGTTCTGAGAAGGTGCATCCCATCTATATGTGTATGGGCAAGATTCATAAAGTAATAGGGGGTTCTGAGAAGGTGCATCCCATCTATATGTGTATAGGGGGGAGAATCAGAAATTACTGGGTTCTGAAAAGGTGCATCCCATCTATATGTGTATGGGCGAGATTCATAAAGTAACAGGGGGTTCTAAGAAGGTGCATCCCATCTATATGTGTATGGGTGAGACTGATAAAGTAACAGGGGGTTCTGAGAAGGTGCATCCCATCTATATGTGTATGGGCGAGATTCATAAAATAACAGGGGGTTCTGAGAAGGTGCATCTCATCTATATGTGTATGGGCGAGATTGATAAAGTTACAGGGGGTTCTGAGAAGGTGCATCCCATCTATATGTGTATGGGCGAGATTCATAAAGTAACAGGGGGTTCTGAGAAGGTGCATCCCATCTATATGTGTATGGGCGAGATTCATAAAGTAACAGGAGGTTCTGAGAAGGTGCATCCCATCTATATGTGTATGGGCCAGATTCATAAAGTAACAGGGGGTTCTGAGAAGGTGCATCCCATCTATATGTCTATTGGCCAGATTCATAAAGTAACAGGGGGTTCTGAGAAGGTACATCCCATCTATATGTGTATGGGCCAGATTCATAAAGTAACAGGGGGTTCTGAGAAGGTGCATCCCATCTATATGTGTATGGGAGAGACTCATAAAGTAACAGGGGGTTCTGAGAAGGTGCATCCCATCTATATGTGTATGGGCGAGATTCATAAAGTAACAGGGGGTTCTGAGAAGGTGCTGCCCATCAATATGTGTATGGGAGAGACTCATAAAGTAACAGGGGGTTCTGAGAAGGTGCATCCCATCTATATGTGTCTGGGCGAGATTCATAAAGTAAGAGGGGGTTCTGAGAAGGTGCATCCCATCTATATGTGTATGGGCGAGATTCATAAAGTAACAGGGGGTTCTGAGAAGGTGCATCCCATCTATATGTGTATGGGCGAGATTCATAAAGTAACAGGGGGTTCTGAGAAGGTGCATCCCATCTATATGTGTATGGGCGAGATTCATAAAGTTACAGGGGGTTCTGAGAAGGTGCATCCCATCTATATGTGTATGGGCGAGATTCATAAAATAACAGGGGGTTCTGAGAAGGTGCATCCCATCTATATGTGTATGGGCGAGATTCATAAAGTTACAGGGGGTTCTGAGAAGGTGCATCCCATCTATATGTGTATGGGCGAGATTCATAAAATAACAGGGGGTTCTGAGAAGGTGCATCCCATCTATATGTGTATGGGCGAGATTCATAAAATAATAGGGGGTTCTGAGAAGGTGCATCCCATTTTTATGTGTATGGCCGAGATTCATAAAGTTACAGGGGGTTCTGAGAAGGTGCATCCCATCTATATGTGTATGGGCGAGATTCATAAAGTTACAGGGGGTTATGAGAAGGTGCATCCCATCTATATGTGTATGGGGCCAGATTCATAAAGTAACAGGGGGGTTCTGAGAAGGTGCATCCCATCTATATGTGTATGGGCGAGATTCATAAAGTAACAGGGGGTTCTGAGAAGGTGCATAACATCTATATGTGTATAGGGGGGAGAATCAGAAATTACTGGGTTCTGAGAAGGTGCATCCCATCTATATGTGTATGGGCAAGATTCATAAAGTAACAGGGGGTTCTGAGAAGGTGCATCCCATCTATATGTGTATGGGCGAGATTCATAAAGTAACAGGGGGTTGTGAGAAGGTGCATAACATCTATATGTGTATAGGGGGAAGAATCAGAAATTACTGGGTTCTGAGAAGGTGCATCCCATCTATATGTGTATGGGCGAGATTCATAAAGTAATAGGGGGTTCTGAGAAGGTGCATCCCATCTATATGTGTATAGGGGGGAGAATCAGAAATTACTGGGTTCTGAAAAGGTGCATCCCATCTATATGTGTATGGGCGAGATTCATAAAGTAACAGGGGGTTCTAAGAAGGTGCATCCCATCTATATGTGTATGGGTGAGACTCATAAAGTAACAGGGGGTTCTGAGAAGGTGCATCCCATCTATATGTGTATGGGCGAGATTCATAAAATAACAGGGGGTTCTGAGAAGGTGCATCCCATCTATATGTGTATGGGCGAGATTGATAAAGTTACAGGGGGTTCTGAGAAGGTGCATCCTATCTATATGTGTATGGGCGAGATTCATAAAGTAACAGGGGGTTCTGAGAAGGTGCATCCCATCTATATG